>CM035136.1:57563669-58163669 GCA_020205605.1 Panax ginseng | reverse complement strand
CTCATGTTCATAATATTTTTCACATATCTATGTTACGTAAATATGTGAAAGACTCGAACCACATTATTAAGTTAGAACCAGACGAGATAGAGGAAGATTTAACGTATGAAGAGTTACCTGTTAAAATCCTGGATAAGAAGGATCATGTTCTACGCTCCAAGGTTATACCTCAAGTCAAAGTTTTGTGGAGAAACCACGATGTGGAGGAAATGACTTGGGAGTTAGAATCTAAAATGAAGTCAAGGTATCCTCATCTCTTCGACATACCAGGTATGTACCCTAATTTCGAGGATGAAATTTCATAAGAAGGGGAAGTTGTAAGACCCCAACTTTTATGAATAAAGAATAATTTTCTCGAATTATATTTTTGAATATTATGGTGTTGATTTGATATAATGTTATAGTTGTGGGTAATATTTACAAATTTTACAAAGTAAGCAAGTGGTTATATAATATTCGATTGGTCGGGGAATATTCGTTTTAGCAGGGAATATTCGTACGACGACACAATCATTGGTGGACCCTACAATGGAAGTATTGTCGTAGTTAGAAAATGACAAAAATACTTTATGAAAATAACGGCGGAAGTTTTACCGTTAACTGTTGAAACAACCGGTGTTAAAAGTACAGTAATACGCGTAGTTGCACAGTAGCATATGGTATTGATTATTGATGCTTTAGTGAGAAGTCACTCAATTATTGTGACGCCCCCAAAATTAGGTATACATCACCCATCTTGAGTCGCCAGATACATGGTACAGAATTCAAATACAACTTAATAATACAACTGTCGTGTACAATACGACAAAACATAAACTGTGAGTTTGAATACAAATATTGTCTACTAGAAAGTATACAAACTCAAAAGGAGTCCTCATTACAATTATTATCACACTATTTCACGAGAATAGTGAGGACTACTAATGCACCATCTAGGACCATCACTCCGTTCCCCGACTGCTCCAAACTATATTCTCATTTCTTGAAGAGAAACGGTGAAAGAAAGGGTGAGCTCAACTAGCCCCGAAGAAATATTATGACTAAGATAATGCGAATAAATTATCATTAGCCTTAACAAAGTGTTAAAGCGATACAATATAACAAACATCAAGTTTAGCTGCTGCGGTGGAACAAGCAATCCATTAAAAGAGTCAAGTAGAGAATAAAATCTACTATCTTTTATGATTTAAAAGGTTTTCATCACTTTTATCATTTGGGACTCGATTTTAATAAATAATCCACATCATCGAATCACCCCCCGCACTATGGCCAAGGATATTCTTTAGTATCACGACCACAATTATCCATGCACTACGGGCCAAGAATATTTGTATATTCATTAATGGTCATGATCATGCCAACAACTGTCCATCAATGTACTACGAGCCAATGAGGACTTTTACCACATCATTTGTAACATTACGGTCATGATTACACCGAATAATCCCTGGTCATAATCATACCAAGTCCATCTATGCACTACAGGCCACAGATAACTTTCAAAAAATATAAATATGAGGATGATGACAATGATATAAGAATTCAATAAAACAAGTTCAAGAATTAATTTGTCTAAGAACCAATAACGTCCAAATTGTCAACATGATACTTCTTTGTAGAGTAAAATTCAAGAATGCTCAGAAGAATATTTCCATGAAAAGATACTAGATGAAGCACAATTATCAAGGATATTCTACTAATTTCATGGAGTATAGAAGTCAAAGTTTTAACCAACTGAGTATAATAAAGAATGGAATAACAAAAGAAATCACCATGCATGCGGTACTTCACATAGACAGGTTATTCCAACAGAATACTAAATAACGAAACCGAGTCAAAGTAAATTGCGACCAAGCGAGGATGTTCCAACATAATAATAAAGAATGGAATAACAACAGAAATCACCATGCATGTGGTACTTCGCATAGACAGGTTATTCCAACAGAATACTAATAAGGACGAAATCAGGTCCGACGTAAAATGCACAAACAGGATATTCCAACAAAATAATAATAAAGATAGAACCAGGTCCGGCGTAAAATGCACAGACAGGATATTCCAACAGAATAATAAAGGCGGAATTAGGTCCGGCGTAAGACGCACAGACAGGATATTCCAACAGAATAGTAAAGACGGAATAATAGAAAAATGTCACCAAGTATAGGGTAGCCCGCGTATACAGGTTATTCTAACAGAATAATAAAGAATGGAATAACATAAGTTCTCTTCATAAATACAAAAGAATAACACCCCTTACGAGTACAACAAATAATATTCCCTACCTTAAGAAGAAGAGTATTGGATATATAAGTAGTGAAGTAGCAGAATACTTTCTTCTTTCTCTCTATAGTTTATCCCTCTAGAGTTTCAGTGAATTCGTAAGAAAATAATGAAGGAATGAGCTTCTATTTATAGAAAAATGGACTGCATAGTAACTAACTCATGAACGGTCCAGATTGATTTACTTTAATTTGACGGTCCATATTTAAAGCAAAATCTTTTAAATAAAATATAATATATTCTATTTATAATCTAATAAAACGAATAACTTTATAAAAGATTTTACTATACAAACACAATGCAGGCACTATGCAAACACTATGCATAATAAAATATAATATATTCTAATTATTGTATAATAAAACATATAACTTTATAAAAGTATTCTGTTTTATATAAAAAGATTTTACTATGAAAAATACTATGCAACACTATGCATAATAGAATATAATATATTCTATTTATAGAATAACTTTATAAAAAGTATTACATTTTTATATAAAAGATTTTACGTATTATTACATTAATAATACCAACAAAAGCTGAGTGACTTATCACGTAAGCAACAATAATTAATCTGGTGTGCTACTATGCAACCACAGCGTATTCGCATTACTTTTAACTTATGGTGTTTCAACAATTAACAGTAAAACTTCCGCAAGTTATTTTCATAAAGTATTTTTGTCATTTTCTCAATCCAAACAATAATTCCGTTGTAGGGTCCACCAATGATTGTCTTGGTTATCTGAATATTCCCTGTTAAAGCGAATATTCCCGACCAATCGAATATTATATAACAACTTGCGTACTTTGCAAAATTTATAAATATTACCCACAATTATAACATTATATCAATTTCACTCCATAATATTCAAAATAATATTTATAGAAAATTCATCTTTATTCAAAAAGTTGGGTTTTACAATCTCCCTTCTTGTGAAATTTAGCCCTCAAAATTAGGGAATGCGTACGGTATATTGAAGAGGTAAGGATACCTTAATTTCATTTGATTCTAACTCCTAAGTCATTTCCTCAACATCGTGGTTTCTCCACAAAACTTTGACTTGAGGTATAACCTTGGGCGCGTAGAATATGTTCCTTCTTATCCAAGATTTGAACAGAACCTCTTCATACATCAAATCTTCCGCTATTAAATCCGATTCTAACTCAATAATGTGGTTCGGGTCTTTCACATATTTACGTAACATGGATATGTGAAAAATGTTATGAACACGAGACATACTTGGCGGTAAAGCAAGTCTATAGGCCACAGTTCCTACTCGATCAAGGATTAAAAATGGGCCGATGAATCGAGGATTGAGCTTTCCTCTTTTTCCAAATCTCGTAACTCCTTTCCATGGAGCAACACATAACAACACATGATCTCCTATATCGAATTCCACGTCCTTTCGATGATCTCATAACTCTTTTGTCGATCTTGTGAGGTTTTTATACATTGTCAGATCGTTTGAATCTTTTCCGTAGTCATACGTACCAACTCCAGTCCCAACAACGTTGCTTCACCCACCTCATCCCAGCATACTAGAGAACAACACTTTCTTCCATACAACGCTTCGAATGGAGCCATGCCAATACTTGATTGATAACTGTTGTTGTAGGAAAACTCCACCAATGGTAAGAACTTATCCCAACTTCCTTTGAAGTCAAGGACACAGAGTCTTAATAGATCTTCAAGAGTTTTAATCGTCCTCTCTGACTATCCGTCCGTCTGAGGATGATATGCTGAGCTAAATCGTAAATCCGTGCCCATAGCTTTTTGCAAACTAACCCAAAATCTTGAAGTGAATCTTGGGTCTCGATCAGAAACTATGGATACTGGCATACCATGTAATCTGACAACCTCGTTTATGTACATACGAGAAAGACGTTCAAGTGTATAAGTTTCTCGTATCGGTAAGAAATGAGCAGACTTGGTCAATTTATCAACAATGATCCAAATCGCATCTATGCGTTGAGAAACTTTGGGAAGACCGGTAACGAAATCCATGGTAATGTGTTCCCACTTCCATTCTAGAATTTTAAGTGGTTGCAATGGACCTTTTGGTACTTGATGCTCCGCCTTGACTCGTTGACACGTTAGACACCTTGAGATAAACAGCGATATCTCTCTCTTCATATTGCTCCACCAAAATGTATGACGAATATCATGATACATTTTGGTACTCCCATGATGGATTGCAAACGGTGTGTTATGCGCCTCCATCATGATTTTATACTTTAAATCAGGGTCATTAGGAACACAAAGTCTGGAGTTGACTCGAAGTATTCCTTCTTCATCGATTCTTGCTTCCGGCATAGCACCTTCTTGCACTTTCTTCCTCATACGCATCAGCTCCATGTCTGTAGCTTGAGTAGCTTTAACTTTATCAATTAAAGTCGGTTCTACTCGTATATTCGCCATCATCACATGGGTCCCCGGAGTCTTTAACTCTATCTCCATCCTTTGCAAAATGTGCTTTTGTGTTGTCAATATTGCACTCGTACCCGTATATGATCTTTTACTCAATTCGTCAGCTACCACGTTCGCTTTTCCAGGATGGTATTGGATGGTATGATCATAATCTTTCAACAGTTCAAGCCAACGTCGTTGTCGCATGTTGAGTTCCCTTTGAGTGAAGAAATATTTGAGGCTTTTATGATCCGTAAAGATCTCCACTTTCTCCCCATACAAGTAATGCCTCCAAATCTATAGTGCGAAGACAACAACTGCTAACTCTAGATCATGAGTAGGATAATTCCTCTCATATTCTTTGAGTTGTCATGAGGCATAGGCTATGACTTTCCCATGTTGCATGAGAACACATCCTAACCCTTTGCCCGAAGCATCACTGTAGATGACAAATGTGATACCCCCAAATCCAGGTACTTCGATTCCACGGGATTTGGGGTTCACTGTACAAATATCATCTATCTATCTACCCATAATAAATGCAAACCATACAATAGATAGAAATAAAATCTTCCCTTTATAGGGTTACAACATCTGAATCATAAACATAATCACAGGTTAAACTAACCTTAAACATCTGTGCGGAAATATAAACAATAAGTCTTAAACAACATCATTAACTCAAGTATAACATAAATACATCATCAAATAAAATAACAAGTCTTCATCACTTGCTAACTTTGCTCTTGCCTTTACTAGTGGAAGGTTCATCAGTTCTTTCGTTCTTAACTGCAATGTTATTATTAAGCAAGAGTGAACACTATTGCCCACAAGTATAATAATGAAATAACAGTATAATAACATGCGAATAAATCAAAGACATCTGAATAAAAGCTCAACTTTTGAATCAAGAATGAATAACAAGAATCAAAAGAATTTCGAGGGTCATAAGACCTTGAACTATGTCCTAAGTTATCAAGGGTTATACTTGAAACCTTACTTGATTATAAGACTATGGACCTTTTACTTTCGTACTTAAGGGATCACCCTTAGTACCATACTGTGCACAATATCTTAACGCTAACGCATAAGTAAATCCCTTTGCAGGGTTATTCATATCAGTTTGACATTCGAGTCCGCACCAAAGGAAGTTTGGTTTGGATAATTCATCAAGGGTTCTGAAATTTAGAACGCTCATCAACTATGGACTAGTCGAATCAATAAGGGTTCGCTAGTCTAATAAGGTTCAATAATAATGATATTCAAATTGAATAATAATCTAAGGAAGTATACAATAGGACAATTATTGTATAACTGAATCATGCTTTGAAAAGATAATCAATCTTTAATATAATATTTGAACTTGAATAATAGTAATGATAACTTACTCGAGGTAATTAATAAACTTGAACAATAATGACAAGTAGGGTTAGGAAACTTGCCTTGTGCGTAGATTACACTTTAACTAAGCACGTTCTTTGAATTTAATCCTACATACCATTCACATTCACAATACCAGTTAATTATAACTTAACTAATCATCAATGATCATTCTTTTGTCTAAACTTTGGTTATGACTATACTTAGTCAAATATCACGCTTATTGTCACATAATAACACTTCATTAATAATAATCTACTTATGAAATCAATAATTCAATCCATATGTAATTATGTTATTTACATGTTAAACATCTAATTTACATCTCTTTATACTTCTAACATAATTTTATGTTCATTACTTTAAGTTCACAATACATTGCTAGACTTAACACTTTAAAAATTACATTTCTGGACCATTCTCAGAGTAGTATTTGTAAGGGCGCCACGCTTATACTAGGTCTTGGCTGCCAGCACATGTTGGTGGTCTTCTTACGCTTGGCATATCAGTTGGACTAGCATGCCATGACAATGAACAAAACCTATATGCAATTCGCCAAAATTGCAGAACACAGCCAAAAATTCCAATTTAAATTACTACTACACGAATTTAATCATACCCACATGTTATAATTCATATATAATCAATACTCAACACTTATAGAGTGATTTTAACCCATTAAAACATATAATCACAGAGTTAAAAATCTATAATTTCACTGACTTTGATGTTCTTGAAGGTTTTGAAAATAAATCATGAAAATTGATACTACGGATTCGTTATAACACCGAATCCATTCGTTTAAAGTTTGGTCTCTTCGTATCAACATGTATAATAATATACGAGTGTAAAATTTAGGAATAATATACGATCAACACATGAAATATCACGTATAAGGCCATATGGCCAAAACCCAAACTCTGTAAATTTTGAAATAACAAGTCATCGTATAACGACATGTTTTATGATACTGATGATATGGTCTACATAATAAATATATAATTAAATACGATTTGATATGACATAACACATATACAACCCATAATCATTACTTCTATCCCAATTACAGAGGTTTAAAAATCAAAAACTATGAAACTCATATTCATGAAAACTACATGACGTGAAATAGAAATTGGGTTTGGAGAAATTACCCAGAGTATAATTTAGAAGGGTGAGTAAAGATAACAATTCCTTTTTCAGATACTACTTCAATCACAGAGTTTTCCTCCCACAATTTCTCTGAATTCTCTCTAACTCTCAAATACTCTCCTTCTCTCTTTTCAGACTTAGAAATAATAAGAAAGAAAAAGGATACGTATAATATAATAAAGCACTGACGCGCACTATGATCAGTTACCCATCATGGGTTAACTGCCCATAACTCCCCCTAAGGCCATGTTTGGCTAGTTTAATATATTAGAAAACCATTTAATTTAATAAAGCTTTATCATATAGTTTAAAAATGTCACACTCCTTATAAAATAAATCCAATATTTTATTTAATTTACTTTAAATAAAATATAATAATTTCTCATAAATTCACATATTCACATAATTAAATTTCTCATTAATAAATAACGTCAAATTATTAACTTTCTAATTAATAATTAAATTAATTAAAATAACATCATGCTTAATTAAATATTTCATTTAATTTAATAAGCTCACATAAATACATACTTGAATAATAATATTCTCTACATTAATTTAATAAATGTAACACATATAATTAAATTAATCTACAACAATTGCATCAATTAATTATTTAATCCAATAATTAAATCATCGAAAAATATTTATTTAATTCAATAAATATTAAAAATTAATTTACAAAAATCTCGTTCGTCACATCTTTCCACCCTTAAAAGGATTCTGTCCCCAGAATCACGACTCAATAAATTCGACCCGTTACATTCTCCCCCCCCTACAAAGATTCTATCCCCAGATTTGCTTTCACATAATTAAGTAAATAATTGAGAGTAATTCTTTATCATATTCTCTTCGAGTTCCCACGTAGCTTCTTCAGCGTTGTGATTTCTCCAAATTACCTTAATAGAAGGTATAACTTTATTTCTGAGAACTTTTTCTTTTCGGTCGACATTTGGACAGGAATTTCTTCGTAAGATAAGTCTTTCTCATAATGCAGGGGTTCGTATTCAATTACATGCTTGTAATCGGCATTGTAGGGTCGTAAAACAGAAACATGGAAGACGTTGTGGACATTCTCGAGTGATGGAGGTAAAGCTACCTCATACGCGACTTCTCCGATTCTTCGAAGTACTTCAAATGGTCCAATGAATCTTGGACTCAATTTTCCTTTCTTTCCAAACCTGATCTTTCCCTTCCAAGGAGAGACCTTCAAGAAAACATAACTACCTGATTCAAACTCAATATTTTTACGATGTGGATCAGCGTATTTCTTCTGTCTATCTTGAGCTGCTACCAATCGTGTTTCGGATCACTTTGACTATTTCTCTTGCATCTCATTGCACTCAATTCTAGACCTAGCAATGTCTTTCGCCAACTTCATCCCAATATAGTGGAGTTTCGCACTTTCTCGCCAGATAACGCTTCATAAGGCAAGATGCCAATACTAGCGTGGTAAGCTGTTGTTGAAAGCCAGAACTCTACTAATCAGTGGGTGATCATCCCAATTTTCTTTAAAGTCCATCACATAGGCTCTTAACATATCTTCTAAGGTCCAATCGTTCTTTCGCTCTCATCGCATGCTTTGAGGGTGGTATGTTGTACTCATTCGCAATTACGTACTCCATGCATTCCTCAAGATGTTTCGTAAATTCGATGTGAAGCGCAGACTTCTATCGAAACAATTGAAGCCGCACTTTCCGTGCCTCAAATAATCTCTTTCACATATAACCTTGCCAACCGATCTAAGTTGAATCGATTTTATCGGAAGAAAGTGTGCGGATTTCGTCTACCAATTAACGATAACCCATACTGCGTCAGTAGCCTTTACGAGTCGTCAGAGCCTTGAACCTATCCCAGGTCATCACTCCTGGCCCTTCACGAGTTTTATTGGCTTGCCACCAATAACTAGCTTTCGCTTTCAACATGAATGTTGCAAAAGTAGTCTTGACGATCATCCCTACCCTAGCGACATCGAACACCTTTTCTATCTCCATAATCCAGTGTCTATGCTCAATGGATTCATAGACCCACGAAATTCGTGTGGTCCAACCGCTTTGAAATCCTTAAACGTTGTACCTGTTGGGCTTTTATTTAAACGCACAAATGAAATTAAAATTTTAAAGCAATTTTCGAAACCCTAAAACAGGATCCATGCGAAAATCAATTAATTCAGAGGTTTAGAGATTATACCAGATATAAACAAAAATGAGAATCTGAAACCGACTGCGCCTCGAATCTCCAACGCAATACAAACCGATTGCACCTCTACGGTATCACATCTAACGCCGCATCGCATCCGTCGAACGATTCTCAATAAGAAGGACTTGCGGTACTAGCCACCAAAAGGAATGGATTTTTGGCTGCTTTTTCTCTAGTCTCTCTCTAAGAGCGGCTAGGGTTTTCAATTATGATATCTTACCCTAAGTAGGCTGCTATATATCATATATATAGTAGTTAAAAGGAATTAATCAAAATCAAAACCTAATTTTATAAAATCCGAATTTATATATATATATATATCTCTTAATTAAGTCTTACTTAATTAATATACATATATACAAATTATCCTTTTAATTTAAATTCGTGATTTAAATACTATTAATCATATTAATATATTTAAATCCTTAAAATTTAAATTAATTCCCTTTTAAATAACGTTCTATGTGTGTGACCCTATAGGTTATTATTACGTTGGCAATAATTTTAAAATCATATTATAAAATTATAAAAAAGTGAGCGCATCTAGTAATGCATCATCGCTACCCAAGTAATAATAAGATCGATGATTCGATGCAACTTTTTGTGACCAATGTTTCAATGCAATTTAATCCTTTTAACCTTAATATCCTAGATTAAACTCGAGTCATGGAATGTGTCATACTCTTCATAATTTAATCTGAGTTTTCTTGATCAATGAGTAGACTATATGAAACAAATCACTATTTGAGCATGGCCATGCATTTCATAGTCCTACTCAATCAAGAGGCCTATGGATATCACCCATAATATATAGGATGGTTAAATTCCATCTAGATCACTCATATTTCTCACACGATTAATGATGAACCCAATAATCACCTTTATAGTCCACCCTATTAAAGGTGACATTTGATGATATCAAAGTACATAAATTCTCATGTAGTAATATATCGATTTTAGGTCGGAGGACCATTACATCATTTTCACTATGAGAATTGCTAATGACACTTCGCATAATGCTCCATATAGAATTCTCATGGTGGGTCCATCCCAAGACATCGTTTTCTAACATGTACCTATGCATTGACTTAATATCTCATATATTTATGACCAATGAGATTTGGTCATCAATCGATCCATATACTAGTCTCAATGCATCATTGTTGTCCCATCAACAATGATACTCGATTAAGGACATTTAAGAACACCGATACTAATGGTAATATATAATCTCATGTTCAAGTCACATACTTGAAACTATATAATTTGTATCACTATTCTAAGGAATTTTATTATGTTAACAATTATATTATGCGATAAATAAAACCATAATAAAATCATATATTTATTCAATCAAATATAATATCAAAACGTTAGCAATTATATCAAATAATTGGCCTCTAGGGCATAAACTCTAATGATCTCCCACTTGCACTAGAGCCAATCACTCATGTATCTAATACCCATGGAACTAGTGTGACCGTCGTGCTTCTGCTGCGATAAAGCCTTGGTTAGTGGATCTGTAACATTATCATCTGTTGGCACTCTTCCTATATGTACATCTCCTCTATCAATGATTTCACGGATGAGATGGTACCGCCTAAGTATATGCTTGGATCATTGGTGAGATCTGGGTTCCTTAGCCTGTGCAATGGCTCCATTATTATCACAAGATAGAAAGCAACCGGATCAACAATGGTTGGAACAACACCAAGTTCAAATGATGAACTTTTTAATCCATACTGACCTCCCTCGTCGCACTAGAAGCGACAATATACTCACCTCTGTTGTAGAATCACCATCGTCTCTTGCTTGAACTTTTCCATTAACAAACACCACCATTAAGGCAAAACACAAAACCGACCGAGACTTATAGTCATCATTGTCATCCGAAACTAACATCGTGTAACCCTTTACCGCTAGTTCGTCTTCACCTCCATATACCAAGAATGAATCCTTAGTCCTTTTCGGTACTTGAGGATATTTCGATCATCGCCCGTCGATGACCTTCACCGGATTCGATGGTATCTCATTCGTCATGCTCAAAGCATACGAGACATCCGGACGAGTACATATCATTGCATACATGATAGATCCAATTGTCAAGCATAAGGGATCTTTTCAGATACGCTCCTCATAATCTTGTGATTTAGGACATTGGGCCTTAGAGATCTTTACACCATGAGTCACGGGTAAGTTTCCTCTTTTCGCCTCTTGCATGCTGAACCGTTTCAACACTTTATCAATATATGTACTTTAACTTAGGCTGAGCATTTTTCTTGATCTATCTCTATAGATCTTGATACCTAAAATGTAGGCAGCATCGCCCAAATCTTTCATGGAGAAACATTTTCCTAACCATGTTTTTACAGCCTGTAAGGAAGGAATGTCATTCCCAATAATTAATATGTCATCAACATATAATACTAGGAATACAATGTGACTCCACTAACCTTCTTATTTACACAAGGTTCATCTTCATTTTTAATAAAGCCAAATTCTTTGTTCGCTTCATCAAATCGAAGATTCCAACTCCGAAAGGCTTGCTTCAATCCATAAATGGATCATTGCAGACTTACATACCTTTCCAAAGATCCTTTGAGTGACAAAACCCTCGGGTTGTGTCATATACACATCCTCAAGGAGATTTCAGATTAAGGAAAGCGGTTTTGACATCCATCTCGCCGATTTTGTAATCATAAAAAGTCATAATAGCAAGTAAGATCCTGATGGATTTAACCATTGCCACTTTGAGAGAAGGTTTCATCATAGTCAACACCTTTAATTTGTTTGAAACCTTTTGCTACCAAATCGGCCTTTATAGGTTTGTACATTACCATCCATATCGGTTTTCTTCTTGAAAACCCACTTGCACCGATTGGTTTTATTCTTTGGTGGATCAACCAAAGTCCATACTTGGTTAGTATACATGGAGTCCATCTCATTTCATGGCTTCAAGCCATTTCTCGTAATCTGGTCCATTCATAGCTTCTTGGTAGGAAGCGGTGCTCATCTTGATCTATGAGCATCACATCGCCGTTTGAGTCACAAGATATCCATAATATCTCTCGTGCTCTTGGCGTGTCCTACCAGATTCACTGAATGACTTATGTAATTTGAAGCGGAGTTCACTTTCCACAATTTCTTGTGGTTCCCGCTCATGTTCCAACTCGAGTTCAATGATATTTTATGGTTCTCGAATTTCTTGAGTTCTACTTTCCTCCCATCGTTTCCTTTAGAGACAAATTCTCTTTCTAGAAAAATACCGGTTTGAGCAACAACCACTTTGTTCTCGGAAGGTTTGTAGAAATAATACCCTTTTGTTTCCTTTGGGTATCCCACAAAATTACATTTATCGATTTGGGTCCGAGCTTGTCGAATTTAGACATTTTACTTAACGCCTCGCAACCCCAAATCTTCATGAACGCATATACTCGGATGTTTCCAATCCACATTTCATATGGTGTCTTCAACCGTCTTTGTAGGAACACGTTAGGTGTGAATGCAATTCTCTAGGGCATGACCCCGAAGCTTATTGGAAGATCTCAGATGACTCATCATTGATCGTACCATGTCCAACAAGGTTCGATTCCTCCTCTCGAGATACACCATTCCATTGCGGTGTTCCGGTGGAGTGAGTGTGATATAATACCACACTCCTTTAGAAGGTCATCAAAGTCATGGCTTAAGTATTCACCTCCTCGATCGGATCGAAGGGCTTTTATGCTTTTGCCAAATTGGTTTTGAACTTCATTCTTGAATTCCTTGAACTTTTCAAAGGATTGGATTTGTGTCTCATAAGATACACATATCCATATCTACTAAAGTCATCGATAAATGTAATGAAGTAATAAAACCTACCTCTTGCTAATCTAACTCATGGGTCCACATACATCACTATGTATAAGTCCCAATACATCGCTAGCTTGTTCAATCGTGTCCGATGAAAGGGCTTTAGTCATCTTGCCTAATAAACAAGACTCGCATTTTCATATGATTCAAAATCAAATGAATCCAAGAACCCATCTTTATGGAGTTTGGATATCGTTTCTCATTTATATGGCCTAAACGAGCGATGCGAGAGATATGTCGGATTGAATCATTTGATTTAAATCGTTTTGTATTTATGTTATAGATAGGCATTTCTAAATCAAGAATATAGAGACCGTTAAACAATTGTGCAACACCATAACAAATATCATTTAAGTAAAACAAACAACGATTGTTCTTTATTATAAATGAAAAACCTTTCTTGTCCAAACAAGAAAGCGAAATAATGTTTTTGCTTATAGCGGGCACAAAATAACAATCTTCTAATTCTAAAACTAGCCCGGTGGGCAAAGATAAATGATAAGTTCCTACTACCAAAGGCAAAGAACTTTTGCTCTATTTCCAACTCGTAGGTCAACCTCTCCTTTCGCTTAAAGTTCTACTCCTTCTGAGTCCCCGCACATTAACACAAATGTGAGAACCACATCCAAGTATCCAATACCCATGATGTAGAAGTAGATAAATTGACTTCTATAACATATATACCGAATCGTAAGTCGTACTTCCTTTTCTTTTCTTCACTTCTTCCGGATAAGCATGACAATTCCTTTTCAAAGTGTCCGGTGTTTTCCATGTAGTGACATTCACCTTCTTTAGCCACCCCACCTTTAGGTTTTAAAGCTCTGTTTGGTTTTGGAATTGGGTTTGGCAAAAGATTTAGATCCTATCTTCTTCTTGCCTTTCCAATTTCCCTTAGCATTCCCCCTTTGCACCATCATTATGGGAGCGGGTCCTTCCTTTTCATGTTGTTCTTGGCGGTTCTTAACATGCTCAACAACTCAATGAGGGTTTCTCAATTTCATTCATAAGATAGTTCATAACAAATTGAGAGTAGTCATTGCTCAAAGATTGTAAAACAAGGTCAGTTTGGGCTTCCAGAGTGATTGGAAAACCCAACCTATCAAGGTACTCAATATACCCAATCATTTTCAGTACATGTG
Organism: Panax ginseng; assembly: GCA_020205605.1. Classification (NCBI taxonomy): domain Eukaryota; kingdom Viridiplantae; phylum Streptophyta; class Magnoliopsida; order Apiales; family Araliaceae; genus Panax; species Panax ginseng. The sequence goes on along the minus strand of CM035136.1, from coordinate 58,149,260 downwards.
GACCAACTGGATCACGTTCACCCATTTTGCAGTGATACAACGCCTTGCTTATATCATACCTCTCCTGTCGAGCATGCCCTTCGAACAATTTCTTGAGATGCTCGATCATCTCATAAGCATCCATCAACTCGTGTTGCTTCTGAAGCTCAGCGTTCATGGTTGCTAGCATGACACAACTCACATCCAGAGCATCATCTTGATGCTTCTTGTAAGCATTATGCTCCACACGTGGTGCAGTGACAGCTGGTGCTGCAGGAATGGGCCCATCAAGGACATATAGCTTACGCTCTTGTTTGAGGACAATCCTCAAGTTCCTATGCCAGTCAAGGAAATTAATTCCACTTAGATTGTCCTTTTCAAGGACTGATCGTAATGAAAGACTATTTGTGTTGTTGTTGTTTGCCATTTGATATCTACAATTTATAAGTGCAACAATAATAAGTCAAATTACAGAGTTGATAATATATAATTGATAATAGTACATTCAAAATATACCTCCCACTATTTTATTCAAATTAATAGCCCTCACCATTAATTCGGAAAGCATTTTCTATTAAATCTTTCTAGTGAGCCAAGATCCATATTTCATTATGCCTTAAGTTAGCTTTGGCTATTCTCTCAAAACATAATTATTTAGGTAGACAACCCTTTGTCAATTATATCATATATAACTCTGGATAGTTTGGTAAACAACATTTGTTTCTAGTCCATCTAATGGTACCAACCAAACTCTATGCCTCTAAGTCCACAATCCTATTGAGATAACTTAGTTAAGTTCGGGGCCCAATGATTTTAATAGTTTGGATATCACAATTATCCTATCGCATCTTACCTAGATAAATAGGGTACTTTGCTTTGGCAAACCTACATCTATTGATCAAGGTCTAGATGAGTGTTATTCATTGGAAGACATCCGATTTAGACTTAATAATTTAATGAGGATTTTATTAATTTAGATCTCACCAATTTTAATCTTGTTAAGCATGCACATTATTAATCATATCATATCATATACAAGCATAAATAAAGTGCAAAATTAAATGTATCACGCTTATGGCCCAATCCAATCGTCAATCTTTTCAAGCTAATGAAAGATTGAAGGTCAATCTAAGGTGGTAAAAGATCTTAAAATAAATAACTTCCTTGGATCTTCCTCTAACACGCCTCCTCTCCATCATCATCTTTCCATTGTGTTCTCCATCTTGACATCTTCATCAATTCTGATTATTACATGACATAAAGAAACCTCGAGTTACATTCGAGGGGATTTAGATGAGAAGAGAATATTACATTAGAATTTATAGAAAGGCACGACACATGCAAGCCGTATTTCAAAACCAAAACCACTAACCTATGGGTCAAAAGGCCATAAGCATGCACCATGCATATCACAATAAGCACATAACAATTTATATATAATTAAAGAAAACTATATATAAAATATAGGGGACACGACCATCGCAAGGCCACGACAGGGGGGGTCCAAGGGGGGTCTCACCTGGCGGTGGTCCGGTGATCGATCATCGGCGGGTGGTCTCACCTTAGCACAATGAAGTGGCCTGGGCAAGACTTCGAAAAAATTTTGAACTACATTCGTATTGCGAGAATTTTTCCATACTGAATCTCAAACAGTTTCAAAATCATACATTTTAATCCACCAAAACACCCATAATAACAAATCATATATGTCAGTTTCGATTTAATCATATTAAAACGAATAACAAAGACACCGTAATTTATCATATATTTCAGCTTTTGATTTAATCATATTAAAGCGAATAACAAGACACCCGTAATTTATCATATATTTCAGTTTCGATTAATCATATTAAAACGATTCTTCATGCTTCTAATCCGATTAGAATAGTTATATTGTTATTCCCACCGATTAAAGATACGATTAACGGTGATCATCATATATATTACCATAATACACATACAACGGAATATCATATATTCAATTTTATATCGGTAAACATGCATCATCATATATCATATATATCGAATACAATTAAAACACGTAATCTGAATTAATCTTTTCGCAAGTAGCTCTGATACCACTGTTGGGCTTCGGCACAGAAACGCACAGCGGAAATTAAAATTTTAAAGCAATTTCTCGAAACCCTAAAACAGGATCCATGCGAAAATCAATTAATTCAGAGGTTTAGAGATTATACCAGATATAAACAAAAACGAGAATCTGAAACCGACTGCGCCTCGAATCTCCAACGCAATACAAACCGATTGCGCCTCTACGGTATCCACACGAACGCCGCACGAACCGTCGAACGATTCTCGCAATAAGAAGGACTTCACAGTACTAGCCACCAAAAGGAATGGATTTTTGAAGCTGTTTTTCTCTAGTCTCTCTAGAAGCGGCTAGGGTTTTTCAATTATGATATCTTACCATAAGTAGTCTTTATATATCATATATATAGTAGTTAAAAGGAATTAATCAAAATCAAAACCTAATTTTATAAAATCCAATTTGTATATATATATCTCTTAATTAAGTCTTACTTAATTAATATACATATATACAAATTATCCTTTTAATTTAAATTTGTGATTTAAATACTATTAATCATATTAATATATTTAAATCCTTAAAATTTAAAATAATTCCCTTTTAAATAACGTTCTATGCGTGTGACTTTATAGGTTATTATTACGTTGGCAATAATTTTAAAATCATATTATAAAATTATAAGCAAAGTGAGCTGCATCTAGTAATGCATCACCGCTACCCAAGTAATAATAAGATCGATGATTCGATGCAACCTTTTGTGACCAATGTTTCAATGCAATTTAATCCTTTTAACCTTAATATCCTAGATTAAACTCGAGTCATGGAATGTGTTATACTCTTCATAATTTAAACTGAGTTTTCTTGATCAATGAGTAGACTATATGAAATAAATCACTATTTGAGCATGGCCATGCATTTCATAGTCCTACTCAATTAAGAGGCCTATGGATATAATCCATAATATATAGGATGGTTAAATTCCATCTAGATCACTCATATTTCTCACACGATTAATGATGAACCCAATAATCACCTTTATAGTCCACCCTATTAAAGGTGACATTTGATGATATCAAAGTACATAAATTCTCGTGTAGTAATATAGCGATTTCAGGTCAGAGGACCATTACATCATTGTCACTATGAGAATTGCTAATGACACTTCGCATAATGCTCCATATAGAATTCTCATGGTGGGTCTGTCCAGTACATCGTTCTCTAACATGTACCTATGCATTGACTTAATATCTCATATATTTATGACCAATGAGATTTGGTCATCAGTCAATCCATATACTAGTCTCAATGCATCATTGTTGTCCCATCAACAATGATACTCGACTAGGGACATTTAAGAACACTGATACTAATGGTAATATATAATCTCATGTTCAAGTCACATACTTGAAACTATATAATTTATATCACTATTCTAAGGAATTTTATTATGTTAACAATTATATTATGCAGTAAATAAAACCATAATAAAATCATATATTTATTCAATCAAATATAATATCAAAATGTTAAGTAATTATATCAAATAATTGGCCTCTAGGGCATAAACTCTAACAGGTTTTGTGGTTGATTCTGCAATGCTCCTGTCAGTAGTGTCACTAGTTGTTGAACGGGGTTACCATCAACATTGTCGTTATTGGTTTCTTGTCTGGTTCTCTATCATGTCGGTTGACGTCTGGGAGGCATTTTCTGTTAAAATACATTCATTAGATTATTATTCAATTCTTTTAAGTAATTTCTACTTAACTGGCCTCCAAAAGAAATAACCACTTAACACATAACACTTTGAATAAAGTAACAACTTTTATTTATTCATAACCTTTTTGAAAACATAAAACAATAGCATCTCTGCTATCTACATTACTTTCCTGAACCACAAAAGTTTCAGGACAACATCATAGTCATATCCCATAGGTTGCATAACACTTGGGATTTACAATTTATTTAACCTTTCACTCATCGTACAACAGCTACGATGTTCTATTAAGATACTTCTTAGCCCTATCACGTTCTTCCTCCAAGACTCGAAACATTGTTCTGCGATATAACACGAATGATGGCAGCGTCTCAAACTGAATCAGATATCCCATGACCCGATCTTGAGCTCGAATAATTGCGGTGTTAAATACTTTATCCATCTCTTCCATCTTCATCCTCTTTGCTTGCGTGTCTCTTGTTGCTAATCTGGTTCGTTGAAAAGCTTCCTCGTAAGCATCTTCAGCTCTTGCCCTCTTAGCAGCTTCTTCTCTCAGCTTGTTCTTCAGTTCAGCGACCACTTCGATCAGTTGTTCTTTCTCTCCTTCAATCTGTACTAGTTTCTCCTCGACATTTGTCAGTCATTCTTCACGATCGTGGATCTCGCCGTCTTTTTGTGTCATTGCAGTCTGTTGTTCAGCTACTATCTCCTGCAACTCCTCAACTGTATCCTGAAGTTCCACGTTATGGTCATGCACCTGATCGTATATACGGCCAGCTATCGAGTTAAGTGGAATCCTTTCCTCCTCGTCCTCTTCATCCGTCTGTGGCAGCTCCACGGCATCTTCCTCATCTGTTTCCACGTCATCATCCTCATCTTCAACTACTGTGACCAATGGGGCTGACTCCCGTGGCAGTAGTTGTTCCCAAACTACCTGAATGTCGCGAGGCTCATCCTCTATAGGCATTTGAGGTCCCTCCTCCCTAGCCTAACTGGATTCTCTGACATTAGTCATCCTGATAATAAAATTTTAAAGTTTTAATTATTAATAATTACTACTCAACACTCACGAGTACATAAATTATAATCACATAAGCACATAAGTGTTTTATTACTTCTTTTCTTAAAACTCGATAAGAGTTATCTCCACTATCTTTTCAAAGGTTACTTCTAAGGCTTTTCCCCCACCTAAGGTTCATAACCTAAAGCTTTGATACCAACTTGTGACACCCCCAAATCCGTGTACTTTATTCCCACGAGATTAGGTGTTCACTTAATCAAAACATTCATTTCTAACTACCCAATTATAATAAAATTGAATAATAAAACACCGCCATCTGAGATTAAACTTAAATAAAAATCTCCCAAGTTATCTAACCTTTAATCATCATTCAAATGCGGAAAACATTACATAACTTCTTTAAAATAAAGTCTAAGATCAACATAATAAAAGTCTAACATCTTAATCAAAGTAAAAATTACAAGTCTTCATCACTTGTACATTTTTCCCTTTCCTTTGCTAGTCGAAGGTCCACCTACCTTCTCTTCTTTAGCTGTAATGAGTTTATAAATATGCAAGAGTGAGCAAAATAATTGCTCACTGGATATAATATGGAATCAACAGGAGTATAACAATAATAACTGTCGAAATAGGCTCATCAAAAGTGAATAGTACTCTATCAATAATAATCCGAAACTGAAATCCCAAAATATGGAAAATATACATCACTGAGGGTCGTAATACCATGAACTACATCCACTGTGACGCCCCCAAAATTAGGTATACATCACCCATCTTGAGTCATCAGATACATGGTACAGAATTCAAATTAAACTTAATAATACAAATGTCGTGTACAATACGACAAAACATAAACTCTGAGTTTGAATACAAATATTGTCTACTAGAGAGTATACAAACTCAAAAGGAGTCCTCATTACAATTATTATCACACTATTTCATAGAATAGTGAGGACTACTAATGCAAACATCTAGGACCATCCCTCTGTTCCCCGACTAGTCCCTGCTACGTTCTCATTTCCTGAAGAGAACAATAAAAGTAAAAGGGTGAGCTCAACTAGCCTAGTAAGAAATATTATGACTAAGATAATGCGAATAAGTTATCATTAGCCTTCAACGATTGTTAAATGGATAAAATATAACAAACATCAAGTTTAATCTGCAATGAACAAGCAATCCATTAGAAGAGTCAAGTAGAGAATAAAATCTACTATCTTCTATGATTTAAAAGGTTTTCATCACTTTTATCATTTGGGACTCGATTTTAATAAATAATCCACATCATCGAATCACCCCCCGCACTCGGCCAAGGATATTCTTTAGTATCACGACCACAAATCATCCATGCACTACGAGCCAAGGACATTCGTGTATTCATTAATGGTCATGATCATGCCAACAATTGTCCATCAATGCACTACGGCCAATGAGGACTTTTACCACATCATTTGTAACATTACGGTCATGATTATACCGAATAATCCCTGGTCATAATCATACCAAGTCCATCTATGCACTACAGGCCACAGATGACTTTCAATATAATATAAACATGAGGATGATGACAATGATATAAGAATTCAATAAAACAAGTTCAAGAATTAATTTATCTAGGAAATGATAACGTCCAAATTGTCAACATGATACTGCTTTGTAGAGTAAAATTCAAGAATGCTCAGAAGAATATTTCCATGAAAAGATACTGGATGAAGCACAAATATCAAGGATATTCCACTAATTTCATGGAGTATAGAAGTCAAAGTTTTAACCAACTGAGTATAATAAAGAATGGAATAACAAAAGAAATCACCATGCATGCAATATCAAGACAATGCAAAAGTTATTCCAATGTAATAATAAAGGATGGAACCAGTCCCGCGAGAAACGCACGCATGCACGTGATATTCCGACATAATAATAAATAATGGAACCAGTAAAGGCGTAAACGCATGCATGTGATATTCCACATAATGATAAATAATGGAACCAGTCCCACAGAACGCACATTTGCGATGACGAGGATATTCCGGCGAGTAATAATAAAGAACGAAATATTAGAAGAATGTCACCATGTATAGGGTAGCTCGCGATATCTGAGTTATTCAATGAATAATAAATAATGGAATAACAGAAGTTCTCTTCATGAGTATAACAAATAAGATCCCTTACCGTAAAAGAAACTGAATATAAGACTAGGAAAGTAGCAGAATACTTTTCTATAGGTTCTCTTGTAATTCTCTCTCTAGATTTTCAGTGAATTCGTAAGAAATAATGAAGGAATGAGCTTCTATTTATAGAATAATAGATTGCATAGTAACTAACTTATGAACGGTCCAGATTGATTTACTTTTAAACGGACGATCCAGTTGGTTTACTATTAAAACTTAAAACAACGGTCCATACTTGATTTACTATTAAAACTTTAAACCAAATGATCTATATTGATTTACTATTATAACTTCCACCAGCGGTCCATATTGATTTACTATTATATCTTCAACCAACGGTCTGAAAAATTAGCACATCTCCTCATGGAATAATATTGTACCCAAAAATGATTTGGACCGAAAAAAAATATATCTTACGGGTGAATAGTAACTCGTGAATAGTAACTCGTGAATAGTAACTCATGAATATAACTCTTGAATAGTAACTCGTGAATAGTAACTCGTGAATAGTAACTCTGACACGAAAAGTGTCCCGAATACCCAATTGAACAATATATCCTCTAGACATCAATTATATTAACACAAATAAGTCCAACACAATGGAACTATAAAATTCATCTTTAATCAACACGAACTTATTCATCATTAATATTATAATTCACAATATTTAACAACCAGTCGCTCCCCGTGAAAAGGGGCTTTCCGATAAGGATTTCTCCTTATTGGCCAAGCAATTAGGTGACCAAACCTCTCCTCGATGTAACTTCTAGACATTGTCAATATTGCAAATAATAATATGAATAACTTTGTCATCTCAATTATTGATTTAATAATATATCATATAATGCGGATGATAATCGTGAATAATAATTGAATCAATAATATAAGAGATATGATGCAAAGAATTATCGTGTAGCAATAATTGAGTATAACCGAGTGACTTCTCACGTAAGCATCAATAATCAATAATGTGTAGCACGCGTTAACACGCGTATTATTGTACTTTTACTACCGGGTAGTTCAACAGTTTTAACGGTAACACCTCCGCCGTTATTTTCATAAAGTATTTTTGTCGTTTTCTCAATTTGACAATAATTCCGTTGTGGGGTCCACTAATGATTGTGCCATTGTACGAATATTCCCTGTTAAAATTAATATTCCCCGACCAATCGAATATTATATAACAACTTGCGTACTTTGCAAAATTTATAAATATTACCCACAACTATAACATTATATCAAATCAATACCATAATATTCAAAAATATAATTCGAGAAAATTATTCTTTATTCATAAAAGTTGGGGTCTTACATCCACAGTTGCAAGTAATCTTTCAACTCCAACTTTAACAGTCATAAGACTATAAGGACCTCGATTTTAGGGGATCAAATTTTCAGTACAATGTATTGTGCACAAACATTTTAACGCTATGCGTAAGTTAACCCTTAATCATAACAATAGGGTTGTTCATCTCAGTATTTAGAGTACAAGTCCTCACCAAAGGAAGTTTGGTTTGGATAAGCTTTCAAGGTAATTTGGAATTCAACGAACATCAACTAAAGAGTATTTGAATAAAACCAATAACACTATACTATAGAATAATCGTGATTTGAATCAATCATAGTAAACTAAAGTCATGCTTTAGGAATAATCTAATAGCATACCTTGCTTAAACAATACTAAGCCAAGGTTAATTAGAACTGAATACTAAGCATGCATAGCAATTTGAACGATAGAAATGTTCGACATTAGTATAGATAATTGTGCATGCTAAACAACAAGTTAAATACAAGAATAACTTGCTCCAGAATAACTTACATCATTATATTGTAATTGAATTGAAAATAGTAATTGAATTAACAAGATAATAGATTAGAAAACTTGCCTTGTTCGTAGATTAAATCGAACAATTCGAATCACAATATCCTATATACATATGTCATCATGACATAGTTAGTCATTATAACATAACTAATACATTCATTTTGACTATTTAATCACATAATCAAGTTATAACACAAGTTAATCGCTAGTAACATGCTTATTCATGATATAAAAATACTTAAATCATAATTTAACAGTCCTACTACCATCACATTACTTTTCTTAAAATTTCCTGTACAAAAAGTACACTGTCAGACCATTTCGCTAACTTCATGGGCGCTTTGCGATTACATTGTGGTCGCATATTGCGGCATGGTATAATATCACAAGACGCAGTAAATAAACTACGAAGCCGCGTTGCGGTGTGGCTAATTCAAAGTATCTTTATCAATAATTATACATACTCTATCAAATTAGATGGTCAATTTATCAACTAAACAGCTAATTAACTCTCAATTTCTACTTTAAGTTACACAATATATATTCACAAAAACTCTCTGTAAAAATAGTTTTTCTTCACAACCATATACATAATATAAATTCATGGACTATTCTCAATTATAGCTTAAGAAAATAGTTTAACAACACTGGATTATCATATAAAACCACATACATAACAAAATTCCGATTCTACAAAGCTTTCATGGAGAAAATTGGGAGAGAGAGAATACAACTATAACTTTGAAAAGAACAATAATAATAGAGTTTAGATGATACCTTGTTTGAAGAAGATGATGGCCAACCCTTTTTGATTCTCAAGCTTCTTCTTCTCTCCAATTCTCTCTCTCACTTTTCTTCTTCTCTTTTTCTTCTTCTCTGAGTTTTTGTTTTTTTCTCCCTAACTCTAACTACGTGCTAGATATCTAACGTATATAAGATATAATATATATTAATTATATAATATAATACTAACTTAACTGACATCAGTTATAATTTTTTTGAAATCAAAAGCCATAAGGCTTGTTTGGTTAACTAACTAAAAATAACCCATTAATCCTTATGCCTTGTTTGGTAAAACACAATTAGATAAAAGACTTAATAGGCATTAGGCTTTGTTTGGCAAAACTGAATTAAACTCCCTTAATTTATTTTAGTAATTCCTTTATAGCAAGGTTATTTGTCACACTTCTATTTAATTAAATAATCAATTTAATCAATTCAAATACTATTCTAATGAATTACTTTAACACATAAATCATTATCACAAAACTATAATTTCTTTATAATTATAATTTTATTCAACCAACTAACACTTTATTTTAATCATAAATTCTAATTAAAATATTATAATTTATTTAATCATTATTAGCTCTCTAACTTACTTATTAAATTATATTAGTATATAATCTCATAGCAATTAATTTTTTAGCTCCTTAATTATTTATTCAACAAATAAATAACTAAACTACATCAACTCAAATTGCCATTAAATACTTATATAATTCAATAAATATTTAATATTACAAATAAATATTTAATATTTAATTATTTATTCAACAAATAATTAACTAAACCACATCAACTCAAATTGAATAATTTTTATTCAACAATAAACATATCCATTAAATACTTATATAAATCAATAATTATTTAATATTATACTTTAAAATTCTGGAATGTTACATTCTTTCTCTCTTCCATTTCTCTCCATCTCCCTGCCGTGCTCTGTCGTTGCACCTCCCCACCTCCTGACCTCCGTTCGCCACTCTCCCCACATCTCGACCTCCGTTTGCCACCTCCCACCTCCGTTCGCCACTCTCCATTGCCAATACTCCCATTCCACTGCCTACTTTCCATCGACTCCACTACTACCTTCGGTCGACGGAGACCACACGACGGTGGTGTTCGTACTTCATGGTGGCGGTTAGTTCGTTTTGGCCATTCGGTCAATTATTTGCATTACAGGTTCAAAAGTTTACTTATTTGCATTTTTTTTTTGAAATGCATAAATATGTTTAGTGATTTTAGATGTCCATTTTAATTTGTGTACTGAAATTGTGCAATTGAGCATACATTGAATATGTATATATTGATTTGGGCAGTTTTTCATTTTGGAGTAATCGAGCATACATTGAATATATATATATATATATATATATATATATATATATATATATATATATATATATATATATATATCTTGGCATAGTTTTTCTTGATTTAAGCATTTATACATTGAATATGTTTTTTATATGAATGATTGAAATTTGAGCATAATCAGTTTAGGTAATTTGGGCTAAGCATAATTAGTCATGTATTGTTAGTTTGTTTACCTTATATAATATAAATGCAATTGTTGGTTGAATGATTGGTACTATTATAATTGTCATATTTGTTATTTTTAATTTGAATTCTCGATAGAATTTTTGACAGAATTATTCACTTGCCAAATTTATGGACCCAAGATGTATTTATATATTATTTAATTAGTTTTTCAATAGTAAAATAAACTAAGTCATTTACTTAGTTTATTACTATTAAAATAAATATATTGATATAAATAATTTAATATAAAACAAAAATTACATTTAATAAAAAATTTAATTTAAATAAAATAACAAATCATAATAAAATAAAATAAATTTAATTTAATTTACTTTAATAAATTAAATTAATTTTAATAAAAAATAAAAATTAGATAATAAAAAAATAAATTTAATTTTATAAATAAACTAAATTAATTTAATTAAATCAAAAATAAAATAAATAATTTAATTTAAAATAAAATAAAATAAAAATATGATATAATTTAAGATAATACAAATTAAATTCAATTCAATTCAATTCAATTCAATAAAAATTGACTTAATTTAATTTAAAATAATATAATACAAAATAAATATAATTAAACTGAGTAGAACTTACTTAGTTAAATAAAATCAAAATTAAATAAAATACAATTAAATACAATTAATAACTAAGTAGCATTTGTTTAGTTGGGATGCGATACAATTAAATAAAATTAAGTACACTTAAATACAATTAATAACTAAGTAGCATTTGTTTAGTTGGGATGCAATATTCAATAAACTAAGTAGCACTTACTTATTTTTTTCATTAGCAAAATAAACTAAGTAGCACTTACTTAGTTTTTCATTGATAAAATAAACTAAGTAGCATTTGCTTAGTTGGAATGATATGATCTGGTTCCCATAATAAAATATGGGAACTAGATCATATCGTTCAAACTAAGTAAATGTTATACTTAGATTATCTTGAAAATGACATACATGCTTTGGAGGTGTCAACTTAGAAACACGTTCGACATTCACTCATTAGGAGTGAATGTCGAATAGTCCCCAGTTTGGACTGTTACTGGATGTTATGTCTCTCACTTAGGTCGGTGCCAATGCACAGGGTGCGTTTTTATAAATTTTGTGGAACTTTCAGCTGGTGTCTCTACATGTTCTCTAAGTGCATACTGAGACTAAGTTTTCTTGGTCTATTTCGTGTACTTGGAGACCATGGGAAGGTGCTGCTGAAATTTTTTGAAAATAGTAGAAACGTCTTTAAGATTGGCACTAGTGAGGAGACGCATCCAGAACAGGATAAGCTTTAACCCTCAGAGAGTGGAGATATAAACTAGGTAAACTAAATTCATGCTTGGACCACATTCATGATTATTCTTGATCCAATTGGGTATTTTCTTCAATTAAAGATGGATGCCGATCGGAGTTGGATGTACCGTAGGATAAAGATTGATGGGAGGGGAAGGATGTACCGTAGGATAAAGATTGCTTGGACCACATCACTGAATTATCCATGCATTACGGGCCTAGGATATTCATTATTATCACCAATGGTCATGATCATGCCAACAACTGTCCATCAATGCACTACGGGTCAATGACGACTTTTACCATATCATTTGTAACATTACGGGTCATGATTATACCGAATGATCTCTGGTCATAATCATACCAATCAACAGTCCATCTATGCACTACGGGCCAAAGATGACTTTCATAACAATATAAACATGAGGATGATGACAATGATATACGCATTCAATTAAATGCAAGCAAAGGATAAATTCTAAAGATTTATAATTTAATTTATCCAGAATTCAATAATGTCCAAATTGTTAACATGATACTGCTTTGTGGAGTAAAATTCAAGAATAATATTGTATCAAAAATGATTTGGACCGAAAAAAATCAATTTTTATCTTGAATAGTGCCCCGGGTGAATAGTACCCGAGTGAATAGTACCCCGTGAATAGTACTCTGGTATGAAAATGTTAAAACTTATCACGAATGCTCAGAATAATATTTTCATGAAAAGATACTGGATGAAGCGCAAATATCAAGGATATTCTACTAATTTCAGGAATTATAGAAGCAATATTTACCATAGTAAGTTTAAATTTAGGAATATGAAATGAAATAATATCTCTTCCATACTATAGAGTATGAAAGAAAATAATATTTCTTACAAGTATTTAAATAAAATAATATCATTTATGTAAGACCCCAACTTTTTATAAATAAAGATTTAAGTTTCTCTAATTATTATTTTGAAATAATAAGGGGTTGATTTGATTAATGGGGTTAGTTATGGGTAAAATGCGCAAATATTTTTTAAATAAGCAAGTGGTTATAAAATATTCATTCTTGTCGGGGAATATTTATTTGGTCGTGGAATATTCTTCTACCGTCGGGAGAATATTAAATGCTGATTTACTTGTTGAAATTTAATGTGTGCCCCATAACGAAAAGCGATTGGATGAAAGAAACGACAAGTATAAGTTGTTTATAAATATAGCAGCGTAGTTATTACAGATTAATCTTGTTGGAATACCCGGTGGTTAAAACACGATGAATGGCGGCACATGCACAAGAAGACACTGCGGTATTGCACCAATTATTGATTCTTATGTAAGAAGGCAAGACTCAATAATTGTTACTGATAATTATCGCTCGAAAGATTTTATTTTATTGATTCAATAATTGCTACGTTGATATTTTATATTACTGTTGTTTCAATAATTGTCACTACACAGTATTTTCCATTATCGAAGCAATAATTCATATTATCTGAATAATATTATTATATAACATTATTGGCAATGTCTAGAGAGTTCTGTCTAAGGAGAGGTTTGGTCACCTAATTGCGCGCCAGTAAGGAGAAATCCTTATTGGAAAGCCCTTCTTCTTTCCTCGAACTTGCACTGGTTGTCGAGATTGTGATTCTGTAATATTATTTATGAATAATTAATTATTGATTTATATGATGAGGAAAATATTCATTTTATGTGGATATAGATGGAGAAAAAATTTTAAAGTGACAATTGTTGAAAATCGATATTTTATCTTTTCCGATAAAATAATATTTTATTATATTATTATAATATAATAATGATGATATTTTTTACAATGAATGTGGGATATATGAGTATATGAGGAGGAAGAGTATTTTTGTTGCATTAAGTGATTAACACATGTTTTGTGTGTCGGTGGACCCCATTTCTTGACTGAAATTTGATTATAGCTTGTAAAATCGTCCGTTTGTGGATTTCGGTCAATTTCTGTTTGGAATTTGGAAAAACTTTCTTCTGTAAAGTTGTAGATAATGAAATTTTCTATGGGAAAGACATGTTGTTCGAATTTTTCTGATAAAAGGGCTATTTATTATGAATTATTGAAGTTCTAAAGTTCTGAAATAATAGGTTTTTGAAAGTTTTAATTATTTTTAATTACAAAAATATTTTTTTGGTTTTTGTCATTATTTGGTGGCTGAATTCGGTTCTACCCATATTTCTCTTGTTTGCGCTCAACGTTTAAATTTGACTCCGGAGAGATTAGACTTTGACTTATCGGTTGAAACTCTGTTAGAAAAAACCTTCATTACATGTGTTATCCAAGTCTTGGATGAGAGTCACAGTTTTGAATGATATTTTTTATTGTTAATAAATTTCCTGACGTATTCCTGAAGACTTCCTAGCCTACCTATAGAGCGTGAAATCGAATTTTGTATTGACCCCAGTATAAAACCCATTTCTAAAACCTTCAAATATTTCTTGACTTAAAACGAACGTAACATACAACAAGGACGTTGGCTCGAGCTGTTGAAGATTCCGATCGTACCATGCAATATCATCGTGAAAGTGCGAACGTGGTAGCTGGCGTGTTGAGTAGAAGATCGTATGCGGTTACAAGTGCGAATATACTAACCCACGTGAAGATAACGAATATACGATTAGAATCGACTTTAATCGATAAAGTTAAAGTCGCCCAAGCTACATACTCAGAGCTGATGAATGTGAAGAAGAAGGTTCAAGAGGGCATTATTCTAGAAGCAAGAATCGACGAAGAGAGAAAATCTCAACCCTCGATTTAATTGGCCCATTTGAAATCCTCGATGAAGTAGGAACTGTGGCCTATAGACTCATTTTACCGCCAAGTATGACGCGTGTTCATAACGTTTTTCGCGTATCGATGTTACGTAAATATGTGGACGACCCAAACCACATTATTGAGTTAGAACCAGACGAGATAGCCGAAGACTTAACGTACGAGGAGGTACCTGTCAAGATCTTGAATAGGATAGAGCATGTCCTACGCATGTCAATTTCGAGGACGAAATTTCATAAGGAGGGGAGGTTGTAAGACCCCAACTTTTTATAAATAAAGATTTAATTTTCTCTAATTATTATTTTGAAATAGTAAGGGGTTGATTTGATTAATGTGGTTAGTTATGGGTAAAATGCGCAAATATTTTTTAAATAAGCAAGTGGTTATAAAATATTCATTCTTGTCTGGGAATATTCGTTTGGTCGTGGAATATTCTTACCGTCTTGGGAATATTAAATGCACTGACGCTAGCGATCTTGTGTGGGCCCTATAACGAAAGCGATTGGATGAAGAAAAGCGACAAGTATAAGTTGTTTATAAATAACTACAGAAGTTGTTACCAGATTTATCTTGTTGGAATACCTATTGGTTAAAACACGAGAATCTGGCGTTGTTGACAAGAATACACTGCAGTATTGCACCAATTATTGAGGCAAGACTCAATAATTGTTACGATGATCTTGCTCAATATTTTATTTTATTGATTCAATAATTGCTACGTTGATATTTTATATTACTGTTGTTTCAATAATTGTCACTACACAGTATTTTTCATTATCGAAGCAATAATTCATATTATCTGAATAATATTATTAGATAACATTATTGTTAATGTCTAGAAAGTTCGTCTAATGAGAGGTTTGGTCACCTAATTAAGGCCAAGAAGGAGAAATTCTTATTGAAAGCCCCTTCTTTCCAGGAACCGCCTCGTCATCGATGATTGTGATTCTGTAATATTATTTATGAATAATTAATTATTGATTTATATGATGAGGAAAATATTCATTTTATGTGGATATAGATGGAGAAAATTTTTTAAAGTGACAATTGTTGAAAATCGATATTTTATCTTTTCTGATAAAATAATATTTTATTATATTATTATAATATAATAATGATGATATTTTTTACAATGAATCTGGGATATATGAGTATATGAGGAGGAAGAGTATTTTTGTTGCATTAAATGATTAACACATGTTTTTTTGTGTCGGTGGACCTCATTTCTTGACTGAAATTTGATTATAGCTTGTAAAATCGTCCGTTTGTGGATTTCGGTCGATTTCTGTTTGGAATTTGGAAAAACTTTCTTCTGCAAAGTTGTAGATAATGAAATTTTCTATGGGAAAGACATGTTGTTCGAATTTTTCTGATAAAAGGGCTATTTATTATGAATTATTGAAGTTCCGAAGTTCTGAAATAATTGGTTTTTGAAAGTTTTAATTATTTTTAATTACAAAAATGTTTTTTTGGTTTTTGTCATTATTTGGTGGCTGAATTCAGATGGTCAAGGTGGGCTAAGGAAAATTTTATAAATATATTAATATTTTATTAAATTTTCTGCTTTGGTGTTCTAAGCATTTTCCTATAAATAGGGTGCTTAGGTTAGAATTGAAAATCACACCAGAAGCTGAAGTTTTCTCTCTCTATATTATCGAGCGTATTCTTGTGAGTATTTTGATACTTTGAGTATTGCTATACGGTGCAAGTTCCCTTCAACACTATATCCAGTATTCCAGTCAGAAGTACTGTCTTTTTGAGGTAAGGGATATTATTTTTTTAAAAATGATATTATTTCTTTCAATATCATTATACCGGAATATTGGTAAGATTTTTCTTGTGAAATTCTTATCTTTTCATGTCGGAGTAACTATTCATGAGTTACTATTCACGAGTTACTATTCACGAGTACTATTCACGAAGCATGATGATTTTTTCTTGTGGAATTTCTATCTTTTAGTGTCAGAGTTACTATTCACGTGTACTGCATTATTCACGTATACGACACTATTCACGAATACGACACTATTCACAGAAAAATTAAATTTTCTTTTATATGTCCAAGATTGTCTGTTATGGTTCCTATCTTTGATTTGATCTATGTTTTGGTCTTCATTCTTGAATTTTACTCCACTATGGTTATTTATGAAGCATTTTTGAACTTGGATTGTTTAAAGTACGAATTCTTAATATTTGTTCTTTTGTTTCACTGGATTCATTTTGTTTAAAATATTTTTCATCATTCTCAGTCCTAAATGATGATATTACTGAATATCTTTGGCCTGTAGTGCAAAGATGAATGATAACTGATGAATATCTTTGGCCCGTAGTGCAAAGATGAACAGGTGTTGAGATGAACATGACCAACTGATGAATATCTTTGGCCTGTAGTGCAAAGATGACTATTTGATTCAAGATGTATATTGATTGATGTTACAGGGATAAATATCAATGATGGACTTTTAAATTCATAGATGATAGTAGATTTCAATCTCTACTTAACTCTTCTAATGAATTGTTGTTTCCGCTGCAGTTGTTGATCTAAAACTTGTTGTCTATTGTATTCTATCAGATTTTTCCCTGTTGAAGACTAATGATAATTTGTTGTACATTATCTTAGTCATAATATTATTTACTGGGCTAGTTGGGCTCACCCTTTTCCTTTTTGTTCCATTTTTCTTCTCAGGAGACGAGACTATAGCGGGAACTAGTCAGGGTGTGGAGTAATGGTTCAAGACAGTTATTTTAGTAGTCCTCACTATTTTGTAAAATAGTGTATCAATAATTATAATGAGGACTTATTTGAGTGTGAATATTGTCTAGAAGACAATATTTGTATTTAAACTCACAGTTTATGTGTTGTCGTATTTTGCACGACAATTGTATTAATGAAGTTGTAGTTGTTTCTATACCATGTATTTGGCGACTCAGAATGGGTGAGGTATACCTATTTTAGGGGCGTCACAATTTACCTTAGTAGAAACTGTATTTGACTGGAATATCAGATATTATTCTGAGAAAATCTTGCAGAAAAACTACACTCTAAGTATTCCTATACTCCAAAGAAATACTCGCAATACTATAGTAAAAATGCTTGAGATTTTTTTGTGGTGTGATTTAGGATGGAGGGTTGCCCTCCTTTTATAGCGCAGCACGGAAGATAAAATAACAAACACGCCTAATTTTCTTTTCTTTCCAAAACCTAACATCCTGCCTAACTCTCCATTTTTCAATGCCTAACTCTTAATTTCTCATGGAAGAGGGCCCACACATTTGGAAAATGAATTACAGGAAGGATTTCTTCACCACTCAAGTGGTCCCATGGAAGAAATAAATCACATTCCAGCACATGATTTTGGAAAAGGAAGTACACCAAATTTGAAAAAATAAAGGAATACATCAAGCTTCTCACCTACACTTTACCTTTAACAATTTCACTTGCTTATATAATAATAACATTAATACCATAAAAAATTATATTATTATATTATTGTAATAATATATTTGAATGAATATTTTATCGGAGAAATAATTGTAATTCCACAGAAAATATGCCAAACTTTCAACAATTATTTCGTGCTAAAAATTCCTTCATTTAAATCAAAATTGAACCAATATCCACCACATAATAATTAATATTATAAGCTCACAATATCAACAACCAGATCATTCCCAGGAAAGAGGGGGCTTTCCGATAAGGATTTATCCTTATTGACGCGCAATTAGATGACCAAACCCTTTTTCTCGACAGAATTTTCTAGACATTGTCAATAATCCTAACTAATAATATGAATAATTGTGTCACGTCAATTATTGATTTAATAATGTAAAATATTGTGCAGATGATACTGTGACAATAATTGAATCAATAATATAAGAAACTGTACAACAATTACTGTGGCAATCATTGAATAAAACTAATTGACTTCTCATATAAGCATCAATAATCAAAGATATTGAACAATACCGTGTGCTACTATACAACCACGCGTGTTACTGTACTTTTATCACCGGCTATTTCAACAGTTAACGATAAAACTTTCGTCGTTATTTTTATAAAAAGATATTTCTGTCATTTTCTAACTCTGACAATAATTCTGTTGTGGGGTCCATCAATGATTGTGTCGTCGTACGAATATTCCCTGATAAAATGAATATTCTCCGACCAATCGAATATTTTATGACAACTTGCTTACTTTGCAAAATTTGCAAATATTACCCACAACTATAACATTATATCAAATCCACACCATAATATTCAAAAATAATATTTAAAGAAAAATTCATCTTTATTCACAAAAGTTGGGGTCTTACACCGGATATAAATCCAGGCGCAATCAAACAGAGTTTGATGACAGTATATATATATATAAGTATTTATATATAAAAAAAGCAATAAACGCTCCGAATATTATATTTCGGCTGAATCGAAGCATAGTTCGATAATAATAATATATATAATTATATATATATATATATAAGTAATAAAAGCCACGGATCGATGATCCGGGCATACGCACACAACACGACTCTCAACGTGAATAAGTATGTGTGGATGGAAGTGGAGAAAGGCTGAAAGAAAGCTGAGATGTCTTATAGTTGGCTGCCAAGAAGACTTCAGATAGCTTTAAATGAATGAATACTCGGTTTCAACCAAAAAAAATATAGCAAAACACAAGCTCACAGGTGTTTGGAAAAAGAAAGAACTCAATTTAAAGTGTGTACAAACAAAGTGGACAGGGCTTCCTCGCCTTTTCTCTCTTCAAAATGGCCACCCCAAGCCCTCTATTTATAGAGGGGAGAGTCGCAGGTGTACCTGCGGCTACCAAGGTTGCCCCGGGGCTCCATGGACCCCGCCGTCGCGAAGTACTTGCACGCATGCAACGCGTTTGTCCACTCGAACCTTCATAACTTTCAATCCGGGCATCCGATTGAGGCGTATAATACCTTTTCGGAATGCTATTGTCGAGAGCTACATATAGACACTCAAAATTTTCTGCACACCTATTACTGACATTGTAGGAGGGTAGATTCGTCTTTCAGAGATAACCCTGGAAGACAGCTCATATCCAATCCAGATACTACCGGAAGTTCAGTCTCAATCCCGTAACACACACCGGGAGTATCAGTTCCAACCTCGGAGATAACCCTGAGGCATGCAGTTCCAATAACAAAAATTCCACCGGAGAAGGCCGATTCATCTTGGAGATAACCCCGAGATATTCAGTCTTAGTCCCAACACTGGGAGTAGCAGTTACCAACCTTGGAGATAACCCCAAAGAATGTAGTTCCAGAGATAACCCCAGAAATGCTTGTTTCAAATGCATGCAATTAGCTTCAACCTCGGCACTCACACCGAGGCACTCAGTACAAAACCTGGAGATAACACTGGGAAGATAGGCACACCTCAGAGATAACACTGAGGACCTTCAACACTTGCAGCAGTCCAATCTCAGAGATAACCTTGAGCAATATTTGCTTTATCAGCCTAAACCGGCGATAACCCCGGTGAGGGGCAAAGTTGTTATCTTTCCACCTTGACGCCACATCGTGCAGTCTCAACATTTCATACATACATTTTTACATAGAAATGTCCCACA
This sequence comes from Panax ginseng, assembly GCA_020205605.1. NCBI lineage: Eukaryota > Viridiplantae > Streptophyta > Magnoliopsida > Apiales > Araliaceae > Panax > Panax ginseng. The sequence goes on along the minus strand of CM035136.1, from coordinate 58,128,490 downwards.
AGAACCAAGGATGTCCAATCCCAAGTGACTATTACGCAGGATAACGGATAGAATTTGAAGCTTGAAGACCGGAGGGCATGGTCCCATCTTCCTGACTTCATACAACCTCTAATCACATGTCATTGTGTAACTCTCGAAAACGGCGGTCCAAAATAGGTTTTACATACCTCAGTTGGATGCTCGGATTGCAATTTTGAAAGTTCGAGTGGACATTACAGTGCATGTGTGACGCCCCCAAAATTAGGTATACATCACCCATTCTGAGTCGCCAGATATCACATTATAAAAATCAAATACAAACTTTATTTATACAACTGTTGAACTGCCGTGAAGAGTACGACAACACTTAACTGTGAGTTTTAATACAATATTGTCTCGTAGACAGTATCCAAACTCAAATTATTCCAATGCCATATAAAATATAGCAGCAAATATTTTAGGACCCCAAAGAATAACGAGAAGATTACTATTATATTCATTCTAATGAGGTGCACTTTTGACGCTTTCAAAGTTGGGTTCTCATCACCCTATTGTTGTTTACCAAAATCAATTATTACGTGACGTATAAAATACGACACACACACATCTTAGGTCCTCAATACAATTATTGTTGCATGTCATGTCGTTTTATAATGTATTGAGAAACTTCGACAGTCTCAGACCATCACACTATTTCCCTGTTATCCCCGCTTCGAATTCAAGAACACTCTTATTACCTGAAAGGAATTGTGAAGCAAAAGGGTGAGCACAACAAGCCCAGTAAAGAATATCATGGCTAAGATAATTAATTTATCAACAGCCTTTATCAAAATAAATCAGAGATTTATAACATATGGTAGATAATAAAACTTTTCAACCATAATTGCAGCGGAATCAAAAATCCATAAGAAGAGTCAAGTAGAACATAATGTCTACTTTCTCCTCCAAATTAAAAGTCCATCGTTAATATTTCATTCCTGTAATACTCATCAACAGTTCTTCGTTGTACCCAAGACAAAGAGAACTTTCATCACCTGTCTTCACCTGAACCACTAAAGATTTTAATTAAGTTCACAATTCATATTTATAATCATGTAAATCAACAGTTTCTCCTTGCCACAAAGGATTAATAGAATGTTTACTCAATATCCTTACCCCAAAGGCTGAAGATATTCAAATGTAATAACAATGATCATACCAATCGGTTGTTCATCTTTGCACTACGGCCAAAGATATTCAACTATAAAACCAATGGTCATGATCATACTAATCAATTGTCTCGTCAATTGCACTACTACCAAAGACATAAACTCGTTAACTAATGGTCATGATCCCGCCAATCACATCATTGAATTATCCATGCACTACGGCCAAGGATATTCGTTATTATCACTAGTGGTCATGATCATGTCATACACCTGTCCATCTTCGCACTACGGGTCAAAGCTATCAAACAACAGATCATCTTTGCACTACAGGCCAAAGATATTCAACAACATATCATCTTTGCACTACAAAGCCAAAGACATACAATCAGTAAAACCCATAACCAACAACAAAAGTATAATAAAGAATGGAATAATAAAAGAATTTCATCATGTATGCGAAAGATTGTGATAGAAAAGTTATTCCAATATAATAATAAAGAATGGAATAATAAAAGAATTTCACCATGTATAAAGATTTCGATAGACAAAGTTATTCCAACATAATAATAAAGAATGGAATAATAAAAGAATTTCACCATGTATGCAATACTTGTGATAGACAAAAGTTATTCCAACATAATAATAAAGAATGGAATAATCAAGAATTTCACCATGCGCATGCGTAATCCGCAAGATGCATAAAAGTTATTCCAATGTAATAATAAATGTAGAATAATAAATAATGGAACCAAGTCCCGTAAAAATGCATGCACGGGATATTCCAAATGAATAATAAATAAACGAACCAAAGTCAAAGTGAAATTTGCACCAACAGGATATTCCAATGTAATAATAAATCTGTAAATAATAAAAGAATTTCACCAAGTATGCGGTACTTAAGGATAAACAAAGTTATTCCAACATAATAATAAAGAATGGAATAATAGAATAAGATCACCAAGTATTGGGTAAACCGCATATACAGGTCATTCCACCAAGTATAGGTATAGGGTAAATCATGACACAAAAGTTATTCCAACAAAATAATAAAGAATGGAATAAATGAAGTTCTCTTCATGAATACGAAGAAGAATAACACCCTTTACGCACAACAAATAATATCCCTTACCACAATAATGATATCCCTTACCTTTCAAATAAGAGTATTCCAACTAGTAGGGCGAGGATATACTCGAAGAAAACTTGTACTACTCTCAAAGTTTTCTTAAACTCTAAAAAAATACGCTCAAGATTATAGAAGAAGAATTCTCTCTATAGTTTCTCTCTCTAGAGTTTCAAATGAATTAAGTAAAAATAATGAAAGAATGAGCTTCTATTTATAGAAGAATGGAATGAATAAGAATCAACCCATGAACGGTCAGATTGATTTACTTTAATCGGACGGTCCATATTTAAAGCAAAATCTTTTAAATAAAATATAATATATTCTATTTTATATAAAAAGATTTTTACTATGCAACACTATATGCAAAAACACTATGCATAATAAAATATAATATATTCTATTTATAAAATAACTTTAATAAAGTATTACATTTTTTATATAAAAGATTTTACTATGCAAAACACTATGCATAATAGAATATAATATATTCTATTTATAGAATAACTTTATAAAAGTATTATGTTTTATATAAAAGATTTTACTATACAAAACACTATGCATAATAGAATATAATATATTCTATTTATAGAATAACTTTATAAAAGTATTCTGTTTTATATAAAAAGCTTTTCTGTTATAATTTCAAACAACGGTCTGAAAAATTAGTACATCTCTTCATGGAATAATATTGTACTCAAAAATGATTTGGACCGAAAAGAAATATATTTTTCGGGTGAATAGTAACCTGTGAATAGTAACTCGTGAATAGTACTCCGACACAAAAAGTGTCCCAAATACTCGAGTGAACAATACTAGAGTGAATAGTAATTTAGGTGAATAGTAACCCATGAATAGTAACTCGTGAATAGTAACTCTGACACAAAAAGTGCCCCAAATACTCGAGTGAATAATACTAGAGTGAATAGTAACCGGGTATTTTATGACAACTTGTCTACTTTGAAAAAAAAATTCACATATCACCCTTAACTTTAACCTTTTATCAATTTTAACTATTTACCAAAATAGAAAAATTGAATACTTTTATTTCATAAAATTCGGGGTCTCACAATCTCCCCTCCTTATGAAATTTCGCCCTCAAAATTTATGTACGTACCTGATATTCGAAGAGATGAGAATACATTACTCTCTTTTCGGATTATACCTTCCCGATTATTTCCTCTGTATCATAATTTTCCCATTGTTCATCTCCTGTATTTCAGATATCATTCTAAAATATACCTTCAAAACAAAGGTTAACTTACATATCATAATTTGTCAACTTATCAAGTAAACAATTTTAGCTTAGGTAAGTCACACACTAGCGAAGTATATTACTCATCTCCCCCTCCTACTTCTAGACTCTAACCTCCGCCAGCGACCATATCCCTAAGCTCTGATACCAATTGTGACGCCCCCAAAATAGGTCCACATGACCCATTCTGAGTCGCCAGATATCACATTATAAAAATCAAATACAAACTTTATTTATACAACTGTTGAACTGTCGTGAAGAGTACGACAACAGTTAACTGTGAGTTTTAATACAATATTATCTCGTAGACAGTATCCAAACTCAAATTGTTACAATGCCATATAAAATATAGCAGCAAATATTTTAGGACCCCAAAGAATAACGAGAAGATTACTATCATATTCATTCTAATGAGGTGCACTTTTGACGCTTTCAAAGTTGGGTTCTCATCACCCTATTGTTGTTTACCAAAATCAATTATTAAGTGACGTATAAAATACGACACACACACATCTTAGGTCCTCAATACAATTATTTGTTGCATGTCATGTCGTTTTATAATGTATTGAGAAACTTCGACGGTCTCGGACCATCACACTATTTCCCCATTATCCCCGCTCGACCGGACAACACTCTTACGGCAACACTCTTATTACCTGAAAGGAATTGTGAAGCAAAAGGGTGAGCACAACTAGCCCAGTAAAAAATATCATGGCTAAGATAATTAATTTATCAACAGCCTTTATCAGAATAAATCAGAGATTTATAACGTATGGTAAATAATAAAACTTTTCAACCATAATTGCAACGGAATCAATAATCCATTAGAAGAGTCAAGTAGAACATAATGTCTACTTTCTCCTCCAAATTAAAAGTCCATCGTTAATATTTCATTCCTGTAATACTCATCAACAGTTCTTCGTTGTACCCAAGACAAAGAGAACTTTCATCACATGTCTTCACCTGGACCACTAAAGATTTTAATTAAGTTCACAATTCATATTTATAATCATGTAAATCAACAGTTTCTCCTTGCCACAAAGGATTAATAGAATGTTTACTCAATATCCTTACCCCAAAGGCTGAAGATATTCAAATGTAATAACAATGATCATACCAATCAGTTGTCTATCTTTGCACTACGGGCCAAAGATATTCAACTATAAAACCAATGGTCATGATCATACTAATCAATTGTCTGTCAGTACACTACGGCCAAAGACATTCAACTGTTAACTAATGGTCATGATCCTGCCAATCACATCATTGAATTATCCATGCACTACGGCCAAGGATATTCGTTATTATCACTAGTGGTCATGATCATGTCATACACCTGTCCATCTTCGCACTACGGGTCAAAGCTATCAAACAACAGATCATCTTTGCACTACAGGCCAAAGATATTCAACAACATATCATCTTTGCACTATAGGCCAAAGACATACAACTGTAAAACCCATAACCAACAGTATAATAAAGAATGGAATAATAAAAGAATTTCATCATGTATGTAAAGATTTGATAGACAAAAGTTATTCCAACATAATAATAAATAATGGAATAATAAAAGAATTTCACCATGATGCAAAGATTACTTAGCAGACAGTTTATTCCAACATAATAATAAAGAATGGAATAATAAAAGAATTTCACCATGTGCATAATATCAGACAGCAAAAAGTTATTCCAACATAATAATAAAGAATGGAATAACTAAAGAATTTTACAATGCGTATGCGTAAATTCCGATGATGGAGTTATTCCAATGTAATAATAAATGCGAATAATAAATAATGGAACCATGTCATACGCCCAAAAAATGCATGTATGTGACATTCCAACAAAATAATAAATAACGGAACCAAAGTCAAAGTAAATTTGCACCAACAGGATATTCCAATGTAATAATAAATACTGAATAATAAAAGAATTTCACCAAGTATGCGGTATTCGCATAAAAGCGAGTTATTCCAACATAATAATAAAGAATGGAATAATGAAGAAGATCACCAAGTATTGGGTAAAACCATATATAAAAGTCATTCCACCAAGTATAGGGTAAATCTAGCACAAAGTTATTCCAACAGAATAATAAAGAATGGAATAACAGAAGTTCTCTTCATGAATACGAAAGAATAACACCCCTTACGGGTACAACAAATAATATCCCTTACCACAATAATGATATCCCTTACCTTTCAAATAAGAGTATTCCAACTAGTAGGGCGAGGATATACTCGAAGAAAACTTGCACTACTCTCAAAGTTTTCTTAAACTTTAAAAAAATACGCTCAAGATTATAGAAGAAGAATTCTCTCTATAGTTTCTCTCTCTAGAGTTTGGTGAATTAAGTAAGAAATAATGAAGGAATGAGCTTCTATTTATAGAAGAATGGAATGAATAAGAACCAACCCATGAACGGTCCAGATTGATTTACTTTAATCTGACGGTCCATATTTAAAGTAAAATCTTTTAAATAAAATATAATATATTCTATTTTATATAAAAAGATTTTTACTATCTGAAAGCACTATGCAAACACTATGCATAATAAAATATAATATATTCTATTTATAGAATAACTTTAATAAAGTATTTGCATTTTATATAAAAAGATTTTACTATGCAAAAAATACTATGCACAATAGAATATAATATATTCTATTTATAGAATAACTTTATAAAAGTATTCATTTTATATAAAAAGATTTTTTACTATGCAAAAACACTATGCATAATAGAATATAATATATTCTATTTATAGAATAACTTTATAAAAGTATTCATTTTTATATAAAAAGCTTTTTCGTTATAATTTCAACCAACTATTCGAAAAATTAGTAGTACATCTCTTCATGGAATAATATTGTACTCAAAAATGATTTAGACTGAAAAGAAATATATTTTTCGGGTGAATAGTAACCTGTGAATAGTAACTCGTGAATAGTACTCCGACACAAAAAGTGTCCCAAATACTCGAGTGAACAATACTAGAGTAAATAGTAATTTAGATGAATAGTAACTCATGAATAGTAACTCTGACACAAAAGTGCCTCAGATACTCGAGTGAATAATACTAGAGTGAATAGTAACCGGGTATTTTATGACAACTTGCCTACTTTGAAAAGTTTTTTCACATATCACCCTTAACTTTAACCTTTTATCAATTTTAATTATTTACCAAAATAGAAAAATTGAATACTTTTATTTTATAAAATTCGGGGTCTCACAGCATGCGTGCATGTACTCCTAGACGGCGGGACACGCTAAGCCTGGCAAACTTGTAAAGTACATCATGCTCCGCTGGCCAGTCAGAGCACCTGCGGCTTCCTCAGAAGACCCCAAATTTTATGAAATGAAAGTATTCAATTTTCTTATAATTATTATTTTATTTCAGTAAATGGTTAAATTGATAAAAGTTTAAAGTTAAGGGTGATATGAAATTTTTGCAAAGTAGCACACGGTATTGATTATTGATGCTTACGTAAGAAGTCACCGGTTATACTCAATTATTGCTACATGTAATTTCTGCATCATATCTCTCATATTATTAATTCAATTACTGTCACAGTATCATCTGCATAATATTTATTATTATTAAATCAATAATTGAGACGACAAAGTTATTTATATTATTATTTGCAATATTGACAATGTCTAGAAGTTCTGTCAAGGAGAGGTTTGGTCACCTAATTGCGCGCCAATAAGGAGAAATCCTTATCGGAAAGCCCCCTCTTTCTTGGAAACGACCTGGTTGTTAAATATTACGAGTTATAATATTAATGATGAATATGTTCGTGTTGATTAAAGATGAAATTGATAGTTCCATTGTGTTGGGATTATTAGTGTTAGTGAAAACCGATATTTATTTCGATAATAATTGATGTCTGGAGGTTATTTTGACCAATCGGGTATCGGGGCACTTTTCGTGTCGGAGTACTATTCACGAGTTACTATTTACCCGGTTACTATTCACTCTAGTATTGTTCGCTCGGGTATTTGGGACACTTTTCGTGTCAGAGTACTATTTATGGGTTACTATTCACCCAGTTACTATTCATTCTATTATTGTTTACTCGGGGATTTGGGACACTTTTCGTGTCGGGGTACTATTCACGGGGTACTATTCCTGAAGTACTATTCATGAGATACTATTCACCCGAAAAATATATTTCTTTTCGGTCCAAATCATTTTTGGGTACAATATTATTCCATGAGGAGATGTGATAATTTTTTAGACCGTTGGTTGAAGTTATAATAGTAAATCAATATGGATCGCTGGTTTAAAGTTTTAATAGTAAATCAGTATGGACCGTTGCTTTAAGTTTTAATAGTAAACCAATATGGACCATCCATTTAAAAGTAAATCAATCTGAACCGTTCATGAATTAGTTACTATTCAGTTCATTCTCCTATAAATAGAAGCTCATTCCTTCATTATTTCTTACGAATTCACTGAAACTCTAAAGAGAGAAACTATAGAGAGAAAGAAGAAAAGTATTCTGCTACTTCACTATATCCAGTTTCTTCTAAGATAAGCGATATTATTTGTTGTACTCGTAAGGGGTATTATTTCTTTCGTATTCATGAAGAGAGCTATTGTTATTCCATTCCTTTCTATTCTGTTGGAATAACCTGTATACGCGGACTACCGTATACATGGTGAAATTCTTTTATTATTCCATTCTTTATTATTATGTTGAAATGACCTGTTAATGCGAAGTACCGCATACATGGTGAAATTCTTCTAATATTCCGTTCTTTATTATTCTGTCGGAATATCCTGTCTGTGCGCGTTTACGCCGGACCTGGTTCCATTATTTATTATTCGCCGGAATATCACATGCATGCGTTTATCTGGACCGGTTCCATTCTTTATTATTCTCGTTGAGAATAACACATCATGCATTCTATCGCATGCATGGTGAATTCTTCTGTTATTCCATTCTTTATTATTCTGTTGGAATAAACTGTTTATGTGGATTATCACATGCATGGTGAATGATCCTTTGTATTCATTCCTTATTAAATTATGGAAATGATCTGTTTACGTGGATTATGATGAAAGTCATAATAAAAGCATTGGACTGATGAAAATCATGGGTATATGTAGTATTAGTAAGTGTTATGATGAGTTATGTTGGTTATTATGTGAAAACATGAAAGTTTCTTAGAAATCACAAAGGGTTGAAAATCAGATTTTGGTGAAAATTGAACATGAAATTCAATTGACCATACCTCCTATTATATTTCGAATTTTTGAGTGTGGTCAAGTTCTAGAGCTAGATCTATGAGTTTTCTAACTTATCCAAGTGGAATCACTGGAAAAGGTGTTGTAGATTTTCGTGTGGACTGATTTTAGCAAAGGAGTCAAAAACTGCAAAGTACTAAAAAGGCTATTGCCCAGAAGTTAAAAGGGCATTTTTGGCCACTTAGCTTGTGAAATAAATTCCAGCCTTTTAGGATATGAAACTATATGGTATAAAGTACCTCCTGTCCAAAAATGAGCTCATTCCGACTTAAAACGAGCAAGTTATGACTATTTCAATATTTAGGTTTTTTCGACGAAAAACGCTATAACCAAAGTTCTATAACTTCGATGACCATGAAATTTAAACTGGAAGCTCACGTTAACATGTGTAAGATCATGCCAAGATTTGGGAATTTCTTGAGTTAAACTTGAGGTAGCTAATTTCTTAAGGAATTAATTAGAAATTGATTTTTGAAAAATAGTAAATGAATTTTAAAAATTCTGAGAAAAATATATGTTCAATATGGGACTATATTCTGCTAAATCTCAGAAAAGAAATATTTTTGAGACTGATTTGGTATTTTTCATGAAAATAATCTAGTTATGAGTAAATGAGTTAAATATGTTATGTGAAGTAACAAAATTGGAAAATAAGATTTTATGGCTTGGGAATCCTATATAGGGTATATGCAGATTTTTGATAAGGGATTTGATCATTGGTGATGAAATCTTATGAGTATGGCATTTATGAATGATTAAATGCATTATTTGGTAAAGTGTAAACAATTAAAATAAATTGTTTATAAGTTTAAAAAGTGATTAAAATATTGTTATAATATTAACAATATTAGATTATGAGTTTATTAAGTGATTGATAATATTTGGATAAATTAAAGTCTTTAATATTTATCCTTGTTTTCGTTTGATTAATGCTTATATCATTGTCATCATTCTCATGCTTATATTGTGATGAAAGTCATCTGTGGCTTACGTGCATGGATGGACTTGGTATGATTAAGACCAGGAATTATTCGGTATAATCATGACCGTAATGTGACGAATGATGTGGTAAAAGTCCTCATTGGCCTATAGTGCATTGATGGACAGTTATTGGTATGATTATAACCAGGGATTATTCGGTATAATCATGACCATTGATGATTACATGAATATCCTTGGTCGTAGTGCAGGGATGATTCGATGACGTGGTTTCTTTATTGAGCTGAGTCTCAGTGATAAAATATGGATTATACACTTTTAATTCGTAAAAGATAGTAGATATCATGCTCTACTTGACTCTTTTAAAATATAGTTATATGTCTTTGGCCTGTAGTGCAACGATGAATTGTTAATGAATATCTTGGCCGTAGTGCAAAGATGAATTTATTAGTATGATTATGAGTAGGAATTATGATTTGGTATAACCATGATTTTTGATGTTTCAGGTGAAGATAGGTGATGAAAATTATCTTAAATCACAGGTGCGAAAGAGGAATTTAGAATCACAATTATGATTATGAGTTATTCATATGATTGTGGACAGGAATTGTTAATTGATGTTACAAGGATAAAACATTATTGGTGAACTTTTAACATGGAGAAGATAATAGACCTGATGGTCTATTTGACTCTTCTAATTGATTGTTCGTTCCGCTGCAACTATGGTTGAAAAGTTTTATCATCTACCATATGTTCTAAATCTCTGATTTATTATTGATGAAAGCTATTGATAATTTAATTATCTTTAGTCATGATATTCTTTACTGGGATAGTTGTGCTCACCCTTTTGCTTCACAATTCCTTTCAGGTAATAAAAGTGTAGCTGGGTCGAGCGGGGTATTAAAAGGATTAGAACGGTGGACTATAGCTGTTGAGGTTCTCCCTAAATAGTATGGAAATAATTTTGTTGAGAAATTTAGATAAGTTTGTCGTATTGTATACGTCATTTGATATTTAATTTTGGTGAACCGAATAGGGTGAGGTGAACCCAACTTTGGAAGGGTGTTTTGCCACTATTATACAAGATGTCTAATGACATACAACCTCATGTTATCAAAAGACATGGTTGTGCACATCCACTTACTGAGTATATCTACGAGCACTACCTATATGATCTTGGAGTTTATTTGAAATATAATTTTCACTTGGAGACAACGGAGATAGTTATATGTCAGGAGAAGACTCACCATTGGAAAGAAGATGATAGTAATCTTCTTATTTTTCTTTGGGGACTTTTGGGTCAACCAAGGATAATTCTGTGGACATATGATATCTATCATAACCTAGACGCATGGCCTCCAATGTCTGAAGGTTTCTTGAGTACTTCCCAAAGATTTTAATTTCTAAAAGCAGTTTTGACTTTGTACTTTTATGTAAAATACCATTGTAAGGTTGTGGTCGAGGTACCATGAGAGTTACATACATTTGTATTAAAACTCACAGCTTATCTGTTGTCGTACTCTGCACGACAGTTCAACAGTTGTATAAGTGAAGTTTGTATTTGATTTTTATAGTGTGATATCTGGCGACTCAAGATGGGTGATGTATACCTATTTTGGGGGCGTCACACCCCCCTCTATAAATAGAGGGCTTGAGGTGGCCATTTTAAGGAGAGAAAAAGGCGAGGAAGCCCTGTAAAATTTGCTATGTACTCATCCTACACTGAGTGCTTTCTCATTTTAAACACTTGTGAGCTCACATATAGCTACCTTTTGTACCGGTGGGAGCCGAGTGTTCATCCATTTAAAGATATAAAAGTCTTATTTGGCAGCCCACTGTAAGCCTTCTCACACACTTTAAAGCCTTTCTCTTCATCTTTGCACACACCATTCTTCACGTTGAGAGTCGTGTTGCGTGTGTTTGCCCGGACTTCGATCCGTGGTTTCATTTCAGTTTGTATATATATATATATATATATATATATATATATACTTATATGTATATATATATATATATGGACAAACATTATCGAGTTATGACTCAATTAAGCCTAGACTTGATGCGGAGCATTTATTTGCTTTCGTGTATATATATATATACACACTTATATATATCAATTGTTGTTTGGAATTTGTTCGATGAGCCTGGATTTTACATCAGTGCGTTATTAGCTTATATATATATATATATATATATATATATATATATATATATATATATATATATATATATATATATATACGTTTAGTTCCACACAGAGTTTACTTACGTGGCGGTTGACCATCTTTACGCTTTTTCTTTACTTTTAGTCCCTTTGAAGTTCACTTCGTGGCGGTTGATTTCTTTTACTGACTTTATTTACAATTTCGATCCCCCATGGAGGTGCTTCGTGGTGGTTGATCATATATATATATATATATATATATATATATATATATATATATATATATTTACAACTTTTATATATATACCGCCATCGCTTTATTATTAATTGCGATCATCATGTGAGCCTGGGAATCATGTGATCACTGATTCATCTCATTGGATCTAGATTCGGTTCGATGATGGACATTTTCAAATTGTATAAGCGACTTGTAAATTTATTCACAGTGTTTGGATTTCTCGAGATGGTTTTCATACCCATGAGGAGTTCTAAGACTATTTTGTAAATTATTTTATCGAAGATGTTTCGCATCTCGAATAATTAAAAACAATCAAGCCGAACACTTAATAAAAAATGGGAGTATAAAAGGTATCAATTACTATTAAACACAAGGGTTTGAAAAACCTCTTTTATAAAGCATCACTGTCATATCTTGTTTAAAACTGAATTTTTACACAAATTCAAACCCTGTGTATATATAGGTGTAACGAGGCCTCATGCACTACTTCCAAATAACAGCACATTGGCCCACACACACACACATTCATATAATAGTTTCTTGAAAAGTGGCGGTCACCGTGGTAACACGGATGTCGGGGGGTGCCTAACACCTTCCCTTCGCATAATCAAGTCCCTGACCTTAAAATGAATCTCGGTTTCACCGACCCGTTTAGCAGTGTCACATCACTGGGCCAATGTGCAAACCTTTTCTCGGTTGTGTTGGTACAACCATATAAAAAACCAACTGGCGACTCTTAACAGTCCATCGTCGACATGATACATGTCGGACCTTTTTCACTTGTTTTTTTAAACAAATCTCACTTAACACGAGAACACCAAAGAACAAGTAACGAAAAGGGATAAATAAAAATCCTGACGTTAACAGGTGGCGACTCTGTTGGGAACACCAGTAAGAGGACTTAAGATGTTATTACAAATCTTTTCAAAACTGTTATATGCTTCTGTGTGGATGTTACATTTACATTTATGATGAATGTGTACGAATGCATATATTTTACTGCGCTTAATGCTTTACACTATATCTGCTTGTGATATTAGTGCTTCTCATATGTCATCATTTTCATTAACGGTGAGACACGTTGTATGTGAATATATGTTGTGTGGTTCCTCCACCAGGAGGCTATCATATAGGTGTTTGATTACTGGACTCGTAGGAAGACTAATTCCAATGAGGCTCAGGAAAGGCACCACCCAAATTCGCTCCAGTTGAAAGACCGGATTAAATTCCCGTCGAGTAAATTGCGATGATTTGGGAACCTTTATGCCAAAAAGCCGCGAGAGTAACCTAAGATAGTTCAGCCTCTTATAAACCAAACGCGGAAGAAAGTCTCTTCATGCTTTCTCATTTCAAATTCCTTGTAAAGTCAATTTCATTCCATATTCATCTCCACGTAATGAGAAATATGAAGAAACATATGTACATACATATTTAAATTAACATGCTATTACGAACAGCTAACATCCGCCATGCAGGATAATATTCCTAGAACAGATACATAACATGTAAAAATTTACACATTCCTTAAAGACTAAACTACGCAAGTCTTTTGCAAAGAAGCAATCGGACCTATTACCCGATCAAAGTCCAAAAAGGCCACGAGCCTACAGTCAATTATGCCATCGTCAGACCAGACTGACCTTAATCCAGTTTCTCGCAAAGAATTTGATGGATTAAGTAAGCAAATCACAGATTTGGTTGTTCTGCTTAAAGAACTACACCAGTCTACTCAGGGTGTGACACCCCCAAATCCGGATACTTCAATTCCAAAGATTTGGTGTTCACTGTCCAAATTAATTATAACTAACTACCCATAAACAAAGGATATAATTAAACTCAAAAGCTTAAATAATAAATCTCCCATCAAGGGTTACATAATCTCAAGATAAATCCCAGGTCATCTAACCTTTAATACAATCATCAACGGAAATTAAAACATGATCATAATTAAATCTAGTACATAAGCTTCATAAATAAAAGATAAATTAAACGTTATCGTCTAATTAAGCACTTTGTCCTTGCCCTTGCTTGTAGAAAGCTCTTCAAACTTCTTAACTTCATCTATATTATTTTGTGCAAGAGTGAGCAAACAATTGCCCACAATAAGGATAATATAGAATAACGGTTTATGAATGACAATTATCTGAGTTTTCCATGGTAAAGCATTCTTACCAGAACAATAAACTTTAATTCAATAACTAAGAGTTCAAATGAATAATGAACGTTAAGTTAACAATAGATATCAACATCAAAGAATACACTGAGGGTCACAAGACCACGAACTATACTCTAGGTTTCAAGTATTTCTACTTTAACCTTTAATGATCAAAAAGACTATAATCATCATCTATGTCCTAGGTTAATGTGTGTTTTACTTTGTAACCTTTAACAATCTAAACGACTATATAGACCATCATCCCGCACTCGGTGATCAACCCTTTGTACTATGTATTACATGAAACATTTTAACGCTTATTGCGTATTTCTAAAATAATCCCTAATAATAGGGTTGTTCATCTCAAACTTAGATTATCGTGTTCAACCAAATGAAGTTTGGTTGGGAATTAACTTCAAGGAATTCTAGATCTTTAGAATGCTCATCAACCAAGTACTGGTTGAATCAGATAGAAACAAATAACTATTCAAGAGTTTGATTATAATATCTTCATGAACAAGGTATATCGATGAATCAATAAAAGCTAGAGTATTAACAATTTCTAAATTGAACAAATGTTATCATCGACAACATGCTTTCAAAATTTGTGTGAGTACATATGCAAACCAAAGGAAGTTTGGTTTGGGTTGACTTCAAGGGAAATTTAGAGTTTAGAATGTGACGCCCCCAAAATTAGGTATACATCACCCATCTTGAGTCGCCAGATACATGGTACAGAATTCAAATACAACTTAATAATACAATTGTCGTGTATAGTACGACAAAACATAAACTGTGAATTTGAATACAAATATTATCTACTAGAGAGTATACAAACTCAAAAGGAGTCCTCATTACAATTATTATCACACTATATCACAGAATAGTCAGGACTACTAATGCACCATCTAGGACCATCACTCCGTTCCCCGACTTGTCCCAGCTATATTCTCATTTCCTGAAGTGAACAGTGAAAGAAAGGGTGAGCTCAACTAGCCCAGTAACAAATATTATGACTAAGATAATGCAGAATAAATTATCATTAGCCTTAAAAGCGATGTTAAAGCGATACAATATAACAAACATCAAGTTTAAGCTGCAATGGAACAAGCAATCCATTAAAAGAGTCAAGTAGAGAATAAAATCTACTATCTTTTATGATTTAAAAGGTTTTTCATCACTTTTATCGCTGGGACTCGGCTTAATAAATAATCCACATCATCGAATCACCCCTACACTACGGCCAAGGATATTCTTTAGTATCACGACCATAATTATCCATGCACTACGGGCCAAGAATATTTGTGTATTCATTAATGGTCACGATCATGCCAACAACTGTCCATCAATGCACTACGGGCCAATGAGGACTTTTACAACATCATTTGTAACATTACGGTCATGATTACCTTTGAATAATCCCCGTCATAATCATACAAATTCCATCTATGCACTACAGGCCACAGATGACTTTCAAAAAATATAAACATGAGGATGATGACAATGATATAAGAATTCAATAAAACAAGTTCAAGAATTAATTTGTCCAAGAACCAATAACGCCCAAATTGTCAACATGATATCGCTTTGCTTGTAGTAAAATTCAAGAATGCTCGGAAGAATATTTCCATGAAAAGATCTTTGGATGAAACGCAATTATCAAGGATATTCCACTAATTTCATGGAGTATAGAAGTCAAAACTTTAACCAACCGAGTATAATAAAGAATGGAATAACAAAAGAAATCACCATGCATGCGGTACTTGACAGACGGAGTTATTCCACGAGAATACTAAATAACGGAATCAGTCGTGCAAAAATCGCACCGCAAGCAGGATGTTCCAATGTAATAATAAAGAATGGAATAACAACGAAATCACCATGCATGCATGCGGTACAGATGCAAAAGAGTTATTCAACAGAATATTAATAAGGATGGAATCAGGTCCGGTAGTAAAATGTACATGACGAGGATATTCCAATGCAGAATAATAATAAAGACGGAACCGGTCCCACGTAAAATGCATGAGATAGGATATTCCAATGAATATAAAAAGACGGAATCAGTCCAAGTAAAAGCGCATGATGAGGATATTCCAAATGAGAATAGTAAAGACGGAATAATAGAAGAATGTCACCAAGTATAGGGTAGCTTGGCGTATCTGAGTTATTCCAATGAATAATAAAGAATGGAATAACATAAGTTCTCTTCATGAATACAAAAGAAATAGTACTCCCTACGAGTACAACAAATAATATTCCCTACCTTAAGAAGAAGAGTATTGGATATATAAGTAGCGATGTAGCAGAATACTTTCTTCTTTCTCTCTATAGTTTATCTCTCTAGAGTTTCAGTGAATTCGTAAGAAAATAATGAAGGAATGAGCTTCTATTTATAGAAAAATGGATTGCATAGTAACTAATTCCTGAACGGTCCAGATTGATTTACTTTTAAACGGATGGTTCAGATTGGTTTACAATAAAATATAATATATTCTATTTTTAAAAAATAAAACTTATTATAATATATATATATATATATTACTATCATTATCAAACGTGGGCCCCTCCATATATATATATATATATATATATATATATATATAATACTTATATATACAGAAAACTTTCTACCGATTATTTTGAAAAATGGGTAAATGGGGGTTTCATAAAATAAGCAAAATTGAGTGACTTCTCACGTAAGCATTAATAATCAATACAGTGTGCTACTATGCAACCACAGCGCCAGACATTGTATTTCTACTACCGAGTAGTTCAACAGATTAACAGTAAAACTTCCACCGTTATTTTCATAAAGTATTTTTGTCGTTTTTCTCAATCAAATGATAATTAATTCCGCTAGGGTCCACCAATGATTGTTAGTTGTACGAATATTCCCCAGTAAAACGAATATTCCCCCACCAATCGAATATTATATAACAACTTGCGTACTTTGCAAAATTTATAAATATTACCCACAACTATAACATTATATCAATTTCACTCCATAATATTCAAAAATAATATTTATAGAAAATTCATCTTTATTCAAAAAGTTGGGGTTTTACATAGAACATTCATCAACTAAGGATTAGTTGAATTGGTAAAGAATCGCTAGACAACTTAGAGTTCGGTACAACAATTTAAGATAGTACAATGATATTGGAGAACGAAGATCCAACAACAGTTATTAGTAGCTGAATAAACAACATTACTGACTTTGAATAAAAGTAATCTCGTTTGAAATAAAGAAATAAAAATTAACTATCTTGTTCAACAATTAAATGAGAGTTAAAGAATTCGCATGACAATAAATCGTTAAACAAGAGGTTAGAGTTAGAGAATTTGCATAAGTATAATGAAATAGTGAAAAGTAACCTTGTTGGATAATAAAGTAGCAAAGGTTAGGGAACTTGCCTCTTGCGTAAGCTATACAATTACAATTCACGTACTCCAATATCCTACACATACCATTAGGATCATCACATCAATTAGCCACATACACATTAACCTCATAGATTCATTTCTCATCTTAGTTACGTTATAACCTTTAGTTTAAGGTCTAACCATATAAATAAACCACATAACACAAAACTGAAACTCACTAACACATTTTAGTGTAATCACAATATCTATTAGACATGTTAACATCCACTTCCAAAATAACACCCATTTATAGCTAAACTTGTTAATTTAGTACAAGTCTTATGCTACTATATAAATATAAGGAATTTCAAGTGTTAACCTTCACAACACCTATTTACTATTCATTACGCTTAATAATACACAACATGTCATTTTTATAGTTCACTATTCATTTAAAACTTTGAATTTACTAGCCACATAATACAACTATATTTTAACCTTGCTGTAACGTGTTTGACATGCTAACACATCATTAGTCCATGTATAGGGGTAAAAAGAAGAATGCAGTGATGTGAGACTTCAAACATCTCAAACTGGGGTACGGCGGCAATTGCGCCATACAAAAAGGTTTGGGGTGCAAGTTGCACCATTTTTGCCTTGGCACTTAAGCAGTAAATTGCTGCGGTGTGTTCGTGACAGACGCAGAGAAGGCTAATGAACAATGAGTTCGACTTTAGCCCAACAAACACAAATTTCACCCAATAGACAGTAATATCAACATGTATAATTGATACAAAACCACTGTAAACATGTTTGTTAACATTTTCAACCAATTAAAACAATTTTTCATCATCTAAAACTATTTTAATTTCTCAAAATTCATATTTTCATACAAAAACTCAATTTTTGATACTCATTCTAAAAATCATCACTGTGAATTCAATACTTGGCCAAATCACTTCATTCCAATTACGTTATGCTCATTTCTTAATGAACTAACATAATCAAGATTCAATTTACATATTATCATACAAATTGACCATCGAGTTTTGTACTTTCACAAACCATATTAAAAATATATATTGTGATTACTCTTCCTTCCTTTTAACTGAAATTAACATACCAATTCATGCCTGACTACATACTCTAACATCATAAACACGTACATTTAAGACCCTAAATTATTAATAAATGAAATTTAATTTCCTCTATTTATCATTTTGAAATAGTAAGGGTTGATTTGATTAAGGTGGTTAGTTATGGGTAAAATGCGCAAATATTTTTAAATAAGCAAGTGGTTATAAAATATTCATTTTTATCGGAGAATATTCATTTGGTCATGGAATATTCTTGATGTCGGGGAATATTCGTACGACGACCCAGACTTGTGTGGGCCCCATAACGGAAAGTGATTGGATGAAGAAAACGACAAGTATAAGTTGTTTATTAATAACGACGTAGTTGTTACCGTTAATACTGTTGGAATACCCGGTGGTTAAAACACAGTAATACGCGTTGTTGCATAGTAGCACAAGGTATTGCACCAATTATTGATTCTTACATAAGAAGACACTACTCAATAATTGTTACAGTAATTATTGTTCATTATTTTATTTTATTGATTCAATAATTGTTGCGTTGATATTTTATATTACTGTTGTTTCAATAATTGTCACTATACAGTATTTTCCATTATCGGAGCAATAATTCATATTATTTGAATAATATTATTAGATAACATTATTGGTAATGTTTAGAAAGTTCAGTCTAAGGAGAGGTTTGGTCACCTAATTGAGCGCCAGTAAGGAGAAATCCTTATTGGGAAGCCCCCTCTTTCACAGGAAGCTATGCAGGTTGTCGAGATTGTGATTACGTAATATTATTTGTTAATAATTAATTATTGATTTATATGATGAGGAAAATATTCATTTTATGTGGATATAGACGGAGAAAATTTTTAAAGTGACAATTGTTGAAAATCGATATTTTATCTTTTTTGATAAAATAATATTTTATTATATTATTATAATATAATAATGAAGATATTTTTACAATGAATGTGGGATATGAGTATATGAGGAGGAAGAGTATTTTTATTGCAAAAGTTATTTAAAACATGTTAAACATGTCTGTGGGCCCATTTCTTGACTGAAATTTGATTATAGCCTGTAGAATCGTCCGTTTGTGGATTTTGGTCAATTTCTGTTTGGAATTTGGAAAAACTTTCTTTTACGAAGTTGTAGATAATGGAATTTCCTATGGAAAAGACATGTGGTTCGAATTTTTCTGATAAAAGGACTATTTATTATGAATTATTGAAGTTCCGAAGTTCCGGAATAATTAATTTTTTTAAGTTTAATATATTTTAATTCACAAAAACGTTTTTTGTGATATAAGCTACTTAAATAGCTGATCTTTGACTAAAAAAGTGGGCGTAGGAAATTAATATATATATATATATTTATATTTTATTAAATTTTCTGCTTTGGTGTTCTAAGCAATTTTCTATAAATAGGGTGTTTAGGTTAGAATTGAAAATCACACCAGAAACTGAAGTTTTCTCTCTCTTTCTCTCTCGATATATTGAGCGTATTCTTGTGAATATTTTAATACT
The DNA here is from genome assembly GCA_020205605.1 of Panax ginseng. NCBI lineage: Eukaryota > Viridiplantae > Streptophyta > Magnoliopsida > Apiales > Araliaceae > Panax > Panax ginseng. Next base: position 58,108,255 of record CM035136.1, on the reverse strand, counting down.
TTGAGTGTTGTTATACGGTACAAGTTCAAGTCATAGCCTATATCCGGTGTTTCAACTAGAAGTACTGTCTTTACAAGGTAAGGGATGTTATTTTATCCTTAAATGATATTATTTTCTTCAATATCATTATGCCGAAATACTGGTTTGAACTTTTTTATCAAATTTGAAACTTTTTGTTTCGGGGTTACTATTCACGTATACGGCACTATTTACCGAAAAATGAAATTTTCTTCTTTTTGTCCAAAATATCTATTATGGATACTAGCTTTGATTGTATCCATGTTTTGATCATTCTTGAATTTTACTCCACTATAATTATTTATGAGGTATTTTTGGACATTGAATAGCTGAAATACGAATCCTTAATATTTATTCTTTTGTTTCACTGGATTCGTTTTCTTTAAAATATTTTTCATCATCCTCAGTCCTAAATGATGATATTACTGAATATCTTTGGCATGTAGTGCAAAGATGAATGATTTTTTGATTAATATCTTTGGCCCATTGTGCAAAGATGAACATGACCAACTGATGAATATCTTTGGCCTGTAGTGCAAAGATGAATATTTAATTCCAGATATATATTGATTGATGTTACAGGGATAAAATATCGACGATGAACTTTTAAATTCATATATAGAAGATAGTAGTTTGCATTCTCTACTTAACTCTTCTAATGAATTATTATTTTCGCTGCGAAGATTGATTTAAAACTGGTTGTCTAGTGTATTCTATTAGATTTTTCCCTGTTGAAGACTAACGATAATTTGTTCTATGTTATCTTAGTCATAATATTCTTTCTTTGGGCTAGTTGAGCTCACCCTTTTCCTTTTGTTCCATTTTTCTTCTCGGGAGGCGAGAATGTAGCCGATCTTAGTGGGGGTATGGAATGAAGGTTCTAGAAAGTCATTTTAGTAGTCCTCACCATTTTGTAAAATAATGTATCAATAATTGTAATGAGGACTTATTTGAGTGTGGATATTGTCTAGATGACAATATTTGTATTTAAACTCACAGATTTTTATGTTGTATTAATAAAGTTGTAGTTGTTTACATACCATGTATTTTGACGACTCAGAATGGGTGTTGTATACCTATTTTGGGGGCGTCACAGTTGGTATCAGAGCTTAGGGATATGATATCTGGCGGATATCGGGGAATAGAACTAGGAGGGGACAGACGAGTAAATCATTCGCTAGTGTGTCCTACCTAAGCTTATTTGTTGATCGGTCATAATATAGGGATATTATGTGATATGTTAATTTGTTAAATTAACCCTTGTTTTATGGCAGTATTTGAGAATGTCGATTGAGAATGTTAACAGTGGAGTAAATGAGATCGTGGAGACTCCTTTGCTCACCAACGAGGAGAACGTGCAACAGGCTGGAAATGTTCCTCCTGTGAACAACACCACTGAGCATATGATGAACGATGGGATGTTTAGAAGCTTTTTGCAGTTCATGCAAAATCAGACGAGGGAGACTCGTGTTCAAAATACAGGAGGAAATGATAACAATTCATGGTTTGTCACATTACAAGCGATTCAAAGAGTTGGGACCACGAATTTATTGGAAAGCGGATCCGATCAAGCGAGACGTGGGTTAAACAAATTACCAAGATATTCGATGTCTTGGGATGCGGAGAACAGAAGGTTCCATTCGCCACCTTTATGTTTAAGTGGCGAGGCGGACTACTTGTGGGGAGTCGTGAAGCATACCCATCCGGTATGCTTTTCGGCATGTCTTGGGAGACATTTGAAGCTGTTCAATGACAAGTACTTTCTTGAAAGTATTCGTCATATGAAGGAGGTAGAGTTTATTAGACCGGAGCAAAATAACATGACGATGTCCCAGTACGAGGCGAAGTTTGCAAAGTTTTCCAGGTTTGCACCTCATTTGGTGGAGATTGAGGAACGTATGACGCGGATGTTTCTAAGAGGTTTGAAACCCGGCATACGTCAATATCTCATTTCTCATAAATTTTCTCTCTATTCGGATGTTGTCAGCAGGGCTCAATTATTAGAGAGAGATAACGAGTCACGGTCGTGAGGGACCACAACCGAGGATCATCTGGTGATGTGAAATCATCGTGAACAACGATAACCGGCGGAGAAAGAAAAATACTGGACAAGAGCGGCAACCACTCTAGTGGTAATCATGGCCATGAAAATAGAAGAAGCGAGTTGGGGGGAGATTTTAAAAAGAGGAGATTCAACAATGACACTATAAAAGGCGTCAAAGCACAATGAACAACTAGTTTTTAGGGAGGAGAAGCGACCACCTGGTCGTATGCTATAAATGTGGAAAAGGGACATATCAAATTGTCTATCTAGCAGTTCAAAGTATACTATAATTGTGGAAAGGAAGGACATATTGCTCAAGATCATCTTGTAGTGAAACCAAGTCCGATGGGGATGGTGACTCGAAAAGGTCATCCCGGAGAAAAGTCAAAGTCGGCGATTCTGGAAGGCGTTTGTCGTGACTTGTCAACATCACGAGGAACCCAAACGAGGTGATCACGGGTAAGCTAATCATAAATTCATGTGAAGTTTATACCTTACTAGAATGGGGTGCTACCCATTCATTTATTTCTCCTATTTGTGCACAATGTTTAAACTTGACTCTGGAGAAATTAGACTTTGATTTATCTGTGGAGACTCTGTTAGGAGAAACTTTCATCACATCCACTGTTTATAAATCTTGTTTGATCCAAGTTGGCACTATCAAATTACCTGTTAACCTTATCTCTTTAAAGATACTTGCTTTTGATGTGATTTTAGGGATTGATTGGTTAACTACTCATCATGCAAAAATTGATTGTTTTCGTAAGGTTGTTAGTTTTTATATTCCTAACCAACCTGTTGTGCGAATTCAAGCAACTAAGCCATTAAAATCAATCACTGTTATATCAAGCCATAAAGCCATTCGTTTATTAAAAAATGGATGTCAAACTTTCTTAGCCCATGTTATGGATTTGAATAAAGACACGTCATATTTGAATAATATTCCTGTTGTTATTGACTTTCCTGACGTATTTCCTGAAGAACTTCCCGGTCTACCCCCGAAATGTGAAGTTGAATTCTTTATTGATCTTGAACCTGGTACAAAACCCATTTCTAAAACCCCATATCGAATGGCTCCTATTGAACTTCAGGAGTTAAAGGTCCAACTACGAGGAGTTGTTGGACATCGGTTTTATTAAATCCTAGTACATCTCCTTGGGGTGCTCTGTTTTTATTTGTAAAAAGAAAAAAGCGAGAGTATGCGACTTTGTATCGATAAAAGAATTAAACCATGTCACTATCAAGAATAGGTATCCGCTACCTCGTATTATTGATTGATGACTGTTTGACTTGCAAGTGAGAACACAATTCTTTTCAAAGAAAATTCTTCGATTCGGATATCATCAATTTGAAGGTTAAATTGAGGATATTCTCAAGGCGCCTTCGAACTTCGAGACGGGCATTATGAATTCTAGTCATGTCTTTTGGGATTGACTAATGCTCCTGCGGCTTTCATGGATATAATGAACCGAGTATTCAAGGATTATTTGGATCAGTTCGTTGTTGTCTTTATTGATGACATCCTCATATATTCCAAAAGCCGTGAAGATCATGAGCACCATTTGAAGTTGGTACTCCAAAGGCTGCGTGAAAACAAGTTGTATGCTAAGTTGAAGAAATGCGAGTTCTGGCTTGAGGAAGTAGCATTCCTAGGGCACGTGGTGTCAAAACATGGAGTATCTGTTGACCCGGCGAAGATTGAAGCAATACAAAGTTGGGAGTAACCAAAGACGGTGACCGAAGTACATAGCTTTCTGGGCTTAGCTGGTTATTATCAGAGATTCGTGGAAGGGTTTTCTTGAATCGCTACCCCGTTAACTCATCTTACTCAGAAGGATATCAAATTCGTATGGAGCGAGGAATGCAAGAAAAGTTTCCAAGATCTCAAGAGGAGACTCATTTCGGCACCTGTTTTGACAATACCATCTAGTTCGGATGGATTTGTTATCTACAGCGATGCTTCAGGTAAAGGGCTAGGATGTGTTCTCATGCAAAGTGGGAAAGTTGTAGCCTATGCCTCGCGACAACTTAAAGAATATGAGAGGAATTATCCTACTCATGATCTAGAGTTGGTAGCAGTCGTTTTCGCGCTAAAGATCTGGAGGCACTATCTATATGGGGAGAAAGTGGAGATATATTCAGACCATAAAAGCCTCAAATATTTCTTCACTCAAAAATAACTCAACATGCGGCAACGACGTTGGCTTGAGCTGTTGAAAGATTACGACTACACTATTCAATACCATCCTGAAAAAGTAAATGTGGTACCTGACGCGTTGAGTAGAAGATCATATGCAGGAACGAGTGCGATTATGTCAAGTATACGTGTAGAACCAACTTTAATCGATAAAGTTAAAGTTGCTCAAGCCACAGACCCGGAGCTGATGCGTATAAAGAGGAAAGTGCAAGAAGGTGCTATTCCAGAAGCAAGAATCGATGAAGAAGGAATACTTCGAGTCCACTCCATACTTTGTGTTCCTAACGATTCTGATTTGAAGTACAAGATCATGAAGGAGGCATACAATACACCATTTGCAATTCATCTTGGAAGTACCAAAATGTATCGTGATCTTCGACATACATTTTGGTGGAACAATATGAAAAGAGAGATTGCAAAGTTTATCTCGAGGTGTTTAACTTGTCAACGTGTAAAGGCGGAGCATCAAGTGCCAAAGGGTGAATTACAACCACTTGAGATTCTGAAATGGAAGTGGGAACACATTACCATGGATTTCGTTACGGGTCTTCCCACGGTTTCTCAAGGCATAAATGTTATTTGGGTTATTGTTGATAGATTAACCAAGTCTGCTCATTTCTTGCCGATATGGGAGACTTATTCCCTTGAACGTCTTACTAGTATGTACGTGAATGAGATTGTGAGGTTACATCGCATGCCAGTATCCATAGTTTCGGATCGTGACCCAAGATTCACTTCAAGATTTTGGGTTAGCTTGCAAAAAGCTATGGGCACGGATTTACGGTTCAGTTCGGCATACCATCCTCAAACGGATGGGCAATTAGAGAGGACTATTCAAACTCTTGAAGATCTATTAAGACTCGGTGTCCTAGACTTCAAAGGAAGTTGGGATAAGTATTTACCATTGGTGGAATTTTTCTACAACAACAGTTATCAGGCAAGTATAGGTGTGGCTCTATTTGAAGCATTGTATGGACGAAAGTGTCGCTCTCCAGTATGTTGGGATGAGGTGGCAGATGCAACGGTGTTGGGACCAGAGTTGGTACGAATGACTACAAAGAAGATCCAAACGATTCGATAACGTATACAAATGGCACAGGATCGACAAAACAGTTATACGGATCTTCATCGAAAGAACGTGAAATTTGACATTGGGGATCATGTATTGTTACGTGTGGCTCCATGGAAAGGAGTTACAAGATTTGGGAAGAGAGGAAAGCTCAATCCACGATTTATTGGTCCATTTCAGATTGTTGACTAAGTAGGAAATGTGAGACCCCAGATTTTATGAATAAATATTTAATTTTCTCGAAATAATTTTTTTAATATTATGGTGTGGAGTTGAGATAATGTTATAGTTGTGGGTAGTATTTATAAATTTTGCAAAGTATGCAAGTTGTCATATTATATTCGATTGGTCAAAGAATATTCTTTTTGTTGGGGAATATCCGTACGACGGTACAATCATTGGTGGACCCTATAAGCTTGGAATTATTGTCGGATTGAGAAAGCGACAAAAAAATATTTTTATGAGTATAACTGGCGGAAGTGTTACTGAATTAAAAGCTGTTGAACTACTTTCGATAGTAAAGAAATACGATGTCTGGCGTTGGTTGCATAGTAGCACTACCAGTATTGATTATTGATATTTATGTGAGAAGTCACTCAATTTTGTTCAATTATTGCTACAATAATAGTTTTGCGATAGTATCTCACATTATTTGATTCAATTATTGTTGATTTAGAAGTTTTGTTTTATTCACGTAATAAAATAGAAACATCTTTTTATATAAAACGAATACTTTATTAAAGTTATTCTATTATGCATAGTGTTTTGCATAGTAAAATCTTTTTATATAAAACATAATACTTTATTAAAGTTATTCTATAAATAGAATATATTATATTTAATTATACATAGTGCCCGCATAGTGTTTGCATAGTAAAAATCTTTTTATATTAATAGAATATATTATATTTTATTTAAAAGATTTTTCTTTAAATATATAATGGTCCGATTAAAGTAAATCAATCATGCACTAGTTCATGGATTAGTTACTATGCATTCCATTTTCCTATAAATAGAAGCTCATTCATTCATTATTTTCTTACGAATTCACTGAACTCTAGAGAGAGAAACTATAGAGTGAGACTATAGAGAGATAGAAGAAAAGTTTTCTGCTACTTCACTACTCTTATATCAAGTATTATTTTACGGTAAGGGATATTATTCTTTTGTATTCAAGAAGAGAACTTCTGTTATTCTATTTCTTTATTGTTCATTGGAATAACTTTGATATCTGTGAGCTACCCTATACTTGGTGACATTCTTCTATTATTACATCTTTATTATTACAGCCGGAATATCTTGTATGCATGTTATCTATGGGACTGGTTCATTTTATTATTTCGTCTTTATTATTACGTCGAATATCTTTATCTGTCTTTGTCATTTGGACTGGTTCCATCATTTATTATTTCGCATTTATTATTCTGTTGAAACATCTTGTCGGTGTGAATTTCACCTGACCTGGTTCCGTTATTATTATTCTGTTGAAATAACCATCTATGTGAAATACCACATGCATGGTGATATCTTTTGTTATTCCATTCGGTATTATACTCAGTTGATTAAAATTTTGACTTCTATACTCCATGAAATTAGTGGAATATCCTTGATATTTGCGCTTCATCCAGTATCTTTTCGTGGAAATATTCTTCTGAGCATTCTTGAATTTTACTCTACAAAGCAGTATCATGTTGAGAATTTGGACGTTATTGGTTCCTGGACAAATTAATTCCTGAACCTGGTTTATTGAATTCTTATATCATTGTCATCATCCTCATGTTTTTATTATGTTGAAAGTCATATGTGGCCTGTAGTGCATAGATGGACTTGGTATGATTATGACCATGGATTATTCGGTATAATCATAACCGTAATGTTACAAATGATGTGGGAAAAAGTCCTAATTGGCCCGTAGTGCATTGATGGGCGATTTTTGGTATGATTATGGCTATGGATTCTCTTTGGTAGTAGTGCAAAGATGAATTGTTTTATGGCATGATTAGGACCGTTGATGAAAACATGATTATCTTTAGTAGTAATGCATGGATAATTCGTGGTCGTGATGATCTTAAAGAATATCCTTGGTCGTAGTGCGGGGGTGATTCGATGATGTGGATTATTTATTAAGTCGAGTCCCAATGATAAAAGTCATAAAAACCTTTTAAATCATAAAAGATAGTAGATTTTATTCTCTACTTGACTCTTTTAATGGATTGCTTGTTATTGCGCAGATTCAACTTGATGTTTATTATATTTTATCGGTTTAACACTATTGAAGGCTAACGATAATTTATTTCGCATTATCTTAGTCATAATATTTCTTCTTTGGGCTAGTTGAGCTCACACTTTCTTTCTTTGTTCTCTTAGGAAATGAGAGCGTAAATTTGGGACTAGTCGGGGAGCAGTGATGGTCCTAGATGTTTGCATTAGTAGTCCTCCTTTATTACGTGAAATAGTGTGATAATAATTATAATGAGGACTCCTTTTGAGTTTGTATACTCTCTATTAGACAATATTTGTATTCAAACTCACAGTTTATGTTTTGTCGTATTGTACACGACAGTTGTATTATTAAGTTGTATTTGAATTTATGTACCATATAAGTGGCGACCCAAGATGGGTGACGTATACCTAATTTTGGGGGCGTCACGGTTGATATCAAAGCTTAGGGATATGATCCTGGCTAAGATGTGAGACAAGAACTAGAGGGGAGGCGAGAAATTCTTCGCTTAGTATGACCTACCTAAGTTTATTTGGTATTTAATTGGTCGGTCAGAGTATAGGGATAATATGTCATATGTTAATTAACCCTTGTTTTATGGCAGTATTTGAAAATGACATCCAAGAATATTGAGAATAGCAATGGATCACATGAGACCGTGGAGACACCTCTAATCACCAACTAAGATAATGTGATTAGAGATATCCATGTGGTGATTGAGGAATTAAAAGTTGCACTCAAGCTAGTCGCAAAGGTAGCAACTGAGAGTGAGGAAGAAGAGGAACCTGAAGAAGATTTATTAGAAGAACTTATTGATCAAAATGTAGAATTGCAAAATTATATTCATGAGTTAGAAGAGCAGGCTGAAGAACAGAAGGCGGTCGTGGAGCAAAGGAATGTAACAATTCAAAATTGTATTACCCGATGTGCGATAGCTAAATAGGAGCGCTCTTTGGTAGAGTATACGATATTAAAGCTAGAATCTGAGAATTTAAATGTCAAGGAGCAGCTGAAAGAAGAAACAACTGAACGAGTGAGAATGAAAGATGCATGGGTAAAAGCCATATGATGCGTTGATATTGTGGAAAGAGAAGTCCGATCCAAGAAAGCTAAAATAGATGATATGTATTTCTCTTTTTCGACAGCAATTGGGAGAACCCATCATCGAGTTTTGAATTACCCTATACATTGCGGTCAACCCCAATTCGATATGGATCGAAGACTAATGATTGAGATCATGGAGCAGAGAATGACGAAGCGATTGAGGTGGAATATGCCCTATAGCGAAAGTCAATTCCAGTGGTAATGACGACACCAAAGACTGTCCCGAACAAATCAAATTCGGTAGTTTAAGGGAGAGCGTTTTACGTGACGAGGAATTAAACGAAGTTATCATGGGTTAGTTAATTATAAATTCTTGCGAAGTCTATACCTTATTCGATACCGGTTCTACCTATTCTTTTATCTCTCTTGCTTGCGCTCAACGTTTAAATTTAACTTCGGAGAAATTAGACTTTGACTTATTGGTTGAAACTTCGATAATAGAAACCTTCGTTACCTTCACTGTTTATAAATCTTGTTTGATTCAAATCGACACTTTCACGTTACCTGTCGATCTTATCTCTTTGAAAATACTTGCCTTTGATGTATTTTTTTTGAAACGATTGGTTAACTACTCATCATGTTTTTCGTAAGGTTGTTAGCTTTCATATTCCTAACCAACCTATTATGCGAATTCAAGCAACCAAACCACTAAATTCAATCATTGTCATATAAAGCCATAAGTAAAGATCCCCGATCCTTTTGTTGATGACTTCCTTGTGTGGAATGCACCGAAGCCAGACTTTCTGTAGGCGACGTCGTGGATGACGATGACAAGTTGATAAGTATCATTGTGAGGTGCTATCTAGGTTAAGGGATAGAAGTCATAGTTGGTATCAATGTGACGTGCTATCCAAGTCTTGGATGAGAGTAACAGTTTTGAATGATATTTCTATTGTTAATAAATTTCCTGACGTATTCTTGAAGACTTCTTAGCCTACCCTAGGCGTGAAATCGAATTTTGTATTGACCCCAAATACAAAACCCATTTCTTAAACCCTCAAATATTTCTTCAACTAAAATGAATGTAACGCCTAAAATGCGCCAAAGAGCGTTGACGAGTACATTGAAGATTACGATCGTACCATTCAATACCATCGTGGGAAAAGCGAACGTGGTAGCTGACGTGTTGAGTAGAAGATCGTATGCGTTTACAAGTGCGAATATACGAACCCACGTGAAGATAACGAATATACGATTAGAATCGACTTTAATCGATAAAGTTAAAGCAGCTCAAGCTACACACCCGGAGCTGATGAATGTGAAGAATTAAGAAGGTTCAAGAGGGCGTTATTCTAGAAGCAAGAATCGATGAAGAGAGGAAATCTCAACCCTTGATTTTATTGGTCCATTTGAAATCCTCGATCGAGTAGGAACTGTGGCTTATATACTCGTTTTACCTCCAAGTATGTCACGTGTTCATAACATTTTTAACGTATCGATGTTACGTAAATATCTGGATGACCCGAACCACATTATTAATTTAGAACCGGACGAGATAGCAGAAAATTTAACGTATGAAGAGATACGTGTTAACATCTTGGATAAGAAGAATCGTATTCAACACTCAAAGGTTATACCTCAAGAGTTAGAATTTGAAGTGAAGTCAAGGTATCCTCACTTGTTCGGCATACCAGGTACGTACGTAAATTTTGAGGGCGAAATTCCATAAGGAGGGGAGATTGTGAGACCCCAGATTTTATGAATAAATATTTAATTTTTTCAAAATAATTTTTTTAATATTATGGTGTGGAGTTGAGATAATGTTATAGTTGTGGGTAGTATTTATAAATTTTGCAAAGTATGAAAGTTGTCATATTATATTCGATTGGTCGGGAAATATCCGTACGACGGTACAATCATTGGTGGACCTTATTAACGGAATTATTCGGCCGGATTGAAAACGACAAAAATATTTTTATGAGTATAACGGCGGAAGTGTTACCGTTAAAACTGTTGAACTACTCGGTAGTAAAAGTACAGTAATACATGTGGTTGAATAGTAGCACACGGTATTGATTATTGATATTTATGTGAGAAGTCACTCAGTTTTGTTCAATTATTGCTACAATAGTTGTTGCATAGTATCTTACATTATTTGATTCAATTATTGTTGATTTAGAAGTTTTTTTTTTATTCACGTAATAAAATAGAAACATCTTTTTATATAAAACAGAATACTTTATTAAAGTTATTCTATAAATAGAATATATTATATTCTATTATGCATAGTGTTTTGCATAGTAAAATCTTTTTATATAAAATAAAATACTTTATTAAAGTTATTCTATAAATAGAATATATTATATTCTATTATGCATAGTGTTTTGTATAGTAAAAAATTTTTATATAAAAGCAGAATACTTTATTAAAGTTATTCTATAAATAGAATATATTATATTTTATTATGCATAGTATTTTACATAGGTTCAAGATAGTGTTTGTATAGTAAAAATCTTTTTATATAAATAGAATATATTATATTTTATTTAAAAGATTTTTCTTTAAATATGGACGGTACGATTAAAGTAAATCAATCTGCACTGTTCATAGATTAGTTCTTATGCATTCCATTTTCCTATAAATAGAAGCTCATTCATTCATTATTTTCTTCTTAATTCTTTGAACTCAGAGAGAGAAACTATAGAGAGAGACTATAGAGAGATAGAAGAAAAGTTTTCTCGCTACTTCACTACTCTTATATCAAGTATTATTTTACGGTAAGGGATATTATTCTTTTGTATTCAAGAAGAGAACTTACATTATTCCATTTCTTTATTGTTACATTGGAATAACTTTGTATCACTGCTACCCTATACTTGGTGACATTCTTCATTATTATTCATCTTTATTATTACGTAGGAATATCACGCATGCATGCTATATCTGTGGGGACCGGGTTCCATCATTTATTATTCGCATTTATTATTCTGTTGGAACATCTCGCATCGGTGTGAATTTCACCGACATTTGGTTCCGTTATTATTATTCGTTGAAATAACCGTCTACATGTTAAATACTGCATGCATGGTGATATCTTTTGTTATTCCATTCGGTATTATACTCAGTTGATTAAAATTTTGACTTATATACTCTATGAAATTAGTGGAATATCCTTGATATTTGCGCTTCATCCAGTATCTTTTCGTGGAAATATTCTTCTGAGCATTCTTGAATTTTACTCTACAAAGCAGTATCATGTTGACAATTTGGACGTTATTGGTTCTTGGACAAATTAATTCTTGAACCTGTTTTATTGAATTCTTATATCATTGTCATCATCCTCATGTTTATATTATGTTGAAAGTCATCTGTGGCCTGTAGTGCATAGATGGACTTGGTATGATTATGACCATGGATTATTCGGTATAATCATAACCGTGATGTTACAAATGATGTGGAAAAAGTCCTCATTGGCCCGTAGTGCATTGATGGACAGTTTTTGGTATGATTATGGCTATGGATTCTTTTTAGCCATAGTTCAAAGATGAATTGTTTTATGGCATGATCAGGATCGTTGATGAAAACATGATTATCTTTAGCCGTAATGCATGGATAATTCGTGGTCGTGATACTAAAGAATATCCTTGGCCGTAGTGCAGGGGTGATTCGATGATGTGGATTATTTATTGTTGAGTCCGTGATAAAAGTCATGAAAAACCTTTTAAATCATAAAAGATAGTAGATTTTATTCTCTACTTGACTCTTTTAATGGATTGCTTGTTCCGCTACAGTTAAACTTGATGTTTATTATATTTTATCAGTTTAACACTGTTGAAGGCTAACGATAATTTATTCTGCATTATCGTAGTCATAATATTTCTTACTGGGCTAGTTGAGCTCACCCTTTCTTTCACTGTTCTCTTCGGGAAATGAGAACGTAGCTGGGACTAGTCGGGGAACAGAGTGATGGTCCTAGATGTTTGCATTAGTAGTCCTCACTATTCTGTGAAATAGTGTGATAATAATTGTAATGAGGACTCCTTTTGAGTTTGTATACTCTCTATTAGACAATATTTGTATTCAAACTCACAGTTTATGTTTTGTCGTATTGTACACGACAGTTGTATTATTAAGTTGTATTTGAATTTATGTACCATGTAAGTGGCGACCCAAGATGGGTGACGTATACCTAATTTTGGGGGCGTCACAAGAAATGTGGCCTATAGACTCGCGTTACCTCTAAGTATGTCTCGTGTTCATAATGTTTTTCATATATCTGTGCTACGTAAATATGTGAAAGACCCAAACCACGTTATTGAGTTAGAACCGGACGAGATAGCCGAAGACTTAACGTACGAAGAGGTACCTGTTAAGATCTTGGATAGGAAGGAGCATGTCCTACGCATGAAGGTCATACCACAAGTTAAAGTTTTGTGGAGAAACCATGCTATTGAGGAAATGACCTGGGAGTTGAAAACAAAAATGAAAGCGAGGTATCCTCATCTTTTCGAAACACCAGGTACATACGTCAATTTCGAGGACGAAATTTCATAAGGAGGGGAGGTTGTAATACCCCAAATTATTAATAAATGAAATTTAATTTCCTCTATTTATCATTTTGAAATAGTAAGGGTTGATTTGATTAAGGTGGTTAGTTATGGGTAAAATACGCAAATATTTTTAAATAAGCAAGTGGTTATAAAATATTCATTTTTATCGGAGAATATTCGTTTGGTCGTGAAATATTCTTGCGAAATGGGAATATTAAATGCAGCCAAGCTTGACCTTATGTGGGCCCCATAAGCTGAAAGCGATTGGATGAAGAAAACGACAAGTATAAGTTGTTTATTAATAACGGCGTAGTTATTCCGAATTAAAAGCTGTTGGAATACCCGGTGGTTAAAACCATAATAACTGGCGTTGTTGTTAAGTAGTAGCACGGTATTGCACCAATTATTGATTCTTACGTAAGAAGGCACTACTCAATAATTGTTACGAGTAATTCTGCTCAATATTTTATTTTATTGATTCAATAATTCTTTGCGTTGATATTTTATATTACCGTTGTTTCAATAATTGTCAATATACAGTATTTTCCATTATCGGAGTAATATTTCATATTATCTGAATAATATTATTAGATAACATTATTGATAATGTCTAGAAAGTTCTGTCTAAGGAGAGGTTTGGTCACCTAATTGTGCGCCAAGAAGAGAGAAATCCTTATTGGAAAGCCCCTCATTCACAGGAAGCGCTGGTTATCGATGATTGTGATTCTGTAATATTATTTGTGAATAATTAATTATTGATTTATATGATGAGGAATATATTCATTTTATGTGGATATAGATGGAGAAAATTTTTAAAGTGACAATTGTTGAAAATTGATATTTTATCTTTTCTGATAAAATAATATTATATTATATTATTATAATATAATAATGATGATATTTTTACAATGAATGTGGGATATATGAGTATATGAGGAGGAAGAGTATTTTTGTTGCAAAAGTTGTTTAAAACATGTTAAACATGTCTGTGGGCCCATTTCTTGACTGAAATTTGATTATAGCCTGTAGAATCTCCCGTTTGTAGATTTCGGTCAATTTCTGTTTGGAATTTGGAAAAACTTTCTTCTGGAAAGTTGTAGATAATGGAATTTCCTATGGAAAAGACATGTGGTTTGAATTTTTCTGATAAAAGGGCTATTTATTATGAATTATTGAAGTTCCGAAGTTCGGAATAATTAATTTTTTTAAGTTTAAAATATTTTAATTCACAAAAATGTTTTTTGTGATGTAAGCTACTTGAATGGCTGATATTTGACTAAAAAAGTGGGCGTAGGAAATTAATATATATATATATATATATATATATATATATTTATATTTTATTAAATTTTCTGCTTTGGTGTTCTAAGCAATTTTCTATAAATAGGGTGCTTAGGTTAGAATTGAAAATCACACCAGAAACTGAAGTTTTCTCTCTCTTTCTCTCTCGATATATTGAGCGTATTCTTGTGAGTATTTTAATACTTTGAGTGTTGTTATACGGTGCAAGTTCAAGTCATAGCCTATATCCGGTGTTTCAACTAGAAGTACTGTCTTTACAAGGTAAGGAATGTTATTTTCTCCTTAAATGATATTATTTTCTTCAATATCATTATGCCGAAATACTGGTTTGAATTTTTTATCAAATTTGGAACTTTTTGTGTCGGGGTTATTATTCACGATATCAGACTTTTATTCACGTATCTGAGACTATTCACGAATACGGCACTATTCACCGAAAAATGAAATTTTCTTCTTTTTGTCCAAAATATCTATTATGGATACTAGCTTTGATTATATCCATGTTTTGATCATTCTTGAATTTTACTCTACTATGATTATTTATGAGGTATTTTTGGACATGGAATAGCTGAAATACGAATCCTTAATATTTATTCTTTTGTTTCACTGGATTCGTTTTCTTTAAAATATTTTTCATCATCCTCAGTCCTAAATGATGATATTACTGAATATCTTTGGCATGTAGTGCAAAGATGAATGATTTTCTGATGAATATCTTTGGCCCGTTGTGCAAAGATGAACAGGTGTTTAGATGAACATAACCACCTGATGAATATCTTTGGCCTGTAGTGCAAAGATGAATATTTAATTCCAGATATATATTGATTGATGTTACAGGGATAAAATATCGACGATGAACTTTTAAATTCATATATAGAAGATAGTAGTTTGCATTCTCTACTTAACTCTTCTAATGAATTATTATTTCCGCTGCGAAGATTGATTTAAAACTGGTTGTCTATTGTATTCTATTAGATTTTTCCCTGTTGAAGACTAACAATAATTTGTTATATGTTATCTTAGTCATAATATTCTTTACTGGGCTAGTTGAGCTCACCATTTTTCTTTTTGTTCCATTTTTCTTCTCAAGAGGCGAGAATGTAGTGAGTACTAGTCGGGGTATGGAATGAAGGTTCTAGAAAGTCATTTTAGTAGTCCTCACTATTTTTGTAAAATAATGTATCAATAATTATAATGAGGACTTATTTGAGTGTGGATATTGTCTAGATGACAATATTTGTATTTAAACTCACAGTTTTTATGTTGTATTAATAAAGTTGTAGTTGTTTCTGTACCATGTATTTTGACGACTCAGAATGGGTGTTGTATACCTATTTTGGGAGCGTCACAGTTCGTATCAAAGCTTAGGGATATCGGGTAATAGAACTAAGAGGGGAGAGACGAGTAAATCCTTCGCTAGTGTGTCCTACCTAAGCTTATTTGTTGGTCGGTCATAATATAGGGATATTATATGATATGTTAATTTGTTAAATTAACCCTTATTTTATGGCAGTATTTGAGAATGTCGACTGAAAATGTTAACAGTGGAGTAAATGAGACCGTGGAGACTCCTTTGTTCACCAACGAGGAGAACGTGCAACAGGCTGGAAATGTTCCTCCTGTGAATAACACCATTTGAAGCGAGATGATGAAGCGATGGGATGTTTAGAAGCTTTTTGCGATTCATGCAAAATCGGATGAGGAGACTCGTGTTCAAAATACGAGGAGGAAATGATAGCAATTCACGGTTTGTCAAACCAAAAGCGATTCAAAGAGTTGGGACCACGAGAATTTATTGGAAAGCCGGATCCGATCAAAGGAGAGGCGTGGGTTAAACAAATTACCAAGATATTCGATGTCTTGGGATGCACGGAGGAACAGAATGTTCCATTCGCCACCTTTATGTTCCGTGGCGAGGCAGACTACTTGTAATAACCTATTTTTTTATATAATTAAATATTAATTGATTTTATCTTATACAAATGTGTTTAAATGGGAAAAGGTAAATGATTTTGTTTCCTTCTTTTCTTCCTTGTTTTGTTTGAAAAATTAAATTCTTTTAGTAGATAATTAAATAACTGATTAAATTAAAATTGAGGAAGATAATTTCTTTTGTTAAAGTCTTGTGGTAAAATCATTCGGAGCGGGAAGGTACTTGGGAGATAGAGGAGTCTATTCGAGCGGAGTATCCGCATCTTTTGATAATTAAGTATATTCATTCTTTTGATTCCGGGGACAGAATCATTTTTAAGGGGGAGATAATGTAATATCCCGAAAAAAAATAAAAATAATATTAAATTTATATTCTTAAAACATATTGTTTGGACTTTGTTATTTATTAGGTCAAACTAATCATTTAATTTATGTGGGCTAATAAATTAATAAGTGATAGATAATTTAATTTGGTAATATATTTGGGCCTTAATATTTAATTGAACTCAATTAGAAGTTCATTAGGGCAAGACCCTTTTAATTAATAAATAGTTAGACCTAATTTTATTTCACTATACAAACTAATTGAGGGGAGAGAATGGAAAGGGAGCCGCAAAGGAGAACAACTTATATTTCAGTTGTTGATTATTTTGAGGTAAGTGCTCCTTCAATTCATGGTTGTTGTGAATGGATTGTAAATAAAAATAGTTGAGGTCAATAATAATAAAAGGGATTTCTTGTGATAATGAAAACATAAAAGTTGTATTCTTATTTTGATAGTTATGGGTCAACATATAGAATGGTGAGAATTAATTCTATTATATATCAGGAATAAATATACAATATGGAGAATTATTAATATTATTATTATATGTGTGTATATATAAGAATTGTTTTGAATGAAGCTGGCATAAAGAGTATAAAAAAATAATAATAATTTTGTGACATGGCTTAAGGTCACTGTTATGAAGCAGTGGGGATGTATAGTATACATAAAGAATGAGTCTATATTATATTATATATTATTTTTGGAACAGAAGTTAGTATGAATCTTGGTGTACTTTGTATATAACGAACATGAAGCTCATATTATTTTATAATAGTAATATTAATATTAATAATAGTAATAGTAATAACAAATCATGGAAAAGGGGAAATTATTAATTATGAATTTAAGATACTGTTATTAATTTATTTATGTTAATTTGTGTAATTAGCTCGGACGGAAGAAACTTAACGAGTTATATTTGGAATATAAATTTTGGAGTATTAATAATTGATATAAAACGAAGATTAAAGGCATATTACATAGACTATGAATTATTTTAGAATTTTTAGTTTGGCTTATTTTTAATTTGAGGTGAATATATTTAGGTGGTGAATAACGTTTCGTATTTGATATCGTTGGCATTTAAGGGTAAGATTTTGTGGAGTGTGCTATAAATGGTTTGGAAGTATCAGGTACGGATTCCGTACTCTTTCAGTGATACTCTTGTTAAATTTGATTTGTTCGTTTGTTTCCTTATTTCGAATTATGTTATGATTTCACATAATTGTTTCCTGTGAAATAAATATATTAGTTTCATTTTGGAGTTAATACACATGACTCATATTTGTACTCTTTGAAATATGATATTATGTTTAGTATTTATTTTTGATAATTGTAGAGCGGTACATGTTGCTACCTTCTTTTGAGACCTTGTGACTATAATTTGATTGGTTCAACATGTACATATAGAACCCTTTTATTGGTATTATGTCGCATGTGTTGTGACATGGTATTTTTGTTAGAATATACCGTAAGGTATACCTGAGCTATAACCACCTATGGGGGTACCACAGGCATGTCGTATTGGCACGAGAGGCATGACACTTTCTGTGGCGGTGTGATTAGTCCACGGCGTCTCCGTTTTGGGCTCCAGAGTAAGTGGGCCATTTGGTGTTTTGTTGTGGGAGGCGTATGGGTTAACCCTAGTTTTCTATTCTGCGGATTGGTGATGTTGTGCCAAACACACCTATCCGATTTGCATACATTTGGATTCGCGGTCCAATGTGTGATTTGCCTGTGTGGCATTATTTTGACTTGCTTGTGTGGCATTATTTTGACTTACCTATGTGGCATTGTTTTGACTTGCCTGTGTGGCAACGTATATTTTTGAGCTCACTCGGTATGAAATAACACCCAACCATTTGATTCAGCCTATTATTTCATTGTATTAGTTTTATTTGTTTCTGTTCAGTTCAAATCATTGAGCTAGTTAGTTCAGTTCGTTATTTCTTTATTCTTCTATTGGTTTCCGTAAATTTCATTGATTCGGATATATTCCATTCGGATCTTTTGAGATTATATTTTTTCGTCTCGTATTTACACTTGAGGCTTTGTTAAATTATTTTGTCTCGGTTATTTTCGTTATATCAATTGTATATCTTTTGTATATCTATATCCAAGATCGGGCAATTGGCTCATGCTGTGTTTTTTCTTCCGGCATGTTTGCAGGGTTGATTCAGGGCTAGTGTGATGAGAGAGTTGTCTTTGACCATCTAGGTTGTTTCGATTTTTGGTTTTAGTTATTTTGACTCTAGTTGGAGAATTGTATTTAGTACTTCATTAATGGACATCACTATTAATATTTTGAAGTTATTAGGGCTCTCTTTACTTATTTTGAGATTTGTTGTGCTTTGCACGTGACCTCCCTTTCCTTTTCGAGAGGGGGGTGTTACACTACTGGTGGGAGTCTGTGAAGCGTACCCATTCAGCCGCACTCAGCATGTCTTGGGAGACATTTCAGAAACTGTTCAATGACAAGTACTTTCCTGAAAGTATTCGTCATATGAAGGAGGTAGAGTTTATTAGACTGGAGGAGAATAACATGACGGTGTCCCAGTACGAGGCGAAGTTTTCAAAGTTGTCCAGGTTTGCACCTCATTTGGTGGAGAATGAGGAATGTATGACGCGGATGTTTCTAAGAGGTTTGAAACCCGGCATACGTCAATATCTCATTTCTCATAAATTTTCTCTCTATTCAGATGTTGTCAATAGGGCTCAATTATTAGAGCGAGATAACGAGTACGGTCAACCGAGGGACCACAACTAGGATCATCTGCGTGGTGATGTTAGATTATCGTAACAACGATAACAAACGGAGAAAAAAAAAATACGGACAAGAGCAAAAGAACCACTCCTGGTGGTAATCGTGGCCATGAAAATAGAAGAAACGAGTTGGGGGGAGATTTTAAAAAGAGGAGATTCAACAATGACACTATGAAGACGTCAGCACCAGCAGCAACTTGTTTTAAGGGAGAAGAACGACCACCGGTCGTATGCTATAAATGTGGAAAAGAGGGACATATCAGCTCAAACTGTCCACAACAGTTCAAAGTATGCTATAATTGTGGAAAGGAAGGACATATCGCTCGAGATTGTACTGTAGCGAAACCAAGTCCAGTGGGGATGGTGACTCAAAAGGTTGTCCCAGAAAAGTCAAAGTCAACGGTTCCTAGAAGAGCGTTTGTCGTGACTAGTCAACATGCGAGGAACCCAAACGAGGTGATCACGGGTAAGCTAATCATAAATTCATGCAAAGTTTATACCTTACTAGATACCGGTGCTACCCATTCATTTATTTCTCCTACTTGTGCTCAACGTTTAAACTTGACTCCAGAGAAATTAGACTTTGATTTATCTGTGGAGACTCCGTTAGGAGAAACTTTCATCATATCCACTGTTTATAAATCTTGTTTGATCCAAGTTGGCACCATCACATTACCTATTGACCTTATCTCTTTAAAGATACTTGCTTTTGATGTGATTTTAGGGATTGATTGGTTAACTACTCATCATGCCAAAATTGATTATTTTCGAAAGGTTGTTAGTTTTCATATTCCTAACCAACTTGTTGTGCGAATTCAAGCAACTAAGCCATTAAAATCAATCACTGTTATATCAAGCCATAAAGCCATTCGTTTATTAAAAATGGATGTTAAGCTTTCTTAGCCCATGTTATGGATTTGAATAAAGACACGTCATATTTGAATAATATTCCTGTTGTTATTGACTTTCCTGACGTATTTCCTGAAGAACTTCCCAGTCTACCCCCGGAACGTGAAGTTAAATTCTTTATTGATCTTGAACCTAGTACAAAGCCCATTTCTAAAACCCCATATCGAATGGATCCTATTGAACTTCAGGAGTTAAAGGTCCAACTACAGGAGTTGTTGAACATCGGTTTCATTCGTCCTAGTACATCTCCTTGGAGTGCTCCTGTTTTATTTGTAAAGAAGAAAGACGAGAGTATACGACTTTGTATCGATTATCGAGAATTAAACCATGTCACTATCAAGAATAGGTATCCGCTACCTCGTATTGATGACCTGTTTGATCAGTTACAAGGAGCACAATTCTTTTAAAAGATCAATCTTCGTTCTGGATATCATCAGCTAAAGGTTAAAACTAAGGATATTTTGAAGACTGCCTTCAGAACTCGGTACGGGCATTATGAATTCCTAGTCATGTCTTTTGGATTGACTAATGCTCCTGCGACTTTCATGAATATGATGAATCAAGTATTCAAGGATTATTTGGATCAGTTCGTTGTTGTCTTTATTGATGACATCCTCATATATTTCAAAAGCCGTGAAGATCATGAGCACCATTTGAAGCTGGTACTCCAAAGGCTGCGTGAAAACAAGTTGTATGCTAAGTTGAAGAAATGCGAGTTCTGGCTTGAGGAAGTAGCATTCCTAGGGCACGTGGTGTCAAAACATGGAGTATCTCATTGACCCAAGAAAGATTGAAGCAATACAAAGTTGGGAGCAACCAAAGGCGGTGGATCAAGACGTAGCTTTCGGGCTTAGGCGGGTATTATCGGAGATTCGTGGAAGGGTTTTCTCGAATCGCTACCCCGTTAACTCAGCTTACTCGGAAGGATATCAAATTCGTATGGAGCGAGGAATGCGAGAAGAGTTTCCAAGATCTCAAGAGGAGACTCATTTTGGCACCTGTTTTGACAATACCATCTACTTCGGATGGATTTGTTATCTACAGCGATGCTTCAGGCAAAGGGCTAGGATGTGTTCTCATGCAACGTGGGAAAGTTGTAGCCTATACATCGCGACAACTTAAAGAATATGAGAGGAATTATCCTACTCATGATCTAGAGTTGGCAGCAGTCGTTTTCGCGCTAAAGATCTGGATGCACTATCTATATGGGGAGAAAGTGGAGATATATTCAGACCATAAAAGCCTCAAATATTTCTTCACTCAAAAATAACTCAACATGCAGCAACGACGTTGGCTTGAGCTATTGAAAGATTACGACCACACTATTCAATACAATCTTGAAAAAGCAAACGTGGTAGCTGACGCGTTGAGTAGAAGATCATATGCAGGAACGAGTGCGATGATGTCAAGTATACGTGTAGAACCAACTTTAATCGATAAAGTTAAAGTTGGTCAAGCCACAGACCCGAAACTGATGCGTATGAAGAGGAAAGTGCAAGAAGGTGCTATTCCAGAAACAAGAATCGATGAAGAAGGAATACTTCGAGTCCACTCCATACTTTGTGTTCCTAACGATTCTGATTTGAAGTACAAGATCATGATGGAGGCACACAATGCACCATTTGCAATCCATCCTGGAGGTACCAAAATGTATCGTGATCTTCGACATACATTTTGGTGGAACAATACGAAGAGAGAGATTGCAAAGTTTATCTCGAGGTGTTTAACTTGTCAACGTGTAAAGGCGGAGCATCAAGTGCCAAAGGGTCAATTTCAACCACTTGAGATTCTGAAATGGAAGTTGGAACACATTACCATGGATTTTGTTACGGGTCTTCCCACGGTTTCTCAAGGCATAAATGCTATTTGGGTTATTGTTGATAGATTAACCAAGTCTGCTCATTTCTTGCCGATACGGGAGACTAATTCCCTTGAATTTCTTGCTAGTATGTACGTGAATGAGATTGTGAGGTTGCATGGCATGCTAGTATCCATAGTTTCGGATCGTGACCCAAGATTCACTTCAAGATTTTGGGTTAGCTTGCAAAAAGCTATGGGCACGGATTTATGGTTCAGTTCGGCATATCATCCTCAAACGGATGGGAAATCAAAGAGGACTATTCAAACTCTTGAAGATCTATTAAGACTCTGTGTCCTAGACTTCAAAGGCAGTTGGGATAAGTATTTACCATTGGTGGAATTTTCCTACAACAACAGTTATCAGGCAAGTATAGGTGTGGCTCCATTTAAAGCATTGTATGGACGAAAGTGTCGCTCTCCAGTATGTTGGGATGAGGTGGCAGAAGTAATGGTGTTGGGACAAGAGTTGGTACGAATGACTACAAAGAAGATCCAAACGATTCGACAACGTATACAAATGGCACAGGATCGACAAAAGAGTTATGTGGATCTTCATCGAAAGAACGTGGAATTTGACATTGGGGATCATGTATTGTTGCGTGTGGCTCCATGGAAAGGAGTTACAAGATTTGGGAAGAGAGGAAAGCTCAATCCACAATTTATTTGTCCATTTCAGATTCTTGACCGAGTAGGAAATGTGGCCTATAGACTCGCGTTACCTCCAAGTATGTCTCGTGATCATAATGTTTTTCATATATATGTGCTACGTAAATATGTGAAAGACCCAAACCACGTTATTGAGTTAGAACCAGACGAGATAGCCGAAGACTTAACGTACGAAGAGGTACCTGTCAAGATCTTGGATAGGAAGGAGCATATCCTACGCACGAAGGTCATATCACAAGTTAAAGTTTTGTGGAGAAACCATGCTATTGAGGAAATGACCTGGGAGTTGGAAACGAAAATGAAAGTGAGGTATCCTCATCTTTTTGAAACACCACGTACGTACGTCAATTTTGAGGATGAAATTTCATAAGGAGGGGAGGTTGTAAGACCCCAAATTATTAATAAATGAAATTTAAGTTCCTCTATTTATCATTTTGAAATAGTAAGGGTTGATTTGATTAAGGTGGTTAGTTATGGGTAAAATGCGTAAATATTTTTAAATAAGCAAGTGGTTATAAAATATTCATTTTTATCGGAGAATATTCGTTTGGTCATGAAATATTCTTGCTGTCGTGGAATATTCGTACGACGGCGCAGCCTTGTGTGGGCCCCATAACGGAAAGCGATTGGATGAAGAAAACGACAAGTATAAGTTGTTTATTAATAACGACGTAGTTGTTACCATTAATACTGTTGGAATACCCGGTGGTTAAAACACAGTAGCACACGGTATTGCACCAATTATTGATTCTTACGTAAGAAGGCACTACTCAATAATTGTTACAAAGAATTATTATCAAATTATTTTATTTTATTGATTCAATAATTGTTGCGTTGATATTTTATATTATTGTTGTTTCAATAATTGTCACTACACAGTATTTTCCATTATCGGAGCAATATTTCACATTATCTAAATAATATTATTAGATAACATTATTGGAAATGTCTAGAAAGTTCTGTCTAAGGAGAGGTTTGGTCACCTAATTGCGCGTCAGTAAGGAGAAATTCTTATTGGAAAGCCCCCTCTTTCACAGGGCGCACTGGTTGTCGATATTGTGATTACGTAATATTATTTGTGAATAATTAATTATTGATTTATATGATGAGGAATATATTCATTTTATGTGGATATAGATGGATAAAATTTTTAAAGTGACAATTGTTGAAAATCGATATTTTATCTTTTTTGATAAAATAATATTTTATTATATTATTATAATATAATAATGATGATATTTTTATAATGAATGTGGGATATATGAGTATATGAGGAAGAGTATTTTTGTTGCAAAAGTTGTTTAAAACATGTTAAACATGTCTGTGGGCCCATTTCTTGACTGAAATTTGATTATATACCGTAGAATCGCTTGGCTTGTAGATTTCTTTATCAATTTTGTTTGGAATTTGGAAAAACTTTCTTCTGCAAAGTTATAGATATTGGAATTTCCTATGAAAAAGATATGTGGTTCGAATTTTTCTTATAAAAGGGCTATTTATTATGAATTATTGAAGTTCTGAAGTTCCGGAATAATTAATTTTTTTAAGTTTAAAATATTTTAATTCACAAAAACATTTTTTGTGATGTAAGCTACTTGAATGGCTGATCTTTGACTAAAAAAGTGGGCGTAGGAAATTAATATATATATATTTATATTTTATTAAATTTTCTGCTTTGGTGTTCTAAGCAATTTACTATAAATAGGGTGCTTAGGTTAGAATTGAAAATCACACCAGAAACTGAAGTTTTCTCTCTCTTTCTCTCTCGATATATTGAGCGTATTCTTGTGAGTATTTTAATACTTTGAGTGTTGTTATACGGTGCAAGTTCAAGTCATAGCCTATATCTGGTGTTTCAACTAGAAGTACTGTCTTTACAAGGTAAGGAATGTTATTTTCTCCTTAAATGATATTATTTTCTTCAATATCATTATGCCGAAATACTGGTTTGAACTTTTTATCAAATTTAGAACTTTTTGTGTCCGGGTTACTATTCACGATATCGACCATTATTCACGATACTGAGACTATTCACGAATACGGCACTATTCACCGAAAAATGAAATTTTCTTCTTTTTGTCCAAAATATCTATTATGGATACTAGCTTTGATTGTATTCACACAACCCACAGATTATTTTCTTAATAACTTCTTGTTTTAAAACATCGATAAATAACTCTACCGCACAGACGTCTTGCAACTAAAAGAATAAAATACTACCTTTGATTTCCTCAGAGTCTTAAGGTTTATGCGCTTTTTTATGACAATGACTTATCACCAGATGGTTTAACACGTGGCCTTTAATACAAAACGGCAATTCTACACAACAACTTAAAACGAATCATTATTCCCACTTTCTAATTTTATTTTATTTTTTAGGGAATAGTCTAACTCTTCCTGAGGCGAATCTAGTATCTAAACAAATTCATCAGGCATAAATTAACAAGTGGCGGTTAAATTAAATAACACGCAGCTGTATGATCGGAACTATACCTTGCATTATGTTCTGGATCTTCATGTTGGATGATTGTTCAGTTGGTCGACACGGCGGAGTTGACTCTACAATAACCAGTTTTCCACTGCCCCCTTTGCTTTCACTTGTTTTTCCTATCACTTTCTTTGGGCAACCTCGAGCCAAGTGCTCCTTCAATCCACACGTGAAGCAGGCTCTCTTCCTCGGTCTTGAACATTTTGGTGCAATGTGATCCTTCGATCCACAATTAAAGCACACCATTTTTCCCCTCAAACAAACACCTATATGTTTCTTTCCACAGTTGCTACACGCCTCTACCTTCTTCTTTTCCTTCCCTTGCTGATTTTCAGCGTTAATATTATTGTCCCACTTTCTTTTCCGAGCATTACCGGTATGACTATCACCCACCTTATCATCTTCACTCTTCTTTCCCCTCTGCTCTTGATTGTTTGCCAGCGTATTACCTTTCCCTTCTACATCAATCATTCTCTCCAACCCTGTTGTATACGAATTTGTTGGAACATCGAGATTTGATTATACAGCCAGAAATTCAGTTGATTTGCCAGTGCTCCCACCAGCAAATTCACCAATTGTGGCACTGGATTTGCATTAGCTTCCCTATTGAATGCATATTCCTTGGGGCTCTGTTGACGTTGTTGTCTTCTTCTAGGCGGCATCTTACTGTTTAAAACTTGAACTATGAGATCATTGTTCATCCGTACATTAACATTTTCAAACTTATCTTAACCACTTATAGATAACACATAATATATCTTAATAAATAATGATAATAATTTATTCATTTATTACATCACCACATCACAAAATAGCTACACTGCTATTTATATTATTTATCCTGAAATAATAAAATTCTAGGATTACTTTATCACATCCAACTATTTAATTCAAAAGTTAGGATCAACATCTATTAATTTTCATTATAATTTATATATCATCTTATTATTTTTCTTGCAATCTACAAGAACATTCCACGTTATACAACTTCATTGCGCTCTTGTTCCATGATACAAATCGTCAGGAGATTAGAAGATTAATTTCTAAGTTTCATCATTCGCTTGGCGCTCTTTGACTTGTCTTCAACACGATCTATGCATTTAGAAGCCTTCACCCATGCGTCTTTAGCTCTCGCACGCTTTGCTGACTTCTTTCCCCAGTCAATCCTGCGCAATCTCATTCCCTGCTAATAACTATCCTCTTTAATATTCTGACCGTTCTGACTGAGCTAATATCCACTCTACATCTGCAAATGGTGCAGTAAGGTCTTGAGTCGCGACATCTTCTTGTGCTAACGTGGCTTGGTGCTTTACGGCTAGACCTTCTAATTTCTCGACCTTCTTTTATAACTCAATGTTATGACCACACACCTCATTGGAGGAATTCCCCCTCCTCGTTCTCATCCTTCACCTTTATCACCCCAACTTTATCCTCTCGTTCAAACTCAAGCCTATACCCAAGGTCTACAACAGAAATCAACGGGTATGGCTTTCCCAATACCAACTATACTCAGACTATACAACTTCTAAGGCTCCTAATCCTTATCATCCTTCGTCGGTCACTCTGACAATGAAGTTTTTAACGTCCCCAAAACTTGATATGTATAATACATGCTACTCCTAAGTACTCACGAGCACATAAGTCACACATAAACACATAAAGTCTTTTATCATTTTATCTTCAATGAATTTCCTTAATTCATTCCTTAGAACTCGATAAGAGTTTATCACCTCTATATTTTTGATCTCCTAGAAGGTTATAGCCTAAGGTTTCCCCACCTAAGGTTCATAACCTAAGGCTTTGATACCAACTTGTGACACCCCCAAATTCGGATACTTCAATTCCACAGATTTGGTGTTCACTGTCCAAATAAATTATAACTATCTACCCATAAACAAAGGATATAATTAAACTTAAAAGCTTAAATAATAAATCTCCCATCAAGGGTTACATAATCTCAAGATAAATCCTAGGTCATCTAACCTTTAATACAATCATCAGCGGAAATTAAAACATGATCATAATTAAATCTAGTACATAAGCTTTATAAATAAAAGATAAATTAAATGTTATCGTCTAATTAAGCACTTTGTCCTTGCCTTGCTTGTAGAAAGCTCTTCAAACTTCTTAACTTCATCTGCATTATTTTGTGCAAGAGTGAGCAAACAATTGCCCACAAGAAGGATAATATATAATAACGGTTTATGAATGACAATTATCTGAGTTTTCAATGGTAAAGCATTCTTACCAGAACAATAAACTTTAATTCAACAACTATGAGTTCAAATGAATAATGAACGTTAAGTTAATAATAGATATCAACATCAAAGAATACACTGAGGATCACAAGACCACGAACTATACTCTAGGTTTCAAGTATTTCTACTTTAACCTTTAACAGTCTAAAAGACTATAATCATCATCTATGTCCTAGGTTAACAGTGTGTTTTCATCAGAACCTTTAACAATCTAAACGACTATATGGACCATCATCCCGCACTCTGTGATCGACCCTTTGTACTATGTATTATGTAAACATTTTAACGCTTATTGCAGTATTTCTAAAATAATCCCCTAATAATAGGGTTGTTCATCTCAAACTTAGATTATCGTGTTTGAACCAAATGAAGTTTGGTTGGGAATTAGCTTCAAGGAATTCTAGATCTTTAGAATGCTCATCAACCAAGTAATTGGTTGAATCGAGATAGAAACAAATAACTATTCAAGAGTTTGATTATAATATCTTCATGAACAAGGTATATCGATGAATCAATAAAAGCTAGAGTATTAACAATTTCTAAATTGAACAAATGTTATCATCGACAACATGCTTTCAAAATTTGTGTGAGTACATATGCAAACCAAAGGAAGTTTGGTTTGGGTTGACTTCAAGGGAAATTTAGAGTTTAGAACATTCATCAACTAAGGATTAGTTGAATTGGTAAAGAATCGCTAGACAACTTAGAGTTCTAAGACAACAATGTAAGATAAGTACAATGATATTGGAGAACGAAGATCCAACAACGATTATTAGTAATTTGAATAAACAACATTACTGACTTTGAATAAACAAAGTAATCTCATTTGAAATAAAGAAATAAAGATTAACTAACTTGTTCAACAATTAAATGAGAGTTAAAGAATTCGCATGACAATAAATCGTTAAACAAGAGGTTAGAGTTAGAGAATTTGCATAAGTATAACGAAATAGTGAAAAGTAACCTTGCTGAATAATAAAGTAGCAAAGGTTAGGGAACTTGCCTCTTGCGTAAGCTATACAATTAAATATCACGTACTCCAATATCCTACACATACCATTAGGATCATCACATTAATTAGCCACGTACACATTAACCTCATAGATTCATTTCTCATCTTAGTTACGTTATAACCTTTAGTTTAAGGTCTAACCATATAAATAAACCACATAACACAAAACTGAAACTCACTAACACATTTTAGTGTAATCACAATATCTATTACACATGTTAACATCCACTTCCAAAATAACACCCATTTATAGCTAAAATTGTTAATTTAGTACAAGTCTTATGCTACTATATAAATATCAGGAATTTCAAGTGTTAACCTTCACAACACCTATTTACTATTCATTACGCTTAATAATACACAACATGTCATTTTCATAGCTCACTATTCATTTAAAACTTTGAATTTACTAACCACATAATACAACTATATTTTAACCTTGTTGTAACGTGTTTGACATGCTAACACATCATTAATCCATGTATAGGGGTAAAACAGAATCGCAATGTACAGACAGACTTCAAAGATTCAAACTGTAGGGATGCAATTGCGCCATACAAAAGGTTTGGGACCTACAAGTAAATGCGTATTTTTTTTAGGTATCATGCCAAGCAAATTGCCAGGTGTTCGAAGACAGACATATGAAGTAAGGCTAATGAATAATATGACTTTAGCTTAACAAACACAAATTTCACCCAATAGACAGTAATATCAACATGTATAATTGATACAAAACCACTGTAAACATGTTTGTTAATATTTTCAACCAATTAAAACAATTTTTCATCAACTAAAACTATTTTAATTTCTCAAAATTCATATTTTCATACAAAAACTCAATTTTTGATATTCATTCTAAAAATCATCATTGTGAATTCAATACTTGGCCAAATCACTTCATTCCAATTACGTTATTCTCGTTTCTTAATGAACTAACATAATCAAGCTTCAATTTATAGATTATCATACAAATTGACCATCGAGTTTTGTACTTTCACAAACCATATGAAAAATATATATTGTGATTACTTTTCCTTCCTTTTAACCGAAATTAACATACCAATTCATGCCTAACTACATACTCTAACATCATAAACACATACAACTACAAGTACTCAATTGTATAATCATCAACTTAAAATTTTGGATTCGCAGAACACATAAATATGTTGTATTCATACATATACATATAT
Source organism: Panax ginseng (assembly GCA_020205605.1). NCBI lineage: Eukaryota > Viridiplantae > Streptophyta > Magnoliopsida > Apiales > Araliaceae > Panax > Panax ginseng. The sequence continues at coordinate 58,078,401 of CM035136.1, read as the reverse complement.
AATATCAAAGTTATAGAACATACCTTCAATTTCCTTGATAATCCCTTGCTAAACACTGAAATTTCTTAGGTTTTCTCTCAATCTCTCTCAATTCTCTCTCACGTTCTCTGTAATTCTCTTCTCTTCTTCCTCGATAGACTTAGGCCAAATGATTTTTACGTATAATAACTTAACCCAACGCACACACCCAAACGTCTGAAACCGAAGTTATAATAATTAGAATAATAAGTTATCAGTTATAATATATATTATTTATTATTTATTATTTTATTTATTATAATAAGATTTAAAAATTCAAAAACCATAAGGCTTTGTTTGGCAAAAATTCTTTAAAATTAAAGACTTAATATATATTTAAGCCTTGTTTGGTAAAAACTAAATTAAACTCCTTTAATTTGTTTTAATAAACAACTTAGTTTATAACTTATAATCACATATTATTTATTTGGATTTCCATATCCAACATTAATCAAATAAATAATTATATATACTATATTTTAAATAAATATTCCACTTAAACAAATATCACAAAATTATATTCTCATTATAATTTTATTTAATAATTTAACATACCATCTTAATTTATCACATCACAACAACAATATAACATCTCATTTTATCTTTACAACATAATAACTATAAGTTAACTTAATTTAGAATATTATCTAATAAATATAATTTATAAATATTTACTAACAAAAATCACATATTCATTTAATTTAAGAAATATTTTAAATTATAAAACAACAACTTCATTAATAAAATATTTATTTAATTTAATAAATATTTTAAATTACAAAAAAAAATATTGGATTGTTACACAGGGTACGAGGATACCCATACATGTTGAATCATCTACACAAAGAGGAACCCAAGATCCTGATAAAGCCATTACAGAACCTGAACTTCAGTTGGATATGACCAACAAAATTCATAATGCCACCCATCTCAAAGGAGATCCAGACACCGGTGACATCAGGAAGAAAGTCCTTCAAATGGAAGAAACCCTTCGTGCGATCAAAGGAATTGGAACACACGGAAGTGTCTCATATGCTGACTTTTCTATATTCCCTGGTGTTCATTATCCAGAAAAATTTAAAACTCCTGACTTCAAAAAATATGATAGGTTAGGAGATCCCTATACACATTTAAAGGTGTTCATTGGAGAACTTAGATCTTATGCAGAGGACGAGAAGCCCAGGATGCAGCTGTTCTAGAAGAGTCTAACTGGAGAAGCTCGTTCGTGGTATACCAGATTAGACAACTCAAAGATCCATAGTTGGGAGGAGTTAGCTCACGCCTTCCTCACTCAATACAGCTTCCAGTCTCAGATGGCTCCTGGCCGGTACCAGATTACCAAGGTCAAGAAATAGTCCAATAAGTCTTTCAGATAGTATGCTTAAAGGTGGAGGCGCCTTGCTGCTCAAGTTATTCCTTCCATAACGGAATCAGAAATGGTCATGACCTTCATAGACATACAGGAAGCTCCTTTCTATGAAAGAGTCTTAGCTGGCATTGGTAAACCATTTTCTGAAATGATTAAACATGGGGAGATGGCTGAGATGGGATGGAAGTCAGGGAAGATTCAAGACCTAGCTGCCCTTAAAGTTGTTGCTGAGCACATCCAGTCCGAAAATTATGGAAACAACCCCCGGATGGTCCATAAAAAGAAAGAGGAGAATGTTTCCTTGATACTACAGGGTCAAAAAGGTAATCAGAACATGCATATCCAGATGAGAAATTACATTCCCTTTCAAGCACAGTCTTCAAACCCTCCATTTCCAAAAGGTGGAGAAGTTAAACGCCCTCGAGTGTTCACACCCTTAGGGGACTCACTCAAGAAAATTCTCACTCTTCTGACAACTCAGAAAAAATCACGCATCTTCTTCCACCAGCCAAACCTAATGGGAGGGGTTTCAATGCTGCTCAGAAATGTGCTTATCATGTCGGGGCACCTGGACATGATACTCAAGATTGTTGGGCCTTGAAACATAAGATCCAAGATTTAATAGACAATGGTGAGATCGTGGTCACCAAACCAGATCAACCTCACGTACAAGACAACCCTCTTCCTCAACACAAAGAGGAAGAGGTCAACATGATTAAATGGAGCAATGGACAGAGTTCCAATTTTAACGGTGAATCATCCTAGACCATCAAAGACGATGTTGACAAATGGGATTATGCAAAGTTTCAGTTCACAATGGAACGAAAGATTAAAGCTCTATGTAAACATATTGAGTAATTGATAGAACTGGTGACATATCAACATCAAATCATACGCCAATTAGTCAGCCAAGAGCATGCTAGTCTGCTCCCTTTTATTGTGAATACTCCCTCGTCACCTTCAGAGAAAGAAACACTGGAAGACAAAGTGACGAAGAGAGCAAGTGCCAAAGCACGTAGGAATTTTGCCAATAGAAGGGAATTTACATACCTGGGTCAACCTATGGAAGAGATACTTCAGATGATGATCAATGAAGAAAGGATCACTTCCCTTCTACCTCTAATTAATCCCCGTTCAGGACGATTTAATTCTGATGGAGTATGTCTATATAACTCCCATTCTCGCGGGCACAGCACTGAAGAATGTTGGGCACTCCTCCACCTTATTCAGAACCTAATTGATAGTGGTGTCCTACAGCTAGCAGACGACGATACTGTGTTATTTGAGAGTGAGAATACTTGTCCTACTAAATGGAAGGGATTAGTAGCAGTTATATCTGCTGAGGCTGATGGGACTATCAAACCTTTCACAATACAAGCAATTCAACTCAAAGGAATTGACAATCCTTTGAAAGTGGCTGCTCCAGAGCCAATCAACTTGCCATTCAGACCACAATATCATGTTATCAGCTTACAAAAAGTCCCATGGAATTATGGTGAAACTGAAGTATCCACCTCTGATATAACTGCTGCAGTGTCAAAGGAAAATCCACTATATCTTCCCCAACGGGTGATGAAGTCTACCATCAAATCAAAAGGGAAAATACCCATGGAGAAGATTGAAAAATTCCTCCGCATTATGGGTCATAATGAAGCCAAGGTGGTTTTAAGCTTAAGATAAGCTCCGCATCAAATTTCAATACTGGACTTGGTTTTAACTTCTGAGGATCACAAGAAGATCTTACTGAAGGTTTTGGAAGAAGCCTACTTACCGACATCAGTGGATATGGAAAATTTTCAACATTTAGTTGATCACATTTTTAACAACAATGTGATATCTTTCACTGATGATGACATACCGCCCGAAGGGACCGGTCATTGCAAGTCGTTGCACATTGCGGTTTTTTCCTCCGGATACATGCTAGCTAGAGTCTTGATAGATGGAGGTTCATCTCTGAATATATGTCCTTATGATACTTTGCTGAAGATGAATGTCAATCTCAAATGGATTCGAAGTATCCATACGATTATCAAAGCTTTCGATGGATCCCGCCGAAATTCAGTCGGAGAAATTGAGCTACCAATCGAGATTGGTCCCCATACATTATGCATATCTTTTCACGTGCTCAAATTAAATTCAAGATACAACCTACTATTGGGAAGACCGTGGATTCATATGGCCGGGGCCGTCCCCTCCACTCTTCATCAGCAATTGAAATACATCATTAATGACAGCCTAGCCACAGTCAACGCTGAACCAAAATGTCCTAAAACGAGTGACCTACCACTCATCAGCTTCAATTCAGAAGTTGAGTCGGTCAGTTTTCATACCTTGGAGGTGAGCAACACTCACTACCACCCTATTGGGGCGCCACCCCTCATACCCAATATTTCTGCCGAAGTAATGTTGGCTACTCAAGAAATGATATATTTGGGTCATTAGCCAGGACAAGGCCTGGGAAAAAGTCATCAGGGTATTAAGCACCCGATTCAAGTGATCAGTCAAACTGGGACAGCTGGACTAGGATATTCTGCCAATTCCAATCATAGGAATCCACATAAGCATCATCAGATTCCTCCAGCTTCAGTTACCTGACGATTGTCTCCACCAACAAATCCTGAGTCCGCACAACCTCCTGTAAAGGTGCCATCCAGCGTAATGGCTATGTTATTTCCCAAGACGATACCGGTAAAGGAGAAAGAAGTCTTTGTTCCAGAACCCAAAGTAGAAGAAGTGGAACGAAGGATTAAGCAAGACATCGTCAGAATGATGTCAGGCATACGCATCATTGCCCATGATGAACATATAAATAGATACACCCCAAACGATGATTGCCCAGACGTAATGGTCATCATTCGGGAGAAGGAAGATGATGACAGCCCCTCCATCACTGCAGTCCACCAGGACTTTGCCCTCGACAATTGGAGCAGCACTCCTTGCATTGGTCGACGAGGGTAAAACAGGCAGGAACTCTTTCTGCCCTTTAGATATCATAACTGCTTACTTTTCTATACAGTATTAGCAGTTGTTTTGTCAGTACATGCTAACACTTTGTATGATCAAACCATTTCATATATACTAAGTGAAATCATATTTTGTTTCAAGACCCTGAATTTAGATGTGCTTGTACTTGCTGATAAGATGCCTATTCTCCACAAGAATTGTAACTTTGATGTAGAGTTGGATTCATCCTTGATGGAAATACATGGGGACATTGAGGGGCCTCATAAGATCAAAGAATGGGTTAAAGAGAAACCAAAACCCAACCTTGATCAAACCACTTCCTTCAATCTCGGAACCTTAGAAAGCCCTAAGTTACTTCAGATTGGTTCAGACCTTACCCCAAACCAAAGGAATGACATGGTTATGCTACTAACCCAATTCCAGGATGTGTTTGTATGGTCTCACGAAGACATGGTGGGTTTGTCCACTGACATTGTTCTTCATCGCCTTCCCATTAAAGAGGTATTCAAGTCAGTCAAGCAGAAGCTCAGGCGATTGAAGCCTGAGTGGAGTTTAAAGGTGAAAGAAGAAATTGTGAAACAATTTTAAATTGGTATTATCATGATGTCCACATATCCTGAATGGATATCCAACATAGTTCTCGTGCCTAAGCCTGGAGGAAAGGTGCAAGTTTGCATGGATTACCGGGATCTGAACAAAGCTTGCCTTAAAGATAGCTTTCCTGTGCCATTTATCCACATTCTCATTGACAATACTGCTCAATACGGCATGTACTCCTTTGCGAATTGCTTCGCAGGATACCACCAGATTATGGTTGCTGAGGAAGATAGCGAGAAAACTTCTTTCATCACGCCTTGGGGAACCTTTTGCTATAGACGATTGTCATTCGGCCTCAGCAATGCCGGAGCTACTTATCAACGAGCTATGATGGCTATTTTCCATGACTTAATGCACAAAGAGATAGAGATCTACGTGGATGACATCATTGTCAAGTCCCGAAGGGAAGAAGACCACATAGACCATCTCAGAAAGCTCTTCAACAGGTTGCGTAAGTACAACTTGAAGTTGAATCTAGCCAAGTGTGCCTTTAGCGTTAAATTAGGCAAGTTGCTCGGGTTCCTAGTCAGCCACAAAGGGATTAACCTGGATCCCACCAAAATCCAGGCCATCATGGAAATGCCCATTCCTCAGACAGAGAAAGAAATACGGGGATTTTTTGGAAGAATCTACTTCATTAGTAGGTTTATTTCTCAACTCACAGCAGCCTGTGAGCCTATCTTTAAGCTGTTAAGGGAGAACTCCTCCATAAAATGGAACGACGAGTGACAGAAGGCCTTCCTCATAATCAAAGAGCAGCTAGTCAAAGCTCCTATTTTGGTACCCCCCCCCCCCCCAAAATGATGTTCCCATGTTCATGTACATGTCCATAAGTGACAATGCCATGGGTTGTATGCTGGGACAGAAAGACGATAGAAGCAAAGAACGAGCTATCTATTACATCAGCAAAAGATTCAGCAGTAGTGAACACAAGTACACTCTGATTGAGAAGACTTGTTGTGCTTTAGCATGGGCTTCCATGAGGATACAGCATTACCTACATGGTCACACAACCCATCTCATATCCCGCGTGGATCCTCTCAAGTACGTGTTCAATAAACCCATGTTAAATTGCCGACTGTCCAGATGGCAGATGATCCTACAACAATTTGATATTGTCTACGTGACGCAAAATTCCATCAAAGGTCAAGGAATTGCGGATCAACTGGCCATCGCACCTTCAGGGGATTTTAAACCCTTGGAAACCTACTTCCCAGATGAAGGGGTAATGACAGTTCAGCAACACCATCAGTACGATACATACCATACGTGGAAAATGTATTTTAATGGAGCTGTTAATACGGAAGGTTCTGGAGCTAGAGCAGTTTTGGTATCCGGTACGGGGGAGCAGTATCCCGTTGTCGTCAAATTACAGTTTGTCAGCCCTAACAACACAACTGAGTATGAAGGTTGTCTTATGGGGCTAAAACTTGCCCATTCAATGGGCATCAGGCGGTTAACTATCTTTGCAGATTCAGAGTTGGTAATCAGATAATCCACGGGAATCTATCAAACCAAAGAGCTACATTTGCTCCCTTACCATCGGCAAGTTTTACAGATAGCTTTGGAGTTCGAAGAAATCTCCTTTCTACACATTCCTCGTAATAGGAATGACTTTGCAGACGCGTTAGCAACTTTGGCTTCCTTGATTCACATGCCGGACGAGGAGCATATGTCAAGCGTCATATTTGCCCTGCACAAGGCACCAGACTTTGGGAACTATGTTGGAGAAGTATCGGATGAGCTACCTCACATCCAACATCCTTGGTATCAACATATCAAGGAGTACCTACGAAATGGATCTACACCCGTTGAGGTGAGCCCAACTAAGAAAAGGCGGATCCATCGACTTGCTATGAAATTCTACCTGAGAGGAGATGCAACCGACAAAAGAGATGCGGGACTAGGTCTCCTCAGATGTCTTGACCAAGACCAAGCTCAAAGGCTCATGGATGAGGTCCATGGTGGAGTATGTGGCCCACACATGAGCGGCCCCCTACTTGTTAAGAAGATCCCCAGGACAGGACATTACTTGTAAAACCCCAACTTTTTGAATAAAGATAAATTTTCTATAAATATTATTTTTGAATATTATGGAGTGAAATTGATATAATGTTATAGTTGTGGGTAATATTTATAAATTTTGCAAAGTACACAAGTTGTTATATAATATTCGATTGGTGGGGGAATATTCGTTTTAACAGGGAATATTCGTACAACGGAACAATCATTGGTGGACCCCACAACGGAATTATTGTCGAATTAAAAAAACTATAAAAATACTTTATGAAAATAACGGCAGAAGTTTTACCGTTAACTGTTGAACTACTCGGTAGTAAAAGTACAGTAATATGCGTGGTTGCATAGTAGCACACGGTATTCATTATTAATGCTTACGTGAGAAGTCACTCAATTTTGCTTATTTTATGAACCCCCATTTACCCATTTTTCAAAATAATCGGTAGAAATTTTTCTGTCTATATAAGTATTATATATATATATATATATATTATATGGAGGGGCCCACATTTGATAATGATGGGTGGGTGGAAGATTTTGGTGTTCACGGATGGGATTGGTGTATATATATATATATATATATATATATATATATATATATATATATATATATATATATATATATATTCAATTATGCAAGACTTTTTTGTCAGATAAAAAGTTGGCCACGGGTGGTGGCGGCTTTTAATTTCTTTAATATATATATATATATATATTATAAAAAGTTTTATTTTTAAAAAATAGAATATATTATATTTTATTGTAAACCAATCTGAACCGTCCGTTTAAAAGTAAACCAATCTGGACCGTTCAGGAATTAGTTACTATGCAATCCATTTTTTTATAAATAGAAGCTCATTCCTTCATTATTTTCTTACGAATTCACTGAAACTCTAGAGAGATAAACTATAGAGAGAAAGAAGAAAGTATTCTGCTACTTCAATACTTATATATCCAATACTCTTCTTCTTAAGGTAGGGAGTATTATTTGTTGTACTCGTAGGGAGTACTATTTCTTTTGTATTCATGAAGAGAACTTCTATTATTCTATTCTTTATTATTTTGTTGAATAAACCATGTAATTTGGCTACCCTATACTTGGTGACATTCTTCTATTATTCCGCCTTTACTATTCTCGTTAGAATATCCTCACATGTATGCTTTTACAATTAGGACTGATTCCGCCCTTATTAGTATTTTATTGAATAACTGCCTCACGCGAAGTACCGCATGCATGGTAATTTTCATTGTTATTCCATTCTTTATTATTCTCATTGGAACATCCCGCTTGGCAATGTAATTTTGCCTCGAACTCGATTTTGTTATTTAGTATTATGTTTGAATAACCTGTCTATGCGAAGTACCGCATGCATGGTGATTTCTTTTGTTATTCCATTCTTTATTATACTCAATTGGTTAAAGTTTTAACTTCTATACTCAATGAAATTAGTGGAATATCCTTGATAATTACGCTTCATCCAGTATCTTTTCATGGAAATATTCTTCTGAGCATTCTTGAATTTTACTCTACAAAGTAGTATCATGTTGACAATTTGGACGTTATTGGTTTTTGGACAAATTAATTCTTGAACTTGTTTTATTGAATTCTTATATCATTATCATCATCCTCATGTTTATATTTTTTGAAAGTCATCTGTGGCCTGTAGTGCATAGATGAACTTGGTATGATTATGACCAAGGATTATTTGGTGTAATCATGAACGTAATGTTACAAATGATGTGGTAAAAGTCCTCATTGGCCCGTAGTGCATTGATGGACAGTTGTTGGCATGATCATGACCATTAATGAATACACAAATATTCTTGGCCCGTAGTGCATGGATAATTGTGGTCGTGATACTAAAGAATATCCTGGCCATAGTGCGAGGGGGTGATTCGATGATGTGGATTATTTATTAAGCTGAGTCCCAGCGATAAAAGTGATGAAAAACCTTTTAAATCATAAAAGATAGTAGATTTTATTCTCTACTTAACTCTTTTAATGGATTGCTTGTTCCGCTGCAGTTAAACTTGATGTTTGTTATATTATATCAGTTTAACACTGTTTAAGGCTAATGATAATTTATTCTGCATTATCTTAGTCATAATATTTCTTACTGGGCTAGTTGAGCTCACCCTTTCTTTCACTGTTCTCTTCAGGAAATGAGAATATAGCTGGGACAAGTCAGGGAACGGAGTGATGGTCCTAGATGGTGCATTAGTAGTCCTCACTATTCTGTGATATAGTGTGATAATAATTGTAATGAGGACTCCTTTTGAGTTTGTATACTCTCTAGTAGACAATATTTGTATTCAAATTCACAGTTTATGTTTTGTCGTATTGTACACGACAATTATATTATTTAAGTTGTATTTGAATTCTGTACCATGTATCTGGCGACTCAAGATGGGTGATGTATACCTAATTTTGGGGGCGTCACAGTTGGTATCAAAGCTTAGGGATATGATCCCTGGCTAAGATGTGAGACTAGAACTATGAGGGGAGAGACGGGGAATTCCTTCGCTAGTATGACCTACTTAAATTTATTTTGTATTTACATTAGTTGGTCAGAGTTTAGAGATAATATGTTACATGTCAACTAACCCTTGTTTTGTGGCAGTTCTGAAAATGACATCCGAGAATGTTGAGAATAGCAATGGAGCACAAGAGACCGTTGAGTCTCCACATATCAATAATCAGGATAATGTACATCAGGAAGGCGACAATCCTCATGCAAACAACAACACGGACCAAATGATGAATGATGGATTGTTCAGAGGCTTTATGCAATTCATGCAACATCAGGCGAGAGCGGCTCCTATCTGAAATGTAGGTGGAAACACTGGAAACTCTCGAACGGTCACCGCTAAACAATTCAAGGAGCTGGGACAACCGGAGTTTATCGGAGAGCCAAAACCACTTAAGGCGAAAGCATGGATAAAGCAGATCACCAAGATATTTGATGTCTTGGGATGCTCCGAGGAGCAAAAGGTTCCCTTTGCCACCTTCATGTTGCGTGAAGAGGCAGATTACTGGTGGGAATCTGTAAAAAGTACCCAGCTTGACGCACTCAAGATGTCTTGGGAGAAGTTCCAAGAGCTATTCAACGACAAGTACTTTCCCAAAAGTATTTGTCACATAAAAGAAGTGGAGTTTATCAAATTGGAACAAAACAATATGACTGTGTCGCAATACGAGGCTAAATTTGCAGAGTTATCTCGGTTTGCATCCCATTTGGTCGATAATGAGGAGCGAATGACGCGAATGTTTTTAAGAGGTTTGAAACCGGAGATACGTAAATATCTTATTTCTCATAAACTGTGTTTGTACTCAGATGTTGTAAATAGGGCTCAGTTATTGGAGCGCAGTAACGAGTCAACGCAACCAAGAGAAAGTAGCCGGCAACATGAAAATACCAGTAGTATCAGTCATCGAAACGGTGACAACAAACGTGGAAGGAATCAACATGCCGAAATGGTAACCACTTTGGTAATCATCATGGCAAGATAGTAAAATGAACATTTCAAGAAAAGGAGATTCAACAATGATGGAAGGACGCCAAGACCAAAGACTCGTTGTTAAGGAAGGAGAAACGACCACCTATCATATGGTTCAAAAATGTGAGGGAGGGACACATCGCCTAAATCTGCTGATGACGCCCAAAACATGTTATAATTGTGGAAGAGAAGGTCACTTAGCCCGATTTGTCATTCATCAAGACAAGTTCAACCAGATGGAGGCACCAAAAGTCATCCCGTAAAAAGTCAAAGCCTCAGAAGTGCAAGGGAGAAGCGCTTTGTTGTGACCTCCCGAAAGCAAGGAACCCGAATGAGGTCATCACGGGTAAGCTTATCATAAACTCTAATAAGTCTATACCTTATTTGATACCGGTTCTACCCATTCTTTTATTTCTCCTACTTGCGCTCAACGATTAAATTTGACTCGGAGAAATTAGACTTTGACTTATCTCGTAGAAACTTCATTGGGAGAAACCTTCATTACATCCCAATCGCTTATAAGTCTTGTTTGGTTTAAATCGTTGGGAGAACGTCAATCGTTGGGGACCGTAATTGGTACAATGTAGACGGTGAGAAATCATCAAGGTGATAAGAGAACGGTTAGTAGCAGCTCAAGATTGCCAAAAGAAGTATGCGGACCTACATCGCAAGAAGAGAGATTTTGAATTAGGAAGCTATACATTTCTGAAAGTATCTCCTTGGAAAGGGAAGATTCGTTTTGGGAAGAAGGGCAAGTTGAGCCCTAGGTTCATAGGGCCGTTCGAGATTTTGAGGCGAGTCGGTGAAGTGGCGTACGAGGTAGCGTTACCTCCTGAACTTTAGCACATTCACAACGTGTTTCATGTGTCAGTGTTGCGGTCGTATAAACCAGACTACAAGCACGTTATCTCCTATGAACCAATCCAAGTCGAGAAAGACTTATCGTACGAGGAAGTTCCTATCCAAATACTAGATAGGAAGGAACATAAGTTGAGGAATAAGATTATCCATTCCGTTAAGATTCTCTGTAGGAATCACGCAGTAGAAGAAGCTACGTGGGAGCTAGAAGAGAAAATGAGAGCGAATTATCCGTTTTTATTTGAGTAACCTTATTTTTACAATTCCGAGGACGGAATTTTTATAAGGGGGGGGGATGTAATGACCGTGATTTTTAAACTCCTTATTTAATTAAATATGTGATTTAATTTTTAATGAGTTAACTTTTTGAGTTTATTTAAACCTTGTGGTTATATGAATTTATGAAATGATTAAAGGGAGTCACTAATAGTTATTTAAATTATTGGACTAACCCTAAGAGTTTGATATCAAGAATTGATAGGATTCTTAATAATTAAATATTCAATTTATTTGAATATAGTAGCAAGACTTGAACGTATTGATTTATGTCAAGTATGGGTATATCACCATTGAAAAAGTTAAGTTATCCCTTATGAAACTTATGTGGTGATAGGAATTGGAACTGGCTTGAAGCTAACCTATTTTGGCACTACAAGGACCGGTAGCAAATTTATCTCATCTCAAAGAAGACAAAAATGGCTAAACAAGGCTTAGTGTCCAAATTTAGAAAGTTAAGTTTTGCTATAGAAAATGAATTGGAACATTGGAGAAATGTGTGACATGCATAGAATCATATAATAAGATTATATTCTAATGATATGGAGTATCAAGTAGCCCAATAAAATCATAAATGATTGTTAAACAGAAATAAATTAATATTTGTGCATTCCAGAAATCGGAAAAGAATTTATGTGTGTACACTTGATATATAATATTAAATAATGTTATAATATGCCTATGTGAGTAGTAGAGATAATTATGAAACTACCCGGCCAATAATACTTGACTGCGTTGTTTTATTGCGTGTATTTAATGAACATGGGTTATATAATGTGAGTACATAAAAAATCCCCAAATTTCCTTGTGTAGTAGCATTTACACATTTATATTACATCATGGGAATTATAGTGTCCAAACCAAGCCTTATTTGATCAAGTATGCTGAGATTTCTCTCTTGTTCCAAAATGAGTGTCACCAAGTACATGAATAGTGAACTAAAGGATAGTTTACGTATTTTCCAAGTGGCTAATCTTAGGTGATCATTTTCTAGCTAAGTAGTTGGTAGGGAGTTGTTAAACCACTCTTGCTTAACCTTTGTTTCCTTCCATTACACCTTGGGCTCCAATATTGGGTAATGCCAATGTCTAGTTCATGTTTCCTCTATAAATGCAAGCTCCAAATTCAGTTTTAATTGTTTGTTAAAGTCTGAGATTGAGAGTCCTAAGTTACTGAGAAATTTTGGAAGCATACTCAGTGTGTGAGGGGTCTAATTCAAGCCAAGAGGTATAAAATCTTAACGTGTGTTCTTGAAATGGGTTTTGTCAAATTCTTTGTTAATCAAAGTGATTTGGCCTGCCATGATGTGTTTAGGAAGTAGCCTTACATGTTTGAACTCTTAAATGTTGGTATTAAGCATGTTTAAATCAAAGAGAAGTGTTGATGTTTGATACTCTGTAAAACAGAGTAAGTTACTATCTCTAATACTGGGTATGTGGCAAGAAATTGCCACCTATTTGTACTTTTAGAAAAAAGTAAATGCCTCGTGCTACGCAATTTCGATATTTTCATGCTTAGTTTTTGATGTGCTAACTTGTTAGTATATGGTTAGAGCAAGCATAAAAAAATGTTTAACACTCACACATAAGCATAAGCATGTAGTATGAACAAGTATAACCATGTTAGTACCTACAATGGACACAATACTTGTGGTCTTAAAATGAGATTTGTGATTTCTAAAGTGAAATTTGTCACGAACACATCGTGTGAGCATTCTGACTTTATGAGTATGTTAATATGGTTTATATTGACATGAAATGCAAGACTAAAGTGATTGAACACACTAGCATACATGATTGAAAGATTAGACTAGTTCAAAGATAAAAAATTAAGACTTTTCAAAGTGAACCTTACCAAGACTTTTATCTAGTAAGTTCTGACTATTTGAACATGTATATGTGGATTTATTATATGTTGTAAATGCATGAGAGTTATATGTTAAGATGCCTTGTATGTACTAAGTTGACTTAGTGCTAAATTCAAAGAAAATTAGAATGAGGAAGCTAATGTCATCAAGAAATGAGTAAAGTACGTTATGACCATGCAAGCATGTATATTAGGACTCATTATGCCTATAGATATATTGGCATGAATATTGTTTGGTTAATGTATGGTTTTCACTTATTCATACATAGTCATTAAAGGGAAATTTCTAAAATATGAACTATGTAAGTAAAGTATACATGTGTTGTCTATATACAAGCATGACTACTGAGTATTGAATGATCAAGTTGTAAAGGCACAAATGATTACATGACCTTTTATGTTTTAATGACATATAAATTGTAAGTTAAACTTGAAGTAGTAAACTCAAGTATGGTCATGTGCTATATGAAACTCTAGCATGTATATATGTTAAAATGTATGTGTAATGGGTGTGTTAGCGTTGGACTGGAGTCAAGAGAGCAGAAGCTCAACCTTAGTTGCAGCCAAGGGGCCGTAGCTGATTCTGCCAATCCTAAGCTTAGAGACGTGCACAAAATTGCGCCATCCTGTAGTCACAAATAGTTTATGTTTTGGTTCTGAAATTTAAGGCATGCTTATATGATTTCTTTATCTTGTAATATATAACCAATATGCCATATAATGTGTTGAGAAGCATGTTATGTGATGACTTGATTCTTTTAAGTGTAGACTCGTACTAGTTTACACCTACTAATTGAAAAGACCTACTTGTTAATGTTAGGTCGTTTCAACGCAAGTAACTAAAGCTAGAATTATATTGTAGCTGAGCAAACAGGCAAGTTCCCTAACTTCACTCAAATTATTATTGAGCAAGTTTCCTTGAACTTCACTCTTGATTATGAAAGTTTCCTATCCTTCTCATATCGTATTGGGCAGGCTATTGTTGAATTTAAAGTTATTCGTTTAAGCTTGAACTTTATTACCAAGCATGCTATTAAGTGGTTTAATTACCTTACAATTATTCCACATCGATATTATTGATATTCGCACTTAGTGAACTTGAGTTCGTATAGTCTTGGACTTGTACTTCATTTAAAGTTCTATAATTCTTGAACTTTGTCAGATAGAGTCTGAACCTTTGTTCGGTCAGACAAGAATATGGAGTTTTATAAAAGCTATCCAAACCAATTGATGGTAAATATTCTTAGACTAAAAGAACACCCCTTTTATGATAGGGGGGTACCCGAGGTATCTAATAATAGATACCAAGAATAGATTTGAATGTTATGCATATACATGGTGTACGCGAGGTTGATCCCCTCAAGTACTTATTCTATAGCCAGTAACCAAAGGGTCAATTAGCGATTGATTCCATTGGAGTGTTATAGTTCAAAGTCTACTTGACTAGCAGTTATTCGAAAAGCAATTATTATCTTTGCTTCTAATATTCATATTGTTGAATTCATTGTCAGATACTTTATATTCATCATGATATATCATTATTGTTGTATTTAAAATTGCTGAGCAAACTTGTTGCTCGTCCTTGCTATATCATGAATTATATTGCAGCTAAGCCCGAGACCTCAGGAAAGGACAAGGGTAAAGGAAAGATGTAGGATAGTCACCAGGAGCAAACTTTACTATATGTCTAGTTTAAATTACTATTATGTAATGTGAACCGTAAATTATTATTTTAGGGTATGTTTGTATGATTGTATTAAAGGTTATCAAATCTTGGGACTAGTAACACCTTTTGAATGAATGACGTACGTTTATTATTTCCGCATTTTAGTTATCGTATGTTGTTTAGAGGTGGATGTTTGTATTTTATCGTGATGACCAAATCGGGGTCAGAGGGCCCGGATTCGGGGGCGTCACAGTATGACCCTCCCTAAGAGCTCTCACTGCCATGATAACATTGATATCTAGCTCATCTATATATCGTGGCATGTACACATACGCCACTATGCACATCAAGAATGCATCCATTCTGGCCAAATGCCACTGGTCCTCTGGTATGGTGAAATCCGCATAATGCCGAGCATAGCTGTCCTCAGAGCCAAATCTGTCAATCAGAAAATGCTGGGATATTATGTGGTCGGATGTGATCTCATCCTACACAACCCTACGCCTCAATCCAGTGAGGGTCATGAACTGTTGACTAATGTCCCCAATAGCCATATGCACGCAAGGTCTATCAAGTGGCAGCATCGTCAAACGTGCATACTCCTCCAGAGTCGGAGTCAACTCCTGGGTCCCAAACCTGAAAACCTGCCTCTCTAGTGCCCAATGATCCAGCATGCCCTCCACAAATCCTGCGGGAACCTGAAATATCAAGAGGGTCATAGTATGTTGTAACATCTAATCTACAGTCACCTTGTCTGATGGTGACAACTATCATACCACGATCTAAGATGTGATGCTACCAATAATGGTGGGGTATGATCTATGCTACCGACCGTCAGAAGAAGACATCCGAAGGAGGCCGATTACAAGATCATCCAGGGGTCAATGCTGAATATCTCTGGACATACATACATATGCATAACATGATACATGCATTACAGATAATAGATGGCAATTGATATAGGGAATGGAAAATAGTACATACATTCCTAAGTATATCATTATCTACATACATCATCTTTGTACAGCTAAAAATACAGGGAAATGGGGCACAGATGCCCTACTACTAACAGAGGCCTATCAAAAGATATAGCTAGAATGGGGCACAACCACCCAATATTTAACAGAGGCCTATCAAAAGAGATAACGAGAATACACATCAGAAGAAGATAATGATGTCAATATCTACATCATCAATCCTGTCCACCTGATGTAACTCCTCCTGAGTTACTGGATCTCTATCAATAGGGATGTCAGGCCTATACAAAGGAGGATCTGTGCCGATAAAGCCAAATGGGTCATCTGAGGAGCCAGCGCCTGAGCTGGAAGGATCAAACGAATCAGCCTATGTCGGATTTCTGCCCAAATGCCGGATAAAGAAATGTTCCTGGTCCAGTCACTAGGTCAAACTGTCAATCTGTGTCAAATGAGTCGGATCTCGGACACAAGCTATCCAATCCGTCATCATCACGGATCCTGGAACCATATCCCCCATGAACTGAGTGGCACGGGTCTGGGCTCCAATAGTACGAGGGGACCACCAATGCTGGAACATCTCCTGAGTGCAGGGACCCTCTGACAGTGCAAAACCGTCAACCCCCAACAATGGGATATCAATGATGGGTGATTGCGACACATGCCAATAACGCCTGGCAGGAGGCAAGATCGGCATACGAATCTCTCATGTGGTGCTCCTAATAGCACGCTCTCCTAAATAGAGCTCCCATCCTCCATCAGTGAAGAGAAGAACCCTATGGGTGGATATCATGTGCTCGATGCCATTCGGGTACCCATCCTCAAATCCCATGGCCAAGTGCTACCCAGAATAGGGAATCCATGTGATGACATCAGCTGTCAACAACTCCAGCTGTAGGAAGCAATGAGTGAAACCCTCAGTTACAGGGACCTCCGCCAGTATGGAATGATGTCATCGTCATCCTAGTGGATAGGAATCTAAACCTAACACACTCATAGGACGCAAACATGGAAGCCTCTCATAGTCCCAAAACTGCCAACACAAAGGCAAAATATCTGCTGTCAGTAAACACTCTTAACCTATACAAGGAAAATTACAAGAGAAATACTCACCAGCAGAAATGGGTAGAATCCTAACCAAGCCTCGGTCAATCCCTATGAATGCATACGCATACCCCTAAGGAAATAGGCGAAGGAGTAGGAACCCCAATCATACTCTCCTATACGGTCCATATGTCGCGTGGCGCTGTTCAAAGCGAATGACATCATAGAAGAGTTATCTGCTATGAAACAGCCCCTAATGATCATCAGGAACAATCGCCGAAGAATGCGATCCCTGACTCTGA
The DNA here is from genome assembly GCA_020205605.1 of Panax ginseng. Classification (NCBI taxonomy): domain Eukaryota; kingdom Viridiplantae; phylum Streptophyta; class Magnoliopsida; order Apiales; family Araliaceae; genus Panax; species Panax ginseng. The sequence continues at coordinate 58,060,950 of CM035136.1, read as the reverse complement.
CATCAGCTGGTATGGGCTCGCTCAACAGCCCACTCATAGCATCTACGCTCAAAGGACCCGTACGCATAGTCCTGCCCTTGAGCGCCCCATCCGGAACTCCTAGCAAGGATCTGACGGTAGTAGGGGTGATATCTGCCATACAAGGCACTGGTACCTATGACACCCCCAAATCCGGGTACTTTATTTCCACCGAATTTGGTGCTCACTATTAAAATAATTACATCTAACTATCCATGATAAAGGATAAAACATTAAATAACTTAAATAATAATCTTTCCCATTAAAGGGTTACATCATCTCATAATCAATCCCAGGTAATCTAACCTTAAATTATTACATCAGTTTGCGGAATACATTATAAAATAAAATTAGTCTTATAACTTCATGCATTTAAATAACTTTAACTAATTCTTCAACACTTGGACATCTTGCCCTTTCCCTTGCTAGTAGATGGATCATCGCCTCTTTCGACTTTAGCTGCATTGTTTAATTGCAAGAGTGAGCAAACAATTGCTCACTGACATAAAGAATAGTAATAATAATCATAAGAGAATGAACAACGAATGTTGTACAATAATGAACTTGTTCTACGAATAGAAACAGAAACAAGTTCGAACTTTTAATATCTGAGGGTCTTATGACCACGAACTATGTCCACGGTGTTTAGGTATTATTACCTTAACCTTAACAGTCATTAGACTATACAGACTCTTCTTAACGTACTCAGGGGGATCAGCAATTTGTACCATGTGTTGTGCATAAACATCTAAACGTTACACGTACAAAATCCTCTATGTTAGGGTTGTTCGTCTCAGTTTGAATTTAGAATTTCCGCACTAAAGAAAGTTTAGTTTGGAACTAGCTTATCAGTGTTTCTAGAATTTTAGAACACTTATTCAATTTCCATCAATAAAGGTTTGATACAAGAATGTATAACTGAACAAGGCTATTAAAGTCAAAGATCGGATATTAACAATATATAACTGAATAAACATGATACACATGCAAAGTACTATGTTCAAAAGAGTTAGAACAATCTCATTTGAATCGACGTATTAGAACAATATATGCTTTGTATAATAATTAGAAAAGTGCAACTTGCTCGATGTAACGGATTAGGTGACAAGAGCTTAATCAATCGTATATAAGAATAGAATCAATAATATTGCTCAACAGAATTTAGGAACTTACATTCATTAATAAAAGAATGAAGTTAGAAAAACTTGCTCAAATGTAAGGAGATAAGGTTTAGAAACTTTCACAATTATTATAAGAGTAGGGTTAAAGAACTTGCCTTGTTTGTAAGCTAGATAAGTGTAAAATAATTTTCAATTACCTGCACATATCATTACAATCGCAACAACAATTAGTTGTATGAATATTAACACTATGGGTATTAAACCATCATTTAGGTCATAACCCTAACCTAGCACCTAACATTTAGGTTAACATACTTAACGAATCTGAAATCACATTACGAGTCAACATAACTTGCTCGTTCATTTCTAACTTTTGAAAACATCACTTTTAGTTTCATTATATAACTCAATTAACAATCACCTAAAACTCTTTTACACTTTGTATTACAACACCTTACAATTTGTTATTATAGTTCACTTTATGTTTTAATATCCTTAACATGCATGATAACCAAACCCAAGTCCGTTACGCATGACCTGCAATTAAGCAAACTTCATGCTCTGCGGATCGGTTACTCGCAGGCCCGCTGGCCAAGAATACATCTGGCTATCGACGACGATGTGTCAAGACCGCTACCATAAATCTGCAGACGCATGGCCAGACAAATAATACCAAGACGATGGTTTCGATTCAGCTTTTTTGCAAAAACTCAAATCGACTGCTTTTGGCCAAAAATCCCAATTCTCTGTAAATTACCCAATTCAACATTTTAAACTTAGTACTAACATAGCTACACATGATATTCATCATTCTATATATAAAAACATCACACATATACGAATTTGAAGAATCAAAACTATAATTTTCCAAATTTCTTCATTTTTATACTTTTAACGAATTCGATCACCACGAATTCGTTTCTTAATCATTTGACACGATTCAAACTACGCCGCTTTCGTTTCTTAATATATTATCACAATCCACTAACAAATTACAGATTACATCACATATTGGACAAGAAATTTTTGGTACTTTCTAAGGCTATTTTATATGAACATAACATTGTTATTTCATTTTCTTCCTACACATCAATTTACACGAATTTGACAACTATTACACAATTGCAGATGATAACCAACTAATTTATCAAGAGTATACATATACATAATCAACATATGAAACAACAATTCCACAAAAATTCATTACAGAGAACTTTAAGTTTCAAACTCCAACTTGAAAATTTAAGAATAAGTTATACCTTGATTTAGCAAACCCTATTTGTATGCTAGCAAGAAATGGTGATTCTCTCTCAAAACCAGTGTGATCTTCCTTCTCTAAAATCTCTGTGTTCTCTTCTTCCAAGCTCTCTCTCAACCCTCTGTGATATCTAGCTAAGCCTTAGAAAAGTAGACGCGTAGGAAAAAAAATATAAGTTAGCCATTCCCACGTTCCCTTCGGTTAGAAAAATAAAAGGTTTGCGTCAGTTGAATAAGCCAAAGGCCACAAGGCCTTGTTTGGCTAGGCACATATTTATATTATATAGTTTCCAATTGTCACACTTTTAATTTAGTTAATTTAAATAACTTTATTTTAGCTAATTTAAATAACTTATAATACTAATAAAATTCTTATTATCATTATATCTATAATTAATAAATAATTTTATATCTAATTTAATTAGTAAATTACACATCACTTTATTTAATTTATTTATTTCCATTAAATTAAATAATTTATTTAGCTTACTTATTTTCTTAAATATTAAGCAATTGATTTAATTTAATTATTTCCTTAAATTAAATCCTTCAAATAAAATTATCAATACTCAATCATTAACCAATTTAGTTACTAAATTAATTCACCATAATTCATCAATTATTTATTTTCCCCAATAAATAAATTATTTAAAATATTTATTTAATTTAATAAATATTTAAATTAAATTACAAATTTCTCGATCGTTACAGTGCCCCTCCAAACTCCATACCTGTGATAAACCGCCAATCCATCGGCGTCATCATCACCTCATAGTCTAGAAAATAGAGTGACTGAGTCTGGTGAAACCAGCGTTCAGACAATGCCCTGAGGTAACCCCGGGGACAACGACAGGGAAGGATGGAAAAGAACGCCCCAAATCCCCAGTCATGCACAATCCCTCTATAGTCGGGATGCAGATCCTGGTACATGGAGTGAATGCTGAACTAGTTCCCTTGAGGCTGTATAAAGTCGGGAACCTACATGAAATGCAGATCAACATCAAAATCCTTTACTCCTCGTCAATAAGAAATAAGGAAGATTAAGATCTGACGTTATACCTCGTTGGCATGCAAATACATCAAGGGATATCGACTCAAATCACCCAGAAGCTTTGGGTTTGCCACCTAAATGCTTGGTAGGTCCCTACGGGGAACATGTGCAGCAGGAGTGGGGTCCGCAATCAGAACATCCTCCTCTTCATCCTCGACGTCCGGCACATCAACCTGGATTGGACGTATCACCGCCTCCACCAACCGATGAGGCTATCTAACAAAACGAGGTCAAGGCACTTCAGAAGCCCTCCTCTATACACCAGAAGTGGTCCTGCGGGAACTACTCGGCTGATCCAGATCCATAATATCTAGACAAAAGTCTCCAAATCACCTCAGAAAGGGTGTGGTAATTTCTAACCTGGAGCTTTCTTTTCAAAATGCAGTTTATGACTATATGCATGCATGCATTACTTTAACATACACCTACAGTAGAGTTAAAAATGCATGACTATTCAATGCCTACATTTTGAAAAAAATTTGTCATAGTCCCCTTTGTAAATAGGACTATCCACATGCACATAGGCATGACTAGGTGGCCATTCAGTAGCACACTTGCCCACAGTCATATTGTTGATCGATTTCGCAATCAATGAATACGTGCAAGTATACACGGTCAACAAGTAATAAAGTGAAAGTAGAGTATCGTTCCCACGAGGAATTATTTAATAAAAATCACCAAGTACTAATTCTTAACCAAACTAATTTTATTTAAACAATCTCAAATCGTGTTTTTTCTAATTAAGAAAACTAAATTAACTAATTAAAACTAAGATTTTAACGAATGAATTCAAATAAATAAAGATTAAGACTTCAATATCCCCAATTATGAACTATAAATCAATTATCCAATTATCCCAATTATTATGCCTCATCGAATTGTTAAATGTGAATTCTCAATTGCCAAGAGCCCTTTTCCAAGTGATCAATTGCCTTCTATTTAATCCAGATTAATTTTGCTATATTCCTATGCAAAACAATTGAATTAAACTCGTTATAATCCCAATTCCTTATGTGTTACATGCGTGAAAAGATATTTCCATTCTATTCACAAACCTAATTATTCACCGTGCAAATAACTAAGTCACATGATATCATGCCCGATTCTAACCCTAGAATTCCTCTTCCAATTCCTTCTAGAGTAACAAAGTAATTCTTGATCGGATAATTAATCAATAAGCATAAGGCAAGATAAACAACTCACTTTAACATAAATAATTAGAATATAATGAATAACTAATTCATAGCCATAAAAAGTTCAATTGAAATCTCAAAATAGTTAGTTCATAATTAATGAATTAAAACCAAGAATCCACAACCTGAATAGACATCAAAAGATAAAATTAAGATGAGAGAAGAGAATAGAATCTGCATTGTCAAAGAAATCGATGCTCCCCTCTTGCTCTCGCTCTTGATCTTCAATGGTCTCCAAGTTGCTTCAATCTCCAAAACTAATAAGAACTAGGGTTATTTTCTAATCTAAAGGAGTGTTTTCTCTAGGCTAAGCTATGTAATCTTCAAGCTAAGCTATGTATTCTCCCTTTATTTTATGTCTTACATCATGTATTTATAGGTTACAAGTCTAATTTTTAGTTTAGGAACAAACTCAATCCTATTTGGAGTCAAAAAGGTGTCAAAATTCGCCCAAAACGCGTCCAGCCGCACCAAATCTTTCCCCAGCGCCCGGTGCTGGGCACGACAATTCGAGAGTCTACCCTAGCGCCCCAAGACTTTGGAAAAAGCACTAGAAGTAGCGCCCCGGCGCTGGCCCCAAACTCCGACATTTTCTGCTCCGACGTCCTTTGGGAAAATGGCCATAACTTCTTCGTCCGAACTCCGATTTCGATGATTCAAGATGTTCCGGAAAGAGGAGAAGTAGATCTACAACTTTCATTCTTTGAGTGTTTCGAAATAATGTCAGGAGATATAGTCAAATTGGCTCTGAAGTGACTCTTTGTGTGTAAATGGCAAGTAAAAACGCTAATCTAGCCACCCCAAACATCGATCCATGTAACTTTTGTCCCAATTCCTATAAAATAACATAAAACATGCATGAATAGACACAAACACATAAAAACATCCTAAAAGACTTAAGAACAACAATAAATTAAGCCCGAATGTATCCAATTCATGGGTATAAAACTCACTCATCACATATACATACTATATGCATATAAAGTCAAAGTCATCAATCCATAAAGGTAGTTTAATTACCAGGATTACTTTGCATTTTTACCTTTTGCTCATTTGTCCTCAAATAGGATAAGAAATAGCAGAAAAAGGTGCCAATTTGACTGTCTCAAAAGTCAAATTTTTTTATATCATTATGTTCAGCATGGTTTAATACTAACATTTACTATGTTGAATATTTTTTATCAAGGCATTTGAGCATGCATATTCACTACTATGTCTTTAGATGCATTTTTATCAAGGCATTTGAGCATGCATATTCCACCGGAAAAGGCCGATTTATCTCGGAGATAATCCCGAGATATTCAATCTCAGTCCCAACACTGGGAGTAGCAGTTACCAACCTTGGAGATAACCCCAAGGAATTCAGTTCCGGAGATAACCCCAGAAATGCTTGTTTCAAATGCATGCAATCAACTTCAACCTCTAAGACTCACACCGAGGCACTCAAAGACAAGACCCGGAGATAACACCTGGAAGAGCAGGCACACCTCGAGAGATGGCGAGGACCTTCAACACTGGCAGTGATCGGATCTCAAAGATAACCCTAAGAACGTCTCATGATCGCACCAAACCGGCGATAATAACCGGTGAGGCAAAGTAAATCATCTTGCCACCTTGGACGCCACATCGCAAATCTCAACATTTTATTCATACATTTCTACACAAAGAATGTCCCACAAGAACCAAAGATGTCCAATCTCGAATGACTATTACGCAGGATAGCGGATGGATAGATTTGAAGCTTGAAGACGGAGGGCATGGTCCCATCTTCCGACTTCATACAACCTCTAATCCCATGTCATCACAGTAACTCTCTCGACAACCAATAAATCAGAAATAGGTCTTACATACCTCAGTCGGATGCCCAGATTGCAATTCTAAAAGTTCAAGTGGACATTACAATGCATGCATGTACGTACTTCGAGATGGTGGGACCCGCGATGTGACGAATGAATTATTTGAGTTGTGATTCTGGGGATAGAATCCTTATAAGGAAGGAATGATGTAACAATCCAGAATTTTATTTGTAATTTAAAATTTTTATTAAATTAAATAAATATTTTATTTATGTGATTGTTGTTAGTATATATTTGTGAATTAAATTTATTAGATAATACTCTAATTTAATTTAACAGTTAGAGAGTTGTTAAAGATTACATGAGTTGTTATATTGATGTAAGTAATTTAATAATTAAAGTGATATATTAATTATTAAATAAAATTATAATGAGATTATAATTTTTTGATATTTGGTTAAGTGGGAAATTTATTTAGTATGTGGTAATTAGTTTATTTAATTAAGATTGGATATAGAAATCCAAGTAAACAATGTGGGACAATAAACTATATTATAAATGACTTATGAAAATAAATGAAAAGAGTTTTAATTTAGTTTTACCAAACAAAGCCTTAGAGCTTTTGAAATTCTTATTTTAATCTTATTTTGCCAAACAAGGCTTAAGAAATGATTAAGTCATTATTTTAATATGGTTTTGCCAAACAAGCCTTAGGGCTTTTAAAATTCTATTTTTTGTAACTTATATATTAAATTGATAATTAGTATATGTAATTATATTGGGAGTTACATATTCTATAATTATATGTGTTATATGTTTATTGTATATACACTAAGTTACGTTAGTTTTCTAAACCTAAGTCTAAGCTAAGAACAAAGGGAAGAAGAAGAAGAAGAAGAAGAAGAAGAAGGGAAATCTTGAGAAAACAAAAGAAAAGCTTTCATTATCTCCATCTGTTCTCCTAATTCAACCTAGAAATGTATCAAACTAACCCTTATACTAAATTAGGATGTTTTGTATTTAGTCTTTATAAAATTAGGTTTTCATGATTGTGAATTTATATGCATATATGGTGTTCATATGTTTTCATGTATACGCTTACATGAGATTTTTATAGTTGTTCAAAGGTTTCAATTCACAAAGATATTATGAACATGATGAAGTCATGTTCATAGCGTTTGATTATGAGTTATATGGTTGTTCTAGCAATTCAATCCATGTAATTTTGATAAACAAGAGGAATTGGATTCATAATGATTTTCTGTGAATTAATTTCTGGAAAAATGGCTTTTAAAACTATTAAATTGATGTTTGGTTATGATTTATTGTTGAAATTGATCATGTATTATGTTAGTATGTTAAGAATATGAGTTATCACAATTGGAATTACTTGAATTGGTTTAAAAACGAATTCACAGCGAATAATTTCGCTATAAATTTCAAAAGAAGAAGAAAGAAGAGAAATAGTGAAATTAAAGGTTGTAATCTTTGATGTTTATGTTGTTTATGTGGTTAGAAACGTGTTAGAAACATTAGTTTATATTTCTGTAAACATATTACACCTTGGGTAGGTTGGTATGGTTGTTAGAAAGGAGTTTGTAGGCCTTATTTGGCTTTGTGTAGTGTTTGGGATGAAAAATCGTGAATTAGCAGAAGGGATCCCTGCCCCGGCGGGCCCCCCTAGTACAAAACCCCCCGTCCCGGCGGGGGGTAGGCTGCCTAGCCGAATTTTGGGGAAAAAACTGACCGGACATGTTTTACTAAAATGAACATAATTGTTTCATACAAACTCCGATTGAGGTGATTCAAGATGATCCGGAACGAGGACGAGTAGACCTACAACTTTTGTTCTTTAAGTATTTCAATTTGATGTCGGGAACAGTGGTGATTCAAGATGATCCAGAACGAGGATGAGTAGACCTACAACTTTTGTCATCTTTAGGAGTGTAGTGTTTTCGAGGGCAATCGGAGGGCATCGGGCATGAACGTATGCATTTGTAGTGCTTCTGACGATAAAAGATGTTGTTCTAAGTTATAAAACTTGAATGTTAGTAAACATAATGATGCTTAACATTAATAAATAATGTATTAGATAAGTTATAGAAGCATAGTAAGCATACACAAGAGAGGCAAATCGGGCGTGGTTTAATAAACGTCGAAACGCCGTGATAAGTGTTAATGAACGTAAAAAGTGTTTTAAGTCAAATGAAATGGATATTATAAAATATGAAATGGGTTTAATATAAAACCAATAATGATTCCTAGCAAGATTTAAACACTTGAATGAATTTTGAATATTACATAAGTCGAAAAGTTAACACAATCTAATTGAACATTGTGTGCTAATTAATAGGAAAGATTATGAGATATGGAGTAGAGTTTACATTACAATTACTATGTGTTGTTATGTGACTAATAGTTGATGTGTACGATTATATAATTGTGTAGGGCACGTGAAGTGAAAATAATTGTAAGCTGTTAAACTGTTATTAGTAAACAACGATCAAGGCAAGTCTTTCAGTTCCTATTTGTTATGTGAACTTGATGATGATCTATTTTAAATATTTGTTGAAAAGAGCATGATGTGTTCTATATATATTGAAAGTATGAAACGTTAAAGTCAATTTATGACTACGTTGATTGAATAATGAATGTTGATTGAGTAATGAACTCAATCTTTATACTTGTTATATGAAATGCAACATGTATGTTGTGTTAGTTCAATGTTTATGAGATATATGTTGAGTATGTTATCATGTGCTATGTGATGCATGAAAACTGTTAGATTTTGCTGGGCTGTCGAGCTCAACCTTGCAAATAACCATTTTTGCAGGTTAAAGATTTAAGGTAAGGATATGTGCTACGTGAATTATAGAGATCCATATTCATGAAGATTACTTATGTTTTATGGAAATTTATTTAATATTTTGAATGTAACATGTTGAATTCTAAGTTGAGCTATCCGGTGTATATGGATATCTATTTATGATGTAAGGCTTTGTATAGTCATTTTGTTGTAACGATTCATGATATAAATTTGAATCGAAGAGATGTAATGTAAAGGTTGCAATTTAGGGCAATAAAGAAGGAAATGTATAAAAGTTTTAAATATTCCTCATTTTTAGTGATTTTAATATCGAATAATGATGTATAGATAGATTAAAGTTGTATTGTTAATGATCGAGAAGGAGAATATTATTGTATGAAATTTGGGTTCGTTACGCATAAGTTCAGGGTAACCGAGGCGTGCAGTAGTACATCATGCGGCTCCCCCTCTATAAATAGAGGGATTGGGGTGGCCATTTTAAGGAGAGAAAAAGGCGACGGCTGGTTTTACAACATGGAGTCCCAGAATGTACGCTTGTCTGAACATCAAGACGTGATTTACAAATTCTTAGTTGACCAATTTGCTGCACAGAATGCACTGACCGTCCAATTACATCCGGGTGTTCACCTTAGCCAGTTCCCTACTACTCCTATTTTTCCAGTGATCCCCCTTCCGATCTAGAGATGAGCGAGGACGATGATGCTCCACCCAAGGAATAAGCTCGTCAGGGAAGTCCTCTGTTTTATTTTGCCTTATTTTTCGCATGAGGACATTGCTCTAAATTAGTTTGGGGGTAGTTAATTTATTTTTATTTCCAGTTGTAGTTTGTTGTTAACTTGTGGATTTGGATTATTATTATTATTAGTTAAATATTGCATTTAGGATTGCATGATAATTCTAGCGTTTGATAGCACGTATGTTTGGGGCCGATGATGAAATTAGAATTACATGAACAAGTCTAGTAAGGATTGTTGAGTCAGTGATATGATTTTCTTGACATAATTTAAATCTTCATCTACATTTGGCCCGATATTATAAGGATAGCACGTTTTGAAAAATGACCATGTTGACTATGATAGTTTAAAGGGATAGATAAGAGAGTTCTAAAGGATGAAGCTAGTGAAATGAAGGAATGATTTGAATAGCTAGTGAAGACTGAATTTAGACAAAAACTCAAGTTTGGAGGAAAAATATCTGGAATATATAAGCTATGTAAAAAAAAGAGAATAAACACCGTGGTATGCTTGTCTAGTTTTGTGGCCTTTGTTACTTGAGTAAGTAAGCCCGAGGGGATTGTCTTTACACCTAGCGCCTAAGGTCTTAATGGCTTGAGAGTCGTTGATCGAAAGCTCGTTAAGGTAGCACTGAAAAGCCTAAGGGAATAAGACAATGCATAGTCATGAGAAAAAAAGAAAAAAATTAATATAATAATAAAGCGGGAAAAGTGCAAAAAGCCCCCGTTATATATATAAAAAAAAGCATGAGTATTCCATCTTGACCTTTGAATTTTGGTAATTGTTTAATTTCAGTTGAAGCAAGTTTATTTGATGAGTTCTTGAGTTGAAACTGTATGATGCCTATTAAGAACTTTATTATCTTTCATATTTTGATGTTCATTGGTTAGCATGGTTGTTGAACACACACTCACAATATCAGTAATAACAGATTTGGATTCATTGATTGTTGGGATGTTATTGATCTGCTTTAACATGATGTATTAGCATGTTTTTGTGATTTTTCTGAGGCCTATGGATATACGTGAGCTATTGAGTTGCTGGAATTAAGAACATATAGATTGTTTGCATTTGCACGGTGTTTAGTTTTTCGTGTTGTTTGTGTTTTGTTGCTTGAGGACACGCAATGATTTAAGTTTGGGGGTATTTGATGATTGGATAATATATCCACGAATCGAATATACTTGAGCTTAGAATTGTGTATTCTCGAGTCTTTTAGTAGTATTTTTACTATGTTTATGTTTTGATTTTTAGGTTTGGGAGTTGTTGGAACACTTGGGGGCAAATGAGCTAAAAATGGGCATAAAAGTCACCTTCTGCTCCCTAGCGCCGGGGCGCTCTATCCTTTGTTAATCCCAGCGCCAGGGCGCTGGGGCGGAACTTCAGTTGACCAGGAAAACGCGTGTTGACCATCCGTTGACTAAGTTGTTAGGTTTAAATTGATGATTGCAAAAGTTGAATTAGAGAAGGATTGTGAAGAGATGAAAGGGAAGTATAAAAAGAAGATAATTGTTGAAATTAGGGGATCTTATCATTCATCATTGGAGGCTAAGCAAAGGATTACTTGAAGACTAAGGATTGGCTCAAGAGTTTTTCTTCTTCTCCTTAATTTTAATTTGTGTAATTCTTTAAGGATGTTTTGCAAGAGATTATAGGTTTTTATTTCTGTTATGAACTAATTCTTTAATTAAGATTTCAATTGATCCTTTTATGGCTATAAATTAGTTATTCAATTTATTCTAATTATTTATATTGAAGTGAATTGTTTATCTTGCCTCGCATGTATTGATTAATTATTTGGCCAATAATTACCTTGTTACTCTAGAAGGAATTGAAAGAGGAATTCTAGGGTTAGAACTGGGCATGATAACATGTGACTTAGTTATTTTCACAGTGAATAATTAGGTTTATAAATTGAATGAAAATATATGTTCACCGCATGTAACACATAAGGAATTGGAATTGAAGGAGTTTAATTCACTTGTTTTGCATAGGAATATAGAAAGATTAATCTGGATTAAATAGAAGTCAATTGATTACTTGGAAGAGGACTTTTAACATTTGAGAATTCTTGTTAACAATTCAGTAGACATAATAATTGGAATAAGTGGATAATTGAGTTATAGATCATAATTGGGGATATTGAAGTCTTAATCCTTATTTATCGGAAATCATTCATTCAAATCTTAGTTTATTTATTTGTCTATTTTAGAGTAATATCTTTAATTGTTTAATTTAGTTTCAATATTTCAGAAAATCATAATTTATAATTGTTTAAATAAAATTGAGTTGATATAGTGCTAGTAGTTGGAATTTATTAATTAGAATTCTCTGTGGGATCAACACTCTATCTTATCACTTTATTACTTGTTGACCGTGTATAATTGCACGTATTTATTGATTGCAAAATCAACCAACAAGTTTTTGGCGCCGCTGTCGGGGAATTTTTTTAATATTAATTTCATATTAGTTATAATCAATTCAGTCTTAATTTAAACGTTACTTATTTTTCTTCTTGAATTGACAGGAATTCTTGTGAGTGTATGCACACTAGATCGAGAGCTAAAAAGGAACTTTTTCCGTATACAGACGACATCGAAAGGAAGTTCCGAAAATTGTGGTTGACTAGTGAGGTTATACATTTGGAAGAAGAACTGGCAGATCAGGAAATACCCGTGAACATGGCAGGGAACGACCAGAAATCACTTAGGGATTACGCCACGCCGAATGTCACGGATTTACAGTCGAGTATTAAGAGGCCGGCAATCAATGCGAATAGTTTTAAGATAAAATCGGGAACAATTCAGATGCTACAGAATACATGTCAGTTTGGGGGTAATTCGATAGACGATCCTAATGAGCATATCTTGAGTTTCTTGGAAGTTTGAGACACCTTCAAATTTAACAATGTATCTGAAGATGCTACAAGGATGAGAATGTTCCCGTTTACCTTGAAAGATAAAGCGTGAAGTTGGTTACACTATTTGCCTCCTGGCTCAATCACCACTTGGGATGACTTAGCTCAAAAAAATTTAGCTAAGTTCTTCCCGCCAGCGAAGTCGGCAAAACTACGGAACGATATTCACACTTTCGCACAATTTGATTCAGAATCGTTATATGAGGCGTGGGAAAGGTTTAAGGATATTCTCCGTAAGTGCCCTCATCATGGAATTCGCAAGTGGATGCAATTAGGGATATTTTGTGATGGTTTGCACGCATCCACGAGGTCTAGTATAGATGCAAAGAAGCAGGGGAGCGATCATGTCTAAGAGTTTTGATGAGGCATATCGGTTGTTAGAGACAATGGCCACCAACAACTATCAAGGGCCCATGACTAGGTCTAATCATCCTAAAAGCATCGGAAAGTATGAAGTGGATGCGCGATGACAAAGATTAACAAAGACAAGTGGCCACAATGGCTAAGCAAATGGAAATATGGCATCCACAATCCACACAAAGTAGTAGCGATGGTTTGTGAATTATGTGTGGGAGTCATGCTACAAGATCAATGTGCCATAAATTTTGAATCAGCGACAACAGTAGGAGCTATAATCGCTCAACTCAACCGTATCCGACTCAAAATGCATATAATCCAGGTTGGAGAAATCATCCGGTATTTTCATGGAGTAACAATCAAGCTTAAGCTCAAGCACCTAGGCAACAAAACACCTCCGGATTTCAAAATCAGACTCAACAACAACTAGAGAGGAAATCAAGTTGGGAAGAAGCCTTGGAAAAATTCATTAGAGCTTCTAACAAAAGGAACGAGGAACAAGACAAAAAAATGAATCAAGTAGAACTGAATTTGCAAAGCCAAGGTGCATCGATAAAGAATCTAGAAAATCAAGTGGGGCAAATAGCACATGCATTGAATAACCGTCCACTAGGAACACTCGAAAGTGATACGTAAATAAATCCTAAAGTAACGAAAGCATTGCAAGGCTATAACTTTACACAGTGGGAAGGATTTGCAAGAAACAGTTAAGGATAAGGAAAAGGGGGACAACACAACAGCTGAAATAGAAGAAGTTGTGGAAACCGGGAAACATAAAGATGAAATCGTAAAGCGGAATGCACCGGAACCAACTATCACAATGCCGCCCATACCGTATCCACAGAGGTTTCAGAAATCCAAGCTAGATAAGAAGTTTTCAAGATTTTTGGATATTTTCAAGATGCTGCATATCAACATCCCATTTGCTGAAGCTTTAGAACAAATGCCGAGCTACGCTAAGTTCATGAAGGATGTGTTATCAAAGAAAAGGAAATTGGGTGATTTTGAAACAGTAGCGTTAACCGAAGAATGCAACGCAATTATCCAGAACAAGTTGCCTTCGAAGTTAAAAGATCCAGGTAGTTTTACTATTCCGTGCGACATTGGTAACCAGTTTTCGGGGAGAGCATTGTGTGATTTGGGGGCCAGTATAAATTTGATGCCATTATCAGTCTACAGTCAATTTGGACTCAAGGCACCAAAACCGACAAATATTAGTTTATTGTTGGCGGACAGATCAGTTACATATCCACGAGGTATAGTTGAAGACATATTAGTAAAGGTGGATAAATTCATCTTCCCAGCAGATTTCGTTATCTTGGATTGTGAAGCAGATAAGGAAATTCCCATCATTCTCGTGCGACCATTTTTAGCAACGGGGAGAACATTGATCGACGTATAGAAAGGAGAATTGACGATGCGAGTTGAAGATCAACATGTCACCTTTAATGTATTTAAGTCGATGTCTTATCCGAAGGAAAAAGGTGAGTGTTTGCGGGTGGATTTAATGGATGAATTAGTTAATCACAAGTTCTGCGGCAATTACTCAGAGGACCCGATAGAATCCATGTTGTTCGGAATAGATGACTACGGTATTGATGAGGACATTGAGCAGATCAAATGGCTAGATACATCATCGTTCTACCGAAAAAACAATCAACCATTCGACACCCTTGATATGCCCGAAACGGAAGGTAAAAAGTGCAAACCCTCGATAGAAGAGCCACCGATGTTGGAATTAAAGCCACTACCCTCTCATCTGCAGTATGCTTATTTGGGAAAAGATGACACCTTACCAGTGATTGTTTCGACAGAATTAACTAACACCCAAAAGGCAAAACTGCTACGGGTTCTACGAGAGTTCAAAACAGCAATTGGGTGGACTATAGCGGATATTCGAGGTATTAGCCCTTCATTCTGTATGCACAAGATTTTAATTGAAGAGGGGTCAAAACCAACCATTGAAATGCAAAGAAGGCTAAACCCCATTATGAAAAATATGGTGAAAATGAGATTATAAAATGGTTGGATGCCGGTATTATTTACCCAATCTCAGATAGTTCATGGGTAAGTCATGTGCAGTGTGTACCAAAGAAAGGGGGTATGACAGTGCTGAAGAATGAAGCTAATGAGCTCATCCCTACTAGAACTGTTATAGGCTGGAGAGTATGTATGGATTACTGCAAGCTAAATAAAGCCACACGCAAGGATCACTTTCCCTTGCCGTACATTGATCAGATGTTGGACAGGTTAGCAGGACATCAATTCTATCTGTCTCTTTGGATGGATATTAGGTTATAATCAAATTGCCATAACTCCGTAAGATCAAGAAAAAACCACGTTTACATGTCCATACGGTACGTTTGCATTCCGGCGTATGTCTTTTGGTTTATGTAATGCACCGGCAACCTTTCAACGGTGCATGATGGCAATCTTCTCCGATAGAACAAAATTTGGAGGTATTCATGGATGACTTCTCCGTATTCGGTGATAGTTTCGACTTGTGTTTGAAGAATCTGATCTTGGTGTTAAAAAGATGTGTGGAAACTAACCTGGTGCTTAACTGGTAATAATGTCACTTTATGGTGCAAGAGGGGATTATTCTGGGGCATAAGGTTTCTGCATCCGGATTAGAGGTAGATAGAGCAAAGATAGAGACAATTGAGAAACTGCCTCCTCCATCGTCTGTAAAAGGTATTCGGAGCTTCTTGGGATATGCGGGTTTCTACAGACGCTTTATTAAAGACTTCTCCAAAATCTCGAAACCTTTATGTTCCCTCTTGAAGAAAGATGTACCATTCAAAATGGATCAATCATGTATCGAAGCATTTGAGGTACTAAAGAAGAAATTGGTCTCTGCTCCAATTATTGTGATGCCCGATTGGTCTTTACCGTTTGAATTGATGTGCGACGCTAGTGATTACGCAGTCAGAGCAGTGTTGGGTCAACGTCATGGCAAGATTTTTCACACAATCTACTACTCCAACAAGACGTTGACGGATGCCCAATTGAACTACACAACCACCGAAAAAGAGTTACTTGCAGTGGTGTTTGCCTTTGACAAAATTAGAGCTTATCTTATTGGCACCAAGGTAATTATCTACACTGATCATTCTACCATTAAATATCTGATTGAGAAGAAGGATGCCAAACCACGATTAATACGATGGGTACTGTTGTTACAAGAATTTGATCTGGAGATCCGGGACAGAAAAGGTACCGAATATCAGGTGGCGGATCATCTTTCTCGGTTAGAAAACGCTGAGGTACAGAAGGAAGACAACATATTGATTAATGAAAAATTTTCGGATGAACAACTATTCCGAGTAACCACAATATTGTCTTGGTATGCTGACTATGTGAATTACGTGGTTGCTAAAGTGCTACCACCGGATTTGACCTCACAAAAACGAAAGAAGTTCCTCCACGATGTGAAGCTATTGGGACGAACCATTTCTGTTTAAGGCTTGTGCAGATCAAATGATAAGACGTTGTGTGCCTCATGAAGAAATGGACAGCATATTAGGCCATTGCCACTCCTCAGATTATGGAGGTCATTATTAAGCGATCGAACAATGACAAAGAAAAAGTGCTACAATCGGGATTTTTCTGGCCTTCTCTATTCAAAGATGTTTACCTCTACATGCTGAAATGTGATAGGTGCCAACGCGTAGGGAATATCTCCAAGCGCAATGAAATGCCACTCAACACAATTTTGGAGGTTGAATTATTCGACGTGTGGGGAATCGACTTTATGGGACTGTTTCCATCGTCCTTTAGTAATCAGTACATCCTGTTGGCGGTAGATTACGTTTCAAAATGGGTAGAAGCATCAGCTTTACCTACAAATGATGCCAACGTTGTCCTCCGATTCTTAAAGAAGAACATCTTCACACGATTTGGGACACCGAGGGCGATAATAAGTGATGAGGGAACTCATTTTTGTAACAAGCAGTTCACAAAATTGCTTGTAAAGTATGGGGTTCGTCATAAAATTGCTGCCGCATATCATCCTCAAACCAATGGTCAAGCGGAGGTCTCGAATAGGGAGGTCAAGCGAATTCTGGAAAAAGTGGTAAATCCATCACGAAAAGATTGGTCCATGTGACTTGACGATGCTCTATGGGCATATCGTACAGCTTACAAGAATCCTATAGGGATGTCACCTTACAGAATGGTTTACGGAAAGGCGTGTCACCTCCCGATTGAGCTAGAACACAGTGCGCACTGGGCCATACAGAAACTTAACTTCGATCTACAAGCAGCCGGTGAGAAAAGGTTACTTCAGTTGAACGAGATGGACGAATTCTGGTTCAATTCATATGAAAACGCAAAACTTTACAAAGAGAAAGTCAAAGCCTGGCATGATAAGAAAATTCTCGATCGGACATTTGAACCAGGACAACAAGTATTACTATTCAACTCACGTTTGCGTTTATTCCCCGGTAAGCTGAAATCTCGCTGGTCCGGACCGTTCGTGATCATCTCTGTCGCTCCACACGGAAACATTGAGGTCGAAGAACCGAATTCAAAACGACAATATAAAGTAAACGGTCAACAACTTAAACATTACTGGAGTGGACCCATCGAACGTCAAGCCACGGCCATGTACCTCTCCGACCCAACGATCAACTAAGCAGCCCCGAATAATCGGGCTGACGACTATAAACCAAGCGCTACCGGGAGGTAACCCAAGGAGTTTCTAGTTTAATTGATTTATTTTTACTTTATTTGTATTATTTTATTACCTTTGAATTAATTAGAATAAGATTTTGATGCCATAAAGTTCACATAAGTATCATTCGTACAGGTCATACAGAAGATGTCATGGTGAAGAGAAATCGCTACCAATACTTCAAATACCATTCAATATATAAGTATCAAATGCCTTGCCTACGAGGTGATCAATTGTGTTCGGCTGCCAGCCTTTCCGACGCCAAGTTCGATACAAACCCAGTATACCGTATTTGGGATGAAAAATCGAATCGAGGATGACGCCTTGCCTACTTACAAAGCTGTAAACCAGCGCCCTTATTTACTGAGATCAGTCGACGGTCCAAATTTTGTGTCAAATAAAACCGTTCGGTTCCACTCCCATCATTCCAACTTCCCCACACGCCTCTGTTCTCTCAAATAAACTGATCTCCCCTGATAACCGATCTCAAAAATTTTATTTAGCCTCATAATATTGAATGCAATTATCCATCTCACATTGGGGTCTTCAATCTCCAACCAATTTTTCTTCTCAACTTTCATCTGCAAAGGTATGTCTTGAATTGCATTCAAGTTATTGTGAACAAATACCTTGTAAACGGTGCTATTGGTGAGTTAATATTTGATTTCAGTCATCCTACCTCCAAATCGCGTGAAAGTTTCACTCTTCTGATCTTGAATAGCCAATATGGCATATAGATGACTCACTTTTGATTAGAGTAGTCATACATGAGTGGTTATTAAATGTTAAAGGCATGGCATGAATGGATAGGGAATTAGTGGTGGTTAAAAGCAATTTATTAGTTGCCTATTAGGTGTTTGATAATTTGTCTGAGTCAATGATCATGTTTAAATTTGCACATATCACTACATCCGTGCACAATATTTATGGACCATCTTGTCACCGCAATATTATACATCTACTGTTGCACATATTCATTACTATTGTGGGAAGAATTATACTGTCTTGATGCATACACAGGAATATGTTGCTTTGCATGACACAACTTTTGGGCGAATTGTATGTGTTTCTTACCACTTGTAGAATTTGAAAAATGCATGCATCTAATTAGTACAATTGTGCGTTTTCATGCTACTATATGTCATGCCACACCCTCAACTATGTACTTAACGTTTACATATATTTTGAAGATTGGGGGTATTCTCATGAATGCGGGTATCCTAATTATAATGTTGTCCAAAGCTAATACATGTGTATGCCAGTATTGCAGATTTTTCCAAGATGGCTTCAAAACGACAACGTGGCGAAGGTTTAGGAACCGCCTCAGCCTCGCCGAAATTTGATAACCGACGATTTGTCTCCGCCGAAGCACAAGAATGCTATAACCGCATGGCCACTCGTTCATTAGTCCCCGAACGTGGTTTAAGGCCCGATCAAACCAAGGATGGAGAAATAGTGGTGATGATTGCTGAGAGAAACTGGTTTTCCCTAACCAAACAACCTGACCCGACAGTGATTGCAGTCGTTAAAGAATTTTATGCCAATGTTTCAAAGCACGATCACTATGGAGTGTTTGTAAGGGGAAAAATCATGGAAATCGAAGAAGAGGACATAAATGGGTGCTATCAAATGGATTTGGAGGATCTTAACGATGAGTATGCCGGTCTTCTGAGTCAAGGTCCAGACTATGAGAAAATAATACGTGAGCTTTGTCAACCGGGCACCACATGGACAGTGCATGAACGTGGCAGCATGACCTTCCCCCATTCTCACCTTAGTCTATATGGGAAGGCATGGTATGCCTTAATCTGTGCCAAACTCATGCCATGTACACATGTGAGCCATGTCACCAAAGAAAGAGTGGTGCTGCTATATTCCATTATTCAAGGCTTGCAAATAGATGTCGGGGACGTCATTTAGCAGTCTATTCTTCGAGCATCCCGAGGAGGGACCACAGGAGGGTTACCACATCCGTCTCTCATATACGTTTTGTGTGCTAAGTTCGGAGTCAAATGGAAATCTGATGAGATGATTCAAACGCATATGCCCGTGTTGGACCATAAGTTGATAAGAAGGTATAAAGTGTGGACAGGAGGGGCAAACCACCCTAGGGGATTGGGTTTCATAATTCCCCAAATTGAACCTACACAAGCCCCACCACCTCAAGCTCCACCTACTTATGGCCCATCTACAACAGCTCATCGTGGTGTAGTTCCCGAAGCTGTCTAGCGAGAAATAGACGGCTGGTTTTACAACATGGAGTTCCAGAATGTACGCTTGTCTGAACATCAAGACGTGATTTACAAATTCTTAGTTGACCAATTTGTCGCATGTAATGCATCGTCAGTCAATTACATCAAGGGTGTTCACCTTAGCCAGTTCCCTACTACTCCTATTTTTCCAGTGATCTCCCCTTCCGATCTAGAGATGAGCGAGGACGATGATGCTCCACCCAAGGAATAAGCTCGTCAGGGAAGTCCTCTGTTTTATTTTGCCTTATTTTTCGCATGAGGACATTGCTCTAAATTAGTTTGGGGGTAGTTAATTTATTTTTATTTCCAGTTGTAGTTTGTTGTTAACTTGTGGATTTGGATTATTATTATTATTAGTTAAATATTGCATTTAGGATTGCATGATAATTCCAGCGTTTGATAGCACGTATGTTTGGGGCCGATGATGAAATTAGAATTACATGAACAAGTCTAGTAAGGATTGTTGAGTCAGTGATATGATTTTCTTGACATAATTTAAATCTTCATCTGTTTGAAACTAATATTATAAGGATAGCACGTTTTGAAAAATGACCATGTTGACTATGATAGTTTAAAGGGATAGATAAGAGAGTTCTAAAGGATGAAGGCTAGTGAAATGAAGGAATGATTTGAATAGCTAATGATTTTGCAAGAGATTATAGGTTTTTATTTCTGTTATGAACTAATTCTTTAATTAAGATTTCAATTGAACCTTTTATGGCTATAAATTAGTTATTTAATTTATTCTAATTATTTATGTTGAAGTGAATTGTTTATCTTGCCTCGCATGTATTGATTAATTATTTGGCCAATAATTACCTTGTTACTCTAGAAGGAATTGAAAGAGGAATTCTAGGGTTAGAACTGGGCATGATAACATATGACTTAGTTATTTGCACAGTGAATAATTAGGTTTGTGAATTGAATGGAAATATCTGTTCACCGCATGTAACACATAAGGAATTGGAATTGAAGGAGTTTAATTCACTTGTTTTGCATAGGAATATAGCAAGATTAATCTGGATTAAATAGAAGTTAATTGATTACTTGGAGAAGGACTTTTGACATTTGAGAATTCTTGTTAACAATTCAGTAGACATAATAATTGGAATAAGTGGATAATTGAGTTATAGATCATAATTGGGGATATTGAAGTCTTAATCCTTATTTATTGGAAATCATTCATTCAAATCTTAGTTTATTTATTTGTCTATTTTAGAGTAATATCTTTAATTGTTTAATTTAGTTTCAATATTTTAGAAAATCATAATTTACAATTGTTTAAATAAAATTGGGTTGATATAGTGCTAGTAGTTGGAATTTATTAATTAGAATTCTCTGTGGGATCGACACTCTATCTTATCACTTTATTACTTTTTGACCGTGTATACTTGCACGTATTTATTGATTGCGAAATCAACCAACAGTAACGATAGAATATCGAGGAGAGATGGAATATCCAATAATATTTCAGTTATGGCAAACGCAGTTTTTCGCCTGCGGACTTAAAACCTAACGGTTAGGGAAAGTGATTTCCAAGAAGGAAATGAAATGTGTATAATGAATTAAAGCAATGATCGTATAATACGTAGGTATTATACGAGGTAATGAATACTAGTATGATACGAGGTATTATATGAGTATGTATGGATGATGGTATGTCGTATATGTTGAATAAGTATACGAGTTGGAATACGAGATTAATACGTAAATTATACGTTCTAAGGCTTTAAGCCATATGTAATGGACTTGTAGGATTGGTTAGGATTTATACAAGTCCAAGTATATAAATGGTTAAGCCCAATGGTAGAAAATGGATAAGTCCAATATGATTTAATGAACAAGCCCAATGTTTGTTAATGCAAGCCCAATTATAAGTTAAGTTAATTAAGCTAGAAGCCCAAAGTAAGAACCGGATCCGTGGATCGATCCAATGGATAAAGATAAACCAAGGGTGACCCAAAGTGGTGGCCAGGTAAAGTACTTGGTGGCTAAGCAAAGGATAAGTTAATTAATGACCAAGTGCTTATGCTTGAAGGCTAAGTAAAGTGTTTATGCTTGGTGGCTAAGTAAATGTGATGAGCAAGCAAGAGATAAGCTAGGTGATTAGCAAGTAAGCTTAATGGCTAAGTAAGTGTGGTGATCAAGTAAGTTTAATGGCCAAGCAAAGAGTGTGGTGGCCAAGTTAACTTAATAACTAAGTAAGGAATAGTAAGGAGGTGATTAAGGAGGTGGGTTTGGATTAATGACCCTTATGCCCTCCATTTGAGTTTCCTATAAATAGAAGCTTGGCTAGTTCATGTGGTAGTTTACAAATATTAGCCAACATATATTGAGAGAAAGAAAGAGCTAGAAACAAGTGATCAACCTACTTTGAAGCAAAACATAAGAAGTTTAGCAAGAACGCGAAGAACGAAAAAGGTAATATTTTATAAATGTTAGTTTTCGAATTTTTGATTTCTTTCTCGTAGAGAATCGTAGATTGATGGAGCATGTCTCTTCCGAAGGGATAAGGATGTCTATTAGTGACTAAAACATTGATAAGTCATGTTTAAATAAGAAATCATAAAGGTTTACGTAAGTTTAAACCATAGAAATCTTTGAATGTTAACATGGTTGTTGATGGACAAATTGAAAACCATCATAGATAGGGTATGTGCATCTTGCTTGGTTAGGATATAGACGATGAATCAATGGAGTGTTCCATTTGATTTGGCTTATAGAACACGAGTAACGAAGTTATGGCGAATTTTACGAAAATAGACGTTAAACGTCAAAAACGTAGAAATCTCGGATTAGTAGTTAAAAGTTGTCGTATGACTTGGAAATTTTGGTTTTCAATGTCAACACGTGAGATAAGGTATTCAAGAGTCGTGGACTCAAGAATCATCAAATTCTGACTTATGACAAAGAAAACGAGTATTGAACGCTCAAAAACGATAAACGAACGCTCAAAATGAACCAAAAGTTGAATTCTGAGTTAACGGATTCGAAAATATAAAATTCTTGCATGAACACCTAGAGTATGTAATTTGTGAGTTGTGGGCATTTGAATGAGCCAATTCGGATGTAAAACGAATAAGTTATGAAGCCGGGAAGTTCGTTGGAAAAACCAACTGTCAAAACTATCTGGTGCACAGGGGGGCGGCGCAACGCCAACCCAGTGTAATTTTGTCACGCCGCGGTGCCAAGTATGGCAGAGAGAAACCAAAAATGTCTAGAGACTCATGCCGCAGCGCGAGAATTAGTGCAAGGACTTCATGGCCATGGCCCAGAGTCCGCAAAAACTCGGAGAGTGATGCTTGGCAGCCACTATACAAAAGAGATGTCGTCTTGTCATGGCAAGAAGTGAAAAATAGTTGACCAAGTTAGGTCTTAATTCTAAATCGAATATAAACTATTAGTGAGGCCTGAATGTACTTAATTTACATGATATGGCTAACTTCAAATCACTTATAGAGTGATAACGTTAGAAGATTAAGTATGGTTTAACCATAATTAAACGAAGAACGCAAGAGTGTAATAAGTAAACGTGAACGGTATGCAATAAGTGTACTTAATCAATGACGGTCGAATTTCGATTAATAACGTAAGAACGTTAGTAAGCCGTGAGGAAAGGTGATTAACTCAAACAAGTGGTATTAATAAAGTAAATCCACTTACAACATAGAAGAGAAAGAAGTTGGTAAGAACGATGTAAACGGCAAGCCGGAACCAATAATAAACAATCTAATACATGATTAGATTGAGAAGAAGGGTAAGATTCATTAGGAATCATGTATGTTCATTCATGACCTAATGTGGTATGTTATGTGGTTATGTGTTGTAGAGATCGTAAAGACTGAAAGGAAAAGTAATTTTTCTGTAGCAGACGCTGAAGGCAAGTCTTTCTTATCGCTTGTCTAACCTTCGTATTAGTCAAGTTTTCTGTGATTCATGTTATGAGATGCATGAATGATTTTAAAAAAAAAGGGTCGATGCCAGTCTTAACTCGGCTAGACTAATTTTGAAAGATTGATTAATTTGTTTACAAGTCTTTCGATATAGAACTGTTAACGCTATCCTATGCCAAGTATTTGGTACAGATGTAAAGGTAAGTTTGTCTATGAACAAACAAAAGTATTTTCATCGATTATTCGATGGGCACGCGAGGTTGCCAAATGTTAAAAGTAAATACGTTTAACGGAAGAGTGTTGATCAACATAGAGTACTATAGGCTGATCACCTAGAAGTGCTCGTAAGTAATGCCGGATGGATGGCCTTAGTGCCGGATGTCCTTTTCAAGTATGAAAACGAAAAGAGTATGTTCATGGTCTTTTGAGCGGTTCAAAATTCCTAAGCTATTATATATACTTTGGAATCATTGTTATGAAATGAGAAGTACTAGTCAATGCTTCATGATGATTCATAGCTACTTGTTCAGTTATGAAAGATAATCATATAATTCTCGATGTGGTATTTGTATTATCCTTTGTTAGACTTGTTGAGCTAGTTATGTTCACTTCTTGCTTGAATTATATGATTGCAGCTAAAGCCGAACGAACTTAGAGTTCTAAGAGAGATAAAGGCAAGGCTAAGATTTATAGTTGATTATCCTGTAATAGATTAGTGTATTTGTATATAATATACTTATGAGTAATGAAGAATGTATTCGGTTCCTGAACCTGGGAAGGGATTTATTACTATTGTAATAAGAATATAGTGAATACAATCATTTTGTTGTTATCTCAATGGAATGTCTGTATGAATTTTAGTATCGTGTAGCACCATCTATCGGGTTGGAAGATACCCGGATTTGGGGACGTCACAGGTTGGTATCAAAGCATTAGGTTATAAAACTTAAGGGGGGAAGAACCTTAGGCTAATAACCTCGTTAGGGAAGGAGAAGTCCGAAGGAAGTAAACTCGAGCTTTACTTAAGTCGAATAAGTTATAAAGGTATTGAGGAAACTCAGTACCGGAAGATTTAAAAGATGGAAAGTAACCCTAAATAAATTAAATGTGATTTGTGATTATGCTATTGTGTATTGTGTACTAATCAACATGTTATGTGTTATTGTAAGATGTCGATCGATAGCTTGATGTATAGAGATATACATGCGGTGAGCGAAGAGTTGGAGAACAGAGTAGAGCATGTACCTATGCCAGTGGCGGAGGTACCATTAGTGAATCTAGAGGAGTCGGAGCCAGAGGAGTACTTTTCTAAGGAAGACTACTCCGAGGGAGATATGGATATAGTATCATATCTTAATATGATGAGTGATGAGGAGGAAGAAATGGAGGTAACATCGGTTAATACGGTGGTACCTACACAAGAGTCATCACCTCCAGATGCAATGAGAGCATTGTATCTGGCAGTGCTTGATAGAAATGTGGAACTGAGTACAGTTGTGCAGAATCAGAATGAAGAGATTAGTTATCTCCATGAAGCTAAGATGTCTGCAGAATGATTTTGAGTCGAAACACGATAAAAAATGTGCTTATGAATGAGAAGAAAGCTAGGGACTATAAGGAAGAGGCCGATGAGCTTCGTAAAAAACTGGTTAAGAAAGACCAGAAGATAGCACGGATGTCTTACATCCATAAGAGTACTCATGAAAATTTCATGATGAAAGTTGCTTGTTATTCCATTGAGTCAGGACAGACTCGACACACTATTAGTCGGAATACTATAGCGATGATTGCGAATGAGAAATACGAGGACGCTGTTATGAATTATTAGAATGTTAGAATGATAAATATGTGTGTAGTGACGTAAAGCCCTCTTTGGTAAATCTAAAAGGGTAGTCTTTTTGTAAATCCCAACTTTTGTGAAGTTCAATTGCGGGATAGAAATGTAATAGCTTTTGACTATGAAAGCAAATTGTAAATAGTTTCAAACTATGAAGAAGCATATGAATATATGAAGTTTTCATTTAATATGCTTTGTTATGGTATGAGCTGTTATGTGGCGAATAATAATGAAGTAAGTAAAGAGATAACACTGAAATTTTAATTAATCAGAAAATGCCACCACGGAAAAGACAATGTAATCAGGAAGCGGAATCACGTAATGATAATCAAGGGGGTTAAAACAACCCTTTGCAAGAGTTCGTTAATTTATTAACGGTTGCATTTAACCAAACCGGGAATAGAATAACCGCGGAACCTAGGGTAGCAAGAACGATTACCTTTAAAGAATTTAAAAGCGTTGGTCCGCCGGAGTTCAAAGGAACAACGGACCCATTAGAGGTCCAGACATGGGTAAAAGAAATAGAGAAGGCGTTTGTTATTACAATTGTAGGTAAGGCGCAAAAGATTTCTTTTGCGACTTACATGATAAAAGGGAAAGCCAACTTTTGGTTGGAGGCTCACCAGGGTGGGGCTAGAACAGATACGGTAACGGGGGGACAGTTCAAGAAGGTTATCTTCGAGAACTATTTCCCTACAAGTATGCAAGGGAGAGGAAGAAACCAAGGCAGAGAATGCCAGTGGTAGTGGAAGTATGCCAATAAGGAAGAATTTTAACTCCGGGACTACTGGAGTAGGACAAGGGGATCCTAAGCGTAGGATCGAAGCATGTAAGATATGTGGAAAGACTCATCTAAGAGTCTGTCTGAAGGGGAAATCAGTTTGTTATAACTGT
The DNA here is from genome assembly GCA_020205605.1 of Panax ginseng. Lineage (NCBI taxonomy): Eukaryota > Viridiplantae > Streptophyta > Magnoliopsida > Apiales > Araliaceae > Panax > Panax ginseng. The sequence continues at coordinate 58,034,128 of CM035136.1, read as the reverse complement.
GGACAGGAGGGTCATATATCACCCAATTATCCTAATCCTAAGAAAAACCATGATTGTTTTGTATGTGGGGACCACATGGTAAGAAATTGCCCAAAGAAGGGGTCGGTGGAGAGTAAGGGTGTTAGTAGTGGTAATTTAGCCATCACTGGATCATCATAGTCGAGTAGACCTATGGCCCGTACTTTTAATATGACAGTCCAAGATGCGATTGCATCAGTGGATGTAGTAACAGATATCATTCCAGTCAATACAATGAATGCTTATGTGTTATTTGATTGGAGTGCTACTTTTATTTTATAGCATGTGGATTTGCTAAGTGATTAAGTTCATTCCCGAAAGGAATTATAAGTACCTTTAAACGTTAAGACAGACAATGAGGAAATAACTTTCATTGAATATATTCGAGGAAATAACTTTCATTGAATATATTCGTGGAAATGGTTTTATGAAAAAGAAAGGTAAGCGGGTATCGGTAGATAAGTACCAATAAAGTTAAGAGAATTTGAAGTAATTCTCAGTATGAATGGGTTGATTAACTATAGAACTTTAATAAATTGTCTATGGAAAAGTATGAATCTTTGGTTTTCTAAGAAAACCCAAGGTAGTAATTTACGGTAATAAATCACCGGAACTTTCTTGTTGTCTAAATCATGACGCAATCTAGAAGGATGTTAAGATAAGTTTAGGTTGTGGTACAATCGTAACCTTTAATGGTTAACATATGGGAGCTGGGCTAAACAATTCCTTCAAAGAGCGAAGGTATATACGAAACTGGCAACTGATCTAACTCACTGTGATGGCAGTGTAAATGAGACGAAAACTTGTTTGTTGGTTGTTTGTGGGAAACCACTCAGAGTACCATATGGACTACTAGCAGAGAAGCGATGTGTGCTGAGTCCTAGAGAAGTAATAAGAAGAAGATAAGAATGTAAATCATCAAAGATGATGAACGTATTAAGTTAGACATCTCCGTATGTCATGAAGCTGTAAGCCGGTAAGGAAAGTAGGTCGCGTAAACTTAGATTGAAAGAACGCGAACCTTAAGAAATAAAGTTAAGTAAACCAATGCATAAGTCAAATGTATGACTAATTGGTTAGCAGTTAAGAATAAATACCTATTGCCCAGGATCGATGATTTATTTGATTAATTAAAAGGGGCAAAGAATTTTTCTAAGATAAATTTGTGTACGGGTACCATCAACTGAAAGTAAGGAGGAAGGATGTACCTAAGACGATGTTCAGAACTCGTTATGGTTATCACGAGTTTCTAGTTATGTCATTTGGGTTGACTAATTCATTGAAGTTAGACTTTCTGGAAGGGGCGCCGAGGAAGTCGGTGATAAGCTGATAGGTACTCTTGTAAGGTGCTATGGTAAAAGTACCATTAGCGTCACAGAGTGTTCGAATAATATTTGGACGAGTTTGTTGTAATGATCATTGAGGATATTCTAGTCTATTCTAAGACGCCAGAAGATCATGATGAACATGTGAAGATAGTGTTGGAGTCAATACAGAGGGAGAAGTTGGATGCGAAATTCACTAAGTGTGAATTTTAGCTTAAAAGATAGACAGATTTGTTATTAATAAGTATGATGGAAATGAGAAGGGAGAAAAATAGTTTTTAGGAACTAAAAAGGAAGGTTAAGTGAGGCACCTGTATTGTCTTTATCAGATAATACATGGAATTTTGTAGTGTATCTCGATGCTTCGCATAGATGACGAGATTGCGTGCTCATGTAGCATGGCAAGGTCATTGTGTATGTATCACTCAAGTTAAAGGATTATGAGAAGGTCTATCCTACTTATGATCTAGAATTAGCAGTTATAGTTTTTGAATTAAAAATCTGAAGATAGTATTTATACGGGGAGAAGTGTGAGATATATAAGGACTGTAAGAGTCTGAAATATATCTTCACATAGAAGGAGTGGAATATGAGGTAGAGGAAGTGGTTAGAATTGATAAAGGATCATGACTGGGATATCTTATATCATACAGGGAAGGTAAACGTAGAAGTCGACGCGTTAAGTAGGAAGGGTAGGGAAAAACTATCAATGTTAACGAATCAGAATGAGTTAATAACAGAGATGGCGAGAACAGAGTTAGAAGTTAAATTACGAAATGAAAAGGTAGAAATGTCATTCTTAATGTAGACTCAATCCATGAAAATGGAACGAGTCAAGGAAGTACAACTAAGTAACGAGAAACGTAAGTGAATGAAGAAGAGGATGCAGGATGAAGAGAAGATCAAGTATCATCTCGTTTTGAAGGAGGAATTTGAGTTCCAAATAAAACAGAGTTAAAAAAAGAACTAATAAAAGGAAGATAGCGTAATGTATTAGTAAGTGCTCTTAACTTCCAACTCAGATTATTGATAAAAAGGGACAAGTCATGTAAAATAGGATAATATAGTGAAGGTGAAGGTGAGGAACCACAATGTCGACGAAGCATTGTTGGAACTCGAGATTAAAATGATGGAAAAATTTTCCTCATTTGGTTATGTAATTGTAGCGAGATTCTTGGAACAAAATCCTTATAAGGGGGGAAGAATGTAACGCCTAAATTTTTATTTAATTATGTAGATTAAATAAATTTAATTGATTATTTAAGTGAGTACGCTATTTGAAGGTCGTTCGATGACCTAAACATGTCGGAACGTCCAGTATTTTGGCTACGTGGTAGAATTAAAGTGTTTGAATTTCCAAGACGAAAATAAAAACTTTCCGAGAAATTTTTTGAAAAACACTATTCACGCATTTCTGCTCGGGAATTATTTTTGAACTTCCAAGAAATACGTAACGATAGAATATCGAGGAGAGATGGAATATCCAATAATATTTCAGTTATGGTAAACGCAGTTTTTCGCCTGCAGACTTAAAACCTAACGGTTAGGGAAAGTGATTTCCGAGAAGGAAATGAAATGCGTATAATGAATTAAAGCAATGATCGTATAATACATAGGTATTGTACGAGGTAATGAATACTAGTATGATACGAGGTATTATATGAGTATGTATGGATGATGGTATGTCGTATATGATGAATAAGTATACGAGTTGGAATACTAGATTAATACGTAAATTATACGTTCTAAGGCTTTAAGCCATATGTAATGGACTTGTAGGATTGGTTAGGATTTATACAAGTCCAAGTATAGGAATGGTTAAGCCCAATGGTAGAAAATGGATAAGTCCAATATGATTTAATGAACAAGCCCAATGTTTGTTAATGCAAGCCCAATTATAAGTTAAGTTAATTAAGCTAGAAGCCCAAAGTAAGAACCGGATCCGTGGATCGATCCAATGGGTAAAGATAAACCATGGGTGACCCAAAGTGGTGGCTAGGTAAAGTACTGGTGGCTAAGCAAAGGATAAGTTAATTAATGACCAAGTGCTTATGCTTGAAGGCTAAGTAAAGTGTTTATGCTTGGTGGCTAAGTAAATGTGATGAGCAAGAAAGAGATAAGCTAGGTGATTAGCAAGTAAGCTTAATGGCTAAGTAAGTGTGGTGATCAAGTAAGTTTAATGGCCAAGACAAGAGTGTGGTGGCCAAGTTAACTTAATAACTAAGTAAGGAATAGTAAGGAGGTGATTAAGGAGGTGGGTTTGGATTAATGACCCTTATGCCCTCCATTTGAGTTTCCTATAAATATAAGCTTGACTAGTTCATTTTGTAGTTTACAAATATTAGCCAACGTATATTGAGAGAGAAAAAGAGCTAGAAACAAGTGATCAACCTACTTTGAAGCAAAACATAAGAAGTTTAGCAAGAACGCGAAGAACGAAAAAGGTAATATTTTATAAACGTTAGTTTTTGAATTTTTGATTTCTTTCTCGTAGAGAATCGTAGATTGGTGGAGCATGTCTCTTCCGAAGGGATAAGGATGTCTATTAGTGACTAAAACATTGATAAGTCATGTTTAAATAAGAAATCATAAAGGTTTACGTAAGTTTAAACCATAGAAATCTTTGAATGTTAACATGGTTGTTGATGGACAAATTGAAAACCATCATAGATAGGGCATGTGCATCTTGCTTGGTTAGGATATAGACGATGAATCAATGGAGTGTTCCATTTGATTTGGCTTATAGGACACGAGTAACGAAGTTATGGCGAATTTTACGAAAATAGACGTTAAACGTCAAAAACGTAGAAATCTCGGATTAGTAGTCAAAAGTTGTCGTGTGACTTAGAAACTTCGGTTTTCAATGTCAACACGTGAGATAAGGTATTCAAGAGTCGTGGACTCAAGAATCGTCAAATTCTGACTTATAACAAAGAAAACGAGTATTGAACGCTCGAAAACGATAAACGAACACTCAAAATGAACCAAAAGTTAAATTTTGAGTTAACGGATTCGAAAATATAAAATTCTTGCATGAACACCTAGAGTATGTAATTTGTGAGTTGTGGGCTTTTGAATGAGCCAATTCGGATGTAAAACGAATAAGTTATGAAGCCGGGAAGTTCGTTGGAAAAACCAACTATCAAAACTATCTGGTGCACGAGCGGTGCCGCAACGCCAACCCAGTGTAATTTTGTCACGCCGCGGCGCCAAGTATGGTCGAGAGAAACCAAAAACATCTGGAGACTCACGCCGCAATAGCGAGAATTAGTCTGAGGCTCTCATGGCCATAGTCAAGTCCCGCAAAACCCCTATAGAGTGACGTCGCAGTGCCACTATACAAAAGAGATGTCGCGCCGCAGCGCCGGTAGTGAAAAATAGTTTACCAAGTTAGGTTTTAATTCTAAATCGAATGTAAACTATTAGTGAGGCTTGAATGTACTTAATGTACATGATATGGCTAACTTCAAATCACTTATGGAGTGATAACGTTAGAAGATTAAGTATGGTTTAACCATAATTAAACTAAGAACGCAAGAGTGTAATAAGTAAACGTGAACGGTATGCAATAAGTGTACTTAATCAATGATGATCGAATTTCGATTAATAACGTAAGAACGTTAGTAAGCCGTGAGGAAAGGTGATTAACTCAAACAAGTGGTATTAATAAAGTAAATCCACTTACAACATAGAAGAGAAAGAAGTTGGTAAGAACGATGTAAACAGCAAGTCGGAACCAATAATAAACAATCTAATACATGATTAGATTGAGAAGAAGGGTAAGATTCATTAGGAATCATGTATGTTCATTCATGACCTAATGTGGTATGTTAAGTGGTTATGTGTTGTAGAGATCGTAAAGACTGAAAGGAAAAGTAATTTTTATGTAGCAGACGCTAAAGGCAAGTCTTTCTTATCGTTTGTCTAACCTTCGTGTTAGTCAAGTTTTCTATGATTCATGTTATGAGATGCATGAATGATTTTAAAAAAAAGGGTCGATGCCAGTCTTAACTCGGCTAGACTAATTTTGAAAGATTTATTGATTTGTTTACAAGTCTTTCGATATAGAATTGTTAACGATATCCTATGCCAAGTATTTGGTACAGATATAAAGGTAAGTTTGTCTATGAACAAACAAAAGTATTTTCATTGATTATTCGATGGGCACGCGAGGTTGCCAAATGTTAAACGTAAATACGTTTAACGGAAGAGTGTTGATCAACATAGAGTACTATAGGCTGATCACCTAGAAGTGCTCGTAAGTAATGCCGGATGGATGGCCTTAGTGTCGGATGTCCTTTTCAAGTATGAAAATGAAAAGAGTATGTTCATGGTCTTTTGACCGGTTAAAAATTCCTAAGCTATTATATATACTTTGGAATCATTGTTATGAAATGAGAAGTACTAGTCAATGCTTCATAATGATTCATAGCTACTTGTTCAGTTATGAAAGATAATCATATAATTCTCGATGTGGTATTTGTATTATCCTTTGTTAGACTTGTTGAGCTAGTTATGTTCACTTTTTGCTTGAATTATATGATTGCAGCTAAAGCCGAACGAACTGAGAGTTCTAAGAGAGATAAAGGCAAGGCTAAAATGGATAGTTGATTATCTTGTAATAGATTAGTGTATTTGTATATAATATACTTATGAGTAATGAAGAATGTATTCGGTTCCTGAACTTGGGAAGGGATTTATTACTATTGTAATAAGAATATAGTGGATACAATCATTTTGTTGTTATCTCAATGGAATGACTGTATGAATTGTAGTATCGTGTAGCACCATCTGTCGGGTTGGAAGATACTCGGATATGGGGGCGTCACATTCATTCTACTGGATCTAGATTCGGTTCCCATGATGGACATTTTCAGCTGTAAGCAACTTGTAAATTTATTCACGGTGTTTGAATTTTCTCAGATGGTTTTCATACCTATGAGGAATTCAGCACTATTTTGTACATTATTTTATCGACGATGCTTCGTATCTCGAAAAATTAAAAACAATCAAGCCGAACACTTAATAAAAAATGGGAGTGTAAAAGGTCTCAATTACTATTGAACACAAGGGTTTGAAAAACCTCTTTTATAAAATATCACTGCCATATCTTGTTTAAAATTGAATTTTTACACAAATTCGAACCCTGTGTATATAGGTGTGAACGAGGCCTCGCACTACTTCCAAATAACAGCACATTGACCCACACACACACACACACACACATTCATATAACTGTTTCTTGAAAAGTGGCCGTCACCGTGGTAACACGGATGTCGGGGGGTGCCTAACACCTTCCCTCCGCATAATCAAGTCCCCGGACCCTAAAATGAATCTCGATTTCACCGACCCATTTAGCAGTGTCACATCACTAGGTCAATGTACAAATCTTTTCTCGGTTGTGTTGGTACAACCATATAAAAAATTAACTAGCGACTCTTAACAGTCCATCGCCAACATGATACATGTCGGACCTTTTTCACTTGTTTTTTCAAACAAATCTCACCTAACATGAGAACACCAAAGAACAAGTAACAAAAAGGGAAAAATAAAAATCCCGACGTCGACACTACATAATGACATGGGATAAGAGGTTGTACGAAGCCGGGAAGATGGGTCCATGACCAGATCTTCATGTTTTCAAATTCTTTCTAGTGTACGACATGCGTAGTAGTCACTCGAGATTTGAGTTATGGTTCGTGTGAGACACTTCTATGTAGAATGTAGTGTGAAATGATGCTGAGACGATGTGAATGCGGGATCGAGGTGGAAAAATGATGATTTTGCCCCCACACTAGGGTTGTCTCTGGCTCTGGGCTGATTTAGCAGTTGTTGCTCAGGTTTATCTCTGAGATTGGGCTGTTGTAGGTACTAAATGTCCTCAGGGTTGTCTCTGAGGTGTGTCTGACCTCCCGGGGTTGTCTTTGGGGTTGGAATTGAGTGCCTCGGGGTTATCTCCGAGGTTGGAACGGAGTCCTAGGGATTAGAACGAACTTTTTCGAGGTTATCTCCAGAACTGAAACTGCGTCCCTCAGGGTTGTCTCCGGGACTGGAACTGAGTATCTTGGTGTTGTCTCCGAGATGGAAAATTGAGTATCCCAGGGTTGTTTTCGGGATTGAGCTGATTTAACCTTCAGGGTTATCTCTGGAAGATGATTCTGCTCTCCTGCAAGATTAGTAATAGGAATGCAAAATTTCGAGTGTGAACAGTCTCTTTCTTTCTATAATCTGGATATGAATTTTCACTCACGATCACTAGTATTTTTGTAGATCATCGATCTGTACGTGATTTTTGCGGTTTCCACTGGTTTGATTCAGATAACATTTATACTCTTATTGTACCAAGGATCGGTATTATAGATCTGAGTAATTGTTATATCTCGGAAGCTATTTCATAAATTGATGTTATAGATCTAAACCATTAATAAGTTGAAAGATTTGATTTTGTTTTTCTATTATTTTTTTAGATTGATTGAATTTCATTATGACTTTACCATAAATTTTTATTATTTTAATTGTCCATATTTCCCATTACCAGATTGAATATTGGAGGTACTGACTTATTAGGATAAATGGAGAGAGTTACAAAGCTCCTCAAATCGCCTACCACAACCACAATGTTAAATAAAAATTCATTTGATATTAATTATAAAATAATTAAATATATTTTCATTTTTTTCTTAATTTTTGGACTAACTTTTTTAATTTATATTATTATATTTGTAAATAATTAAATAAAAATTTATTTGATATTAATTACAAAAATATTTAAATATAGTTTTTATTTACTTTCTTGTTTTTGACTAACTTTTCTTATTTATATTATTATATTTGTAAATAATTAAACAAAAATTCATTTGATATTAATTACAAAATATTTAAATATATTTTTCATTTATTTTCTTATTTTTGACTAATTTTCTAATTTATATTATTATATTTGTAAATAATTAAACAAAAATTCATTTGATATTAATTAAAAAATATTTAAATATATATTTTATTTATTTTCTTATTTTTTTGGCAACAATTTCTAATTTATATTATTATTTGTAAAGAATTAAATAAAAATTCTTTTGGTCATAAATTTTTTCTTTTAGATCCACATAATCAAGGCCACATGGGATAATTATTGACACATAAGCTTCTTTTTTTTCAAATCAGCTGCTTATGTGTCAAATTCCGTTAAAAGTCAACAGACTTAACGGAATTTCAAACGTTTTGTTAGTAAACTAAAGTTCAGTGAGTTGACTGTAAGAAAAAAAAATTCAGTGACCCATTTGTAAGTTGACCTAAAGTAGAGTGACCTAATAAGCATTTATCCCTATGATTATATATATATTAAAGCAAAAAAAGTCACAGATTTGCAGTCAAGGCTAAACTGGTATATATATATATATATATTAAAGTGAATAAAAGCTTCAGATCGAAAAAGATCTTACAGTGTGTAGCGAGGAAGGCTTTAAACTGCTTTTAAAGCTTGAAAACTCAGTTTTCACAGATTAAAACTTGATATGTTGTAATATATATGTATACAACTATTTACAAAGAAGAATATCGAAGTTTGGAGCACTGTAGGAGGGGTTAAGAGCTGAAATGGACGGAATTCGTTCTTTTTCTCTTTTTTTCTCTCTTTTTATGGCTGATGGGGTGTATTTATAGACCAAAATAGCCACGGGTCTACCTGCGACTGACCCGGGTGGGCCCAATCCCGTGGGTCACATTGTCTCGAAGTACGTGCACTCAGACTAATGCGCAGTCTGCTTGAACCTTCATAACTTTCAATCCGGGAGTCTGATGGAGGCGTGCTATACCTTTCCGGAAAGCCCTTTCCGAGAGCTACACAATGACATGAGATTTGACCTTTTTTAAATCCAGGAAGATGGGTCCATGATCAGATCTTTGAGTCTTCGTAGTCCGTCCGTTGAGCTGTCTTGTGCTATTTTCACTCAGGGTTGACGTTATGGTTCTGCATGACCATTATAACAGTGATTTGACTTGATTTGATGTTGAGTTGGCAAAATTACTATTTTGCCTCACCAGGTTGTCTCCAGATTTGATGTAGTTATAGCTGTCTTTTCTCAGGGTTGTCTCCGAGATTGGACTGCTGTTGACTTTTGTCATTCCTCAGCGTTGTTTCAGAGGTTGGTTTGTTGTTTCCCGGGGTTGTCACCGAGTTTTAGCTTAATCTCTTGGGGTTGTCGCCAAGGTTTGTCTTGATCTTCGGGTTAAATGTTTTAAACTATATAATATTATATTATAATATAATTATAAATTGTATAATATTATGTTGTAATATAATTAAATTAGTAATGATAATATCCGCATAGTTTAGATATGTAGTTTTTTTTTTGTTATATACGTGTATTATAATATTATATAATACATGTATAATATAATGTATGGTATAAGTAGGAATTGTATAATATTAAAAAGTGGTAATTTTAGGAAATAATTGTTTTGAATATTTTAATCGTATAATATTATGTTGTAATAGAATTATAAATGGTATAATATTATGGTGTAATAGAATTAAATTAGTAATGATAATATCTCGCACAGTTTAGATAGATAGTTATTTTGTTATATACGTGTATTATAATATTATACCATACATGTATGATATAATGTATGATATAATATTATAAAAGTAGTGATTTTAGGATATAATTGTTTTAAATGTGTTAAACTGTATGTAGGACAATATATAATTTTAGCTATAATTATGAATGGTATAATAAACATATTAGTGTGGGATGCACATTAATTATGTAGGACATGTGTTGTAAATGTGAGAAAGACAAATGTCATGCAATGATGCTATGTATTGCAATTTAGTATATATAATAGATAATAGATTAATTTGACGTTCCAATGAATTAGATTATATCATGTTAATTAATATCTCAGAATGTCGATTAATGTATATAATTAATATTAGGAACATTATTATTGTCAAAACATCTATAACATTTTTCATAAGATAATTTATCATTAATCATAGAATCAATTGAGTCTTTTAATATTTATTATTAAAAGGATTGATTTAATTATTAAATCAATTTATGATCAAATAAAGATAAATTATGGACTTATGAAATTAGTTTAAATATATCGAATTATATTAATTGATTACGAAATATTTATGTACATTTATAAAAGAAATATTTCTTTGTTTATTAGTAAAGGGTTTATTTAATTAATTCTTTGATTGAAGTGCAATTACAATTATTTAGTAAAATTAATTGTAATTAATATTTACTTTGAATATTATTATTAGATAATAATATCTAGATAAGTATTGAAGTCATATTATTAGGTAATAATATTTAGATAAGTATTAGAGTCAGAAGAGGGATCCCTTTCTTAACCTAATATGGACCAGATTCTTATATATATCAAAAAAATACTTTGGTACTTCTCTATTAGAAGAAAAAAATACCAAAATTTCGTATTATCTCTTTCAGCGAAAAAACAAAGTAAGAGTTTTTTCCTAAAGGGTGCTTTGGAGACACCGTCCATAATAGGAGGGAAGATTTTGATAATATTCAAAACGTGTTAATCCAACTAAGGGCTAGGTAACGAAATTATCTCTTTAGATACATGATATATATTTGTTATTTCGTATAAAATTATAAAGATGATATATATCTTCTTCTTTCTTACTTCAAAAATTCAAAATAAACATGATATATGTTAAAAGCAAATTTGGGAGTTGGGTTCTTCATATTTGGGGAAGAGATATTTTGTTTGTAAGATGTAAGATGGAGAGAGTATAGAAAATCAAAATCCAAAATGTAACTGTTTAGAAGAGCCATTGTGAGAGAACTTGAGGCTAAGAGCATTCACAACAGTTTTCTTATCTTTATCCCTACTCTGCAGTGCTATTAGATCATTCTGCAAAATATGAATTCAATTTTTTCACTATGTACCCAACAGGTTCCTTATATTAATTCCTTAAATAATGAAATTTGAAATTTAAAAATTAAAAGTTCCAACAGTCAAAATATCAAATTAATAATAATCTTATAATTTATAAAAGAGAGAGTATAATTTATCAATTATATTCCATTGTAAAATAATTTTAATTTTATTTTAAATTTTAAGTAATTTAAATTTAATATGATTCATTTAAATTTTGAAAATAATAAATTTTATAACTAATAGTACTATTATAATATTTATAATTATATTGACATAAATTAAATAAATTTATATCAATTTTAAATTTGAATACGTTTAAAATTAAATTTTAAAAAATAAGTCAATATTAAGTTTATAATTTGAAAATAAAGTAGTAAAAAAATTTTCAAGATGTGTATGATTGATGAGTTGTTCACTTAAATGAGTGTGTGAAATGTCATTTTGTATATATAGAGAATGATCTTTTGACTCCCTCATATTGAGGAGTAAAATTATATATAGGGATTAAAATAGAGAGTCAAATAAGGATAAAGAAACTGTTAGATAATGATTTATTGATGTATTTTTTAAAATTAGAAATAGAGAATTAATTAGAAAAATTGTTGTTAATGCTCTAAGAGGAATTGATCCCATGCCAATTAAGACCTTTCCTAGTTACTGACAAGTCCTCCACGTTATTCAATTATTTTAAAATTTGCAAAACTTAATTTACTAGTTTTTCAACTTGTGCTTTAGTAATTGTCCCTTCTTTTCAATTTTCTGAAAGTTTTTCTATATTTTCCGTCAACTAAACAAGTTTTCGCCCATTTTTTATTTTTAGAACTGAAAATTGAAAACTGGGGAGTTTTCTGAAAATAAACAGGGCCTACAGGTTCAATCATCTAATTTTGGAAAACGATCACCCAAATAGAAAAAGGTTAAAAAGTTCAGCGTACTTATTTATATTCAAGCCATTTAATTTAACTCAATTCTATCAAACCTTTGTAAGGGCACAAATGCAATATATTATGTTATGCTTGACTATTGGAAAGATATACTAAAAGCTATGGGCTGAATTGTAATTTAAAATAACCTATATTTTCTAAAACCCTAACCGGAGTCGCCCTGTTCGCAGTTCGCACCACACGCCACTCTCCGTCTTCAATTTTTTCCAGGTATTCTCTCCCCAAATATTTTTGATTTTTGATTTGACTGCTTGTGTTGATTTTTCTTCCATCGCTATTAATTGTGTCATGATTTGATCATATAAGAGATGGCGGATCGATTGACGCGAATTGCAATTGTGAGTTCTGATCGATGTAAGCCGAAAAAGTGTCGGCAGGAATGCAAAAAGAGTTGCCCTGTTGTTAAAACTGGTAAAGTTTGATTCTTTAATTCTAATTTTAATTTATATAGATCGGTTGGTTTTATATTCCTGCCTGTAGATTTTATTTTGAGGTCTAGGTTTTGAATTTTGAGTTCAATATTATGTAGTTTATTTATGTGCTTTGTTATGTAATAAGGTATGAATTATGATTTTTACTAATTTATCTGTTTATATATTTGGCTAAATTATTGGATTGGAAGCTCTGGTGGTTTTGATCAACTTTCAACACCTTATATGGTTTGATTGCTTAAGTTGGTACTGACATTTGTTTAGGACGAATGAGTGAACTAGTCAATTATGCTTGAGTTGCCACCAGACACGGCTAACAGCCTAGTTGTGTAGTTAAAAAATGCATTATACTTTAGAATTTAGATGTTCACATATCTCAGTATAATCTTATAATTAGATGGTGCTTTTCTCTGGAAACTTGATTTACATAAGCATTATATGTGATCAGTGTTCTTGCACATGGAATAATAGTGTAGGGTTGTAATGATCCAAATCTTGACCTGCTTCAACATAATTTATTGGATCAAAGCTCCAGCTCATTTATTCACTGATCTGTTTTGTGATAATTTGATCCGTTGGATCAATATTTTAAATGAGCCAAATCATGGATCAGATTTGATTTGACCCATTATTCCACCAAAACAAAACAAAAATCCCACATGTTCTAATTTATTCAATCATAACAGCGAACTAGCATTTTTTTTTTAAAAATACTGCTCTCTACTCTCCCACTCGTTTCTAGGGTCCGTTCCTAGCAATGGCATTCCCTCTGTCTTACACTTTGTGCATATGCTTGTGCAGACCTGCTAGGCGGCTAAGCGAAAGAAATAAATTTCTAAAAATGGTTTGTGGTGTTTGAGTGTTTGGGCATGTCCTTGGAGCACTCTACTTTTTGTATTTATATTTCTTATCCTGCATAATGTGGCCATGTTGTGTAGTTGTAAGCAGTAGAATAAAAAAGTATAAAAAAAATTCTGTTGGAAAATTTTGATGGCAATTATTTTTCTTCTTTCCTGTTTTTGGCATAATTAAAAAATTTGAACTTGGCAATTTTTGGGGCCATATGGTTGTGATCAGAACTAATATATTAGATTGAGAAGGTTAAAAATTTTAGTGAGAGGAATTTCTTTTTGAGTAAGAAAGTAAATTTTTAAGGAGATTAAGTGAATTTCTTTCATAACTTAATATAAATTTAAAAATAATAGCATTTTATAAATTAATACAATTGTACAATTTTTTTAAAAATGGATCAATTTGGATAATAATTTGTATTGTTGGATCAAGTGGATCATGGAGCAAATCAATAATCAGTTACATGACACTTGATCCATTATCACACTTGATGGATTATATTGTATGAGAGCATGAATTTTCTCTAATCTAGCTCAATCACAGGCCTCCTTAGTTAAAAGAAATATAATGAGCCACACTTGAGATATTATAATCTCTTGTGGCCTATTTGTGAGTTTTGATTTGGGCAGAAGGGAAGATGGGAAAGGAAAGTTCTACTTTTCTAAAAATTTGGAAATAAGAACTTTCCCTTTTCATCCCTTCATTTCCCTCTAAATTTAAACTCACAAACACACCCTTAGTGATGTCTTTTTGTGGTGGTTCGAGCATTTATGTGTAAGACTTTTCCAGTGTCAAGGCATTTTATTATTCCATAAATGAGATTTAGGATTTTCCATTTGCAAGTGTCTGTTATTCAGTATGTTTGCTTTAACTTCAGTCTGCTAATCTAGATCCATCTGAAGTGATACTCGTTTTCTTTTTTATCCTTACCTAGCTTACTTTGGTTTGCAGGTAAACTATGTATTGAGGTCACTCCTGCAGCCAAAATTGCTTTCATCTCTGAGGAATTGTGCATTGGATGTGGTATATGTGTTAAGGTCGGTAAGCCAAGTCGCTCTTCTGTTGACTATTCCATGACTCTTTCTGCACGATGTGTTCAACTGATACTCTCTATGTTGATGCAGAAATGCCCATTTGAAGCAATTCAGATCATTAATCTACCCAAAGATTTGGATAAGGATACCACTCACCGTTATGGCCCCAACACCTTCAAATTACACAGGTAATACCAACTGCAGTTCCTGAATCCTGATTAATGGTGATGAATGGTGTGTGACATCCTGATTTTAGTGTTACATATTATTTACAACTTCATTTACAGGTTACCAGTTCCGAGGCCAGGGCAGGTTCTTGGTTTGGTTGGGACAAATGGCATTGGGAAGTCGACTGCCCTTAAAGTTCTGGCTGGAAAATTGAAACCTAATCTGGGTCGTTTCAATGTAAACTCTCTTTGATGCCATTTCACTTCTTGATTCGTGATGCATACATTCCTTTTAAGTTCTTTTTTTCTTTTTTCAGAACCCTCCTGATTGGCAAGAAATTTTGACATACTTTCGAGGATCTGAGTTGCAGAATTATTTCACCCGTATTTTGGAAGATAATTTGAAGGTGCTGCCTCTTTTGCTTGGTATTTGATTGATCTAGATTTAGATTTACTTTTTACCTGCAAGATGTGATATGCCTGAGCCAGACTACTATTATATTTTGTGGTTTGTTTTCTTGGTTGATAATACAGCTACTAGATATTTCAAAGATATAATCAGGAATAGTTATTCAATTATGAATGTTTTTTAATTTTTTTTCAGATACTTTTGTTTTTTGGTAGTAATAAGCAAGCAGTGGTAACACTTTATTCTATTGATTTTCAAGATTGCTGGTATATGATTCTTCATTTTTTGAGACCACCAAGATATTTTATACTGGACATAGACTTATATCCATGTAAATACATTATTGAAGCTGTATTTAAGTGAGGGTAAAATAAGGAATTTTTTAATCCACAGTTTTGAAGTTGTTTGTTTGAATAATAAAAAGAATGAAGATATTCAAATTTGTTCTAGAATTTGAAGGCCCTAAACACCAAAAAGCCTCCCTCACTCTCTCAGAGTAGTAGGTTTCATTTTTTTTTTTGAAATAAAATAAAATAAGGGATAACAGAATAACAGATCATGCAAGCTTTTTGTCTCTTTCTGTGGATGAGCTCATCCCAGTATCCCAAACTTTCTGATCAACTATTTGGGGGCTTTGGCTCATCCCACATTTTTTTATTTAAATCACGAGATATTTATTAAAAAAAATCACCCGTAAAATCTAAAGCTTTTAATATATGGGAAATGAAAAAGATATAGTCTAACTCCTCATGAGCTTATCACATTGGTGGTGATTTGGGATCTGCCCTTTTTTTGGGGTGGGGTGGGGTGGGGTGGGGTGGGGTGGGGGAGACTTAACGTGTGCCCATAAAGGAGAAAACCTTAGGGCTTGTCGGAGTCTCATCTGGTGGAAGTATAATGGACTACCACCAAAAAGAAATCAACAGTATGATGATGATTATTAATCAATTCTTTTAAGTAGTCAATACAGAGGTCACTCATATAGAAGATGATATTAAAACTCTTCCTATTAAGTAGAAGAGTTCCAAATCCTAAAAATCATAAAGGGCTTCCAAATCTATAGCATATACGCATTCCAATTCCAATTCTTATATAAGAAAAAGGGTTTCCTAAAACAAATACGACACTACTAGAAGTCTAGGATGTAATGATATCATGACTGATGTGCAATCATTTGACAATCAAAACCCAAAACTAACGAAGTGTATAACCTAGAAGCCAAATATAGAAGGTTCTTTGTAAAGTATTCTTATCCTGTCAAGATACAAATTACCCCTAAC
The DNA here is from genome assembly GCA_020205605.1 of Panax ginseng. Taxonomy (NCBI): domain Eukaryota; kingdom Viridiplantae; phylum Streptophyta; class Magnoliopsida; order Apiales; family Araliaceae; genus Panax; species Panax ginseng. The sequence continues at coordinate 58,017,744 of CM035136.1, read as the reverse complement.
ATTATTCTCCACTATATTCTTTCCTTTGGACCTGTTATGGACATCAGTAATATTTCTGGGACTTAGTCGAACATAATTGACGTCTAAGGGCCAGTAATAAACATCAAACCAAAGTTGGGGCCCTCGTTTAGTATTTAACCATATTAAATTAAGAGCACATGGACCAAAGTTGAGGTTTATTTGTAGTAACTTTGTAACTGTAGTCAATTGGTGGCTTGACATTGTTTGATATTTCTGGGACAAATTCGAACTTAAACGTAATTCAAGGACCATCTATAAATCAGGCCATTATACAGAACGGTATATGTTGACTAACATCAAATAATTGTGATGGCTAGCTTGATGTGAGGCTGACTAGCGGAGAGGTAGATCTGGAACTGTTGTCCAAACAATACCTGTCCAGGATTTTGAGATGTGACATTGCACGGATGTGAGATAATGCCAATCACCTCGACATTTTTATCCAAACATAGTCTAAAAGATGTTATAATTACTTGAGGTTACCCATCTTACATATTTATGTGCGTGTCAAGAAAAGAATGGCTTAAAGTTTTAGCTAGACACACTCTTATAGTATCAGTGATTTTGCTGTAATGTCATTTTCAGTTCTTGTCTTACTTATCACAGGGAACTTATGAAAACAATGTTAAGTTTCACAGTTGAATTTGGTGGTAGTGTTAAATATATGATATCCCTATGTTGTCTAATAGATTAATATGTTCTTGTTGGAAACACTATGTTGAACACAGTCAAGAACTAGGAAGCAGGGTGCGTGAGATTGGTGGTGCAAGGGGTACGCTAGGGGTGCGGCTGGTTGCACATTGGGTGCGGCACTTGCCTTATCCTCCTCTCAAAATAAAAAAAAAAAAAGAGAAGGGGAGGCATGAGGCTGGTACACATTGGGTGCGGCACTTGCTGTATCTTTCCCTCAAAATAAAAAAGAAAAATAAGAGAGGGGGAGGCATGAGGCTCGCATTGCTCTGCTATTTTGAAAAAGGGAACTCTTACCATTTAAGAGCTACGATTCAGAGAGAGGAGGAGATTCAAGAGGGAGAGGATTGGAAATTTAGAGGGTTGCCTCTGCTAGATCAGCGATTCAGTTAGTCTCTTGCACTTTCTTTTTCTTCCTTTCTCTTCCTTCTCTTATCTTAATTCGTCGATTTCGAGTATGGCTGCCAGACTTATTCTTTTTTTCTTCATCCGCTTCTTCTTTTCTAAATCTGAAGAGAAAATATGCATCAAGGATAGAGAGAGAGAGAGTGCTATAAACAAATATCTACCACAAATTTTGAAAGTGGTTGTCCAGTTAGCTGTTTTGCTTCCAATACCATATTGGAAATATTTATCATTACCATTAATATCCAATGCTGTTTGACTTTCCCCATTGGATCATCCTGTGTCGACATGTCTTTGTTTGAACTCATTCTGGATCAGGGCCATCAGGCACTCTTGCTATAATTTTGTTTTTACTAGTTCACATCTTTCATGGCTTAATCTTTGCATTGAACTATTTGGTTTGTACTCATTTTGTAAATTATTTTGTGCTTCATTAGGCAATCATCAAGCCACAATATGTTGACCACATTCCGAAAGCAGTCCAAGGAAATGTTGGGCAAGTGCTGGACCAAAAAGATGAGAGGGACATGAAAGCAGAACTTTGTTTTGACCTTGAACTGAATCAGGTTATAGATCGTAATGTGGGAGACTTATCTGGCGGGGAGCTTCAGAGGTTTGCTATTGCTGTTGTAGCCATACAGAATGCAGAGATATATATGTTTGACGAACCCTCGAGTTATCTTGATGTGAAACAAAGGCTTAAAGCAGCCCAAGTTATTCGATCTTTACTCAGGCCTAATAGGTTTATTTTGGCTTCATCTCTGTTTGTATTCCTGCTTAAATTCTTTTGCCTGAAAAGTAGTATCACTCACCTGTTGATATTTTGAATTTCAGCTATGTAATTGTTGTTGAGCATGACCTAAGCGTCCTGGATTACTTATCAGATTTCATTTGCTGCCTATATGGAAAGCCTGGTGCATATGGAGTTGTAACACTTCCATTTTCTGTTAGAGAAGGAATTAATATATTCTTGGCTGGTTTTGTTCCGACAGAAAATCTTCGTTTTCGGGACGAATCTCTTACTTTTAAGGTAAAATTCTCAGAACCTTGCAGATGAGTGCCACTGGAAATCATTATTTACTTTGTAATCTATATCTCTCCAGGTTGCTGAGACTCCACAAGAAAGTGCTGAGGAAATAGAAACATATGCACGATACAGATATCCAACTATGAGTAAAACCCAAGGTGGGTTCAAGCTTAAGGTGATGGAAGGTGAATTTACTGATTCTCAGATCGTTGTAATGCTGGGTGAGAATGGAACCGGAAAGACGACCTTCATCCGGATGCTGGTATCTATTTCTCTTGTCATTTTCATTGTCTTCCAAATGAACAGCTGTTTGAGTTATTATGTATCATTCCATGCTAAAATTGTTTTACTTTTTGAAACATTGCAGGCTGGTTTATTGAAGCCAGATACGGTAGAAGGCTCTGATGTGGAGATACCTGAGTTCAATGTATCTTACAAGCCCCAGAAGATCAGTCCAAAATTTCAAAATACAGTTCGTCACTTATTACATTCAAAAATTCGTGATTCATATATGCATCCTCAGTTTGTATCAGATGTAATGAAGCCTCTTCTAATTGAGCAACTGATGGATCAAGAAGTTGTGAATCTTTCTGGAGGGGAGTTGCAAAGAGTTGCATTATGTCTATGCCTTGGCAAGGTAACTATTCTGATTTTGGTTCTCATTTCTGTCATTGATTGCTCAGTTGGGTGGATGAAATTTTCTGCAAGGCAGTTGATTCTTACCATTTTGCAGGGAGCCATTGTTTTTATTCCTTTGTGATGATAGTTGTCTTATTTATTAGTTGTGCGTCTTTGCTACTCTCTTGTGTTTGTTAGTTTGTCAATCTTGTCAACTTTTTCGTTCTTGAATTTGTTCGAGTCAATCAGCTGTCATGTCATGCCTTTGCTAAGTGGTTGGCTTGGGTGCTACATTCATAGCATTCCTTTGGGATTATGTTAGGTGGGCTAAAATCTTGAATGATTCTTGCTTCAGTAAATTGTGTATTTTCCATTTAAATCATTTATATTTATTAGCAACATCTTGTTATTGTTAATTTTAAATTACATTGCTAAAAGAATTCAGCAAGTGATAAGGAAAAGATATTCGTGAAGTAATCTTGCAGTAAAATATGTTTAAAAATGATTTTCATGTCACAATCTTCAATGGCATTACTTTACATTACACATTACACTGACCAAGGGTGCAGGTGAATTAGCTATGCCCAAAAAAGTTAGTAGTATCATGTATATGCAATGATATGATTAGCTCAGTCTTTCTTCCTTTCCATTTCGCCTTTTATAATTTTTCTTTTTGTTTCCAAGTGATGGATGAAGGAGAAGCGATAGTAACTATGGATGATGATTTTTAAATTTGTCAGATGCATGCCATCGAGTCTTTTGGTTTGGATATTCTAGTATGCCAATGCTGAGAGAGATAGATAAAGGTTACATAGTTCTTAATACTAGTGTGATTTATTTTATTTTAATTTCAAAAAAAAGTTTTTTAACTTTTTTTTATTATTATTGTTATTATTAGTGTTACTACTACTACTATTATTATTTTATTTTTACTATTATTATTATTAGTATTATTATTATTATTAGTAGTACTATTATTGTTTTTATTATTATGATTAATATATTGTGATATTATTAGTATGTTAGTATCCTTGAACTAGAGAACATGATCTATCATATGGGGGAGTATGTTAGCGTGGTTGATTTGAGTTTGCATTATTGTGGATGTAGATACGGATGTTATTTTTTCAAAAACAGCATATTATGGTGCTGAGTTTATAAAGGAAAATAAAAGAGAACTTAATTTCCACATTTAAGTTGCTAAGGTATCCTTAAAGTAGCTTTATTATGTTTGTAAACTAGATGGTAATACGGATTATAAAAGAGAACTTATGTTATTTAGTTTTTCGTCTAGGACGGAAAAATTTGGCAAGAAAAGTGGTCAAGTTTTTCGTCAATTTCTTTTCTTTTTTGTTCATTAAAAAACTCAGTAACAAAGGAATTCAATAGAAAACTAAAGTTTTTCGTCCATTTCTTTTCTTTTTCGTCCATTTTAAAACTCAGTAACTGAGTGTAAAACCGTACCATAAAATCGTTAGATCTAGGGCCGGTGTTGGCCCTGACACTATTTGGAGCCAACCCATCTACCACTATTAAAGGGTCCTAATTTAAAATTTTATGAAACTAATTATCCGTAACTAATTCTTGCGGACAACTTTTTACTTTAACAAACCCAGAAAGGGTCGGAGCACTCATTCTCTCTCTTAACCCAATTTTAAAGAAAGAAAATGTTGGATTAGGACAGATAATGAGTGGTCCGACCCATTCTTGAGTTTTTTTTACCATAAAAAACTATCCGCATGAATTTGTTGCCAATACTTAAAACTATCTGCAACAATTTCTTGCAGATAGTTTCATAAATTTTTAAATCAAAACCCTACACTCTTAGATCGAACAGTGGTAGATGAGTTAGTTCCAAACAGTTCTAGGGCCAACGCTAACCCTGGATCATTTGCCTATATATATATATATATATATATATATATATATAAAGACGGATCTAAAGCATACCTCTTAAATAGCATATCTTCTTAAATAACATACCTTTATTAAAACTACGTCGTTTTGGAGATTCTTTTAAAAAACAAGTGGGACCTGTTGTGTTTTTGTTTTTAGTTTTTTGTACTTGTGGATTAGTTGTTGAGAATGTTAAACATTTAAGTTGATTTATGCTATTATATCGACTCTTTGAAAACTTGAAATAATATATATTTTTTCTTTCAAGATATACGAAGTGGTATGCATCTGGAACCGCACCACATGCGTGGGTGCTGATGTGATTTTTAATTTCAGGAACCATGTAATGTGGTTGTGGATGCAGATGGTGCCTAAATCCGCACCAATCTGCACCACGCTCTCCCCTAGGATTCTGTGTGGTCTTTTAGTAATTATTTATTTTATGTGGTACTTTTTTTCCTTGGTAAGTTGGATTAGTGTATTGTGTGTAGTGTATTTTGGATATTTCTGCAGCGTCAACTATGGAAATCATGATACGAGTCCCTAGGACAGAACTTATGCTGAAGGAGTGCACCTTCAGAAAATAATCTCTTGCTATGTAGTTATCTGACATGGTTTGCTGGATTCCTTGCAGCCTGCGGACATTTATTTGATTGATGAACCAAGTGCATATCTTGACTCTGAGCAACGTATTGTTGCGTCTAAAGTAATAAAGAGGTTTATACTCCATGCAAAGAAAACTGCATTTGTGGTTGAACATGACTTCATAATGGCAACATATCTGGCAGACAGAGTCATAGTGTATGAGGGGAAGCCATCAATTGATTGTATTGCAAATGCTCCTCAGTCATTATTGACTGGAATGAATCTTTTCTTATCTGTAAGCCACACTAGTTATCTTCGTATGATTTTTCCATTGTGGGTGATAAACTTTATTAGATATGAAATTTTGTTATGGGTTGTCAGGCAACCTATTAGTGAATTCCATTTGTTGATTTTTTGCAGCATCTGAACATCACATTTAGGCGCGACCCTACTAATTTTCGGCCTAGAATCAACAAACTGGAATCAGCCAAGGACAGGGAGCAGAAATCAGCTGGATCCTATTATTACCTGGATGATTAAATAAATTATGTTTATTGACTGGTATATTCATGCTCTCTGACTAACCTTTATCCCCTTGCTATTTTGTCTCCTTCTTGGTTACTGGTACATTAACAAGAACAATTTTTATTGCAGTTGCTTGACATCCAAACTAGCGCTCCTGCTATATCTCCGATGATGTCAATGTCTTTATCATCTCCATGTCTTTTTGACATAATGATCACATCATAAGGCCTTCAGCATTGGGAAGAGGTCAGTTTTGCATTGATTGAATGAGTGCATATTTGAGATGGTAGTTTGACCATAATGTTACCTTATCTATGTTGTAAGCTTTCTTTCACAGATTTTGACCTTGTTGGGTGAGCGAATTCATAGGTTTTTTCTGCCTGTAGTTTGATGTTATAAAATTAATGAAGTGAGGTGTAACTATATATTTGATCACATTGTCATCTTCAGCCTCACTCCTTGAAAAAAAATTCCCCATTTAAACTCTTCCATCATTTACTTTGTCAACAGATGGGCAATGTATTTGTTTGTTTTGTTAATTTTTCTATTTATCATTATCAATGGGATGAGATTTGATCAGAGCACTGGTAGTGGAAAGCGAGCTGAATGAATAATGGTTTATTATATTATTAAATAGATAAATATTAATTAGGATTTTGAGAATATAATTGTAACTATTAGATTATTAAATATTTAGTTAAACAATAAATATTGAATTTTATATTATAGGTTGCTTCGATCATTTATTAGCTAAACATTTGAATGGAGTGTATATTAATATATGATTATGAAAAAATAATTATTTTTATTTTATTTACGTTTGTAATGAAATTCTATACTAGTGTTTGTTTACAAAATTTACTTGAAATTCTAACTAAATAGAAGTTTGAAATTCAAGCTCTAATAAGTTTTAATTTAGTTAGTAATGAATTAATTATAAGTTTTTAACCAATTTTATAGTTATTATGTTTTTAAGAACTAACATATATTATTAATACAATTGATTGTGTGTTTGAGTATAATTTCAAGTTCTAATAAATTTAGGTAATATATAGTATAATGTGTTATATTGTTTTAATTGCATAAAATAATGATAAAATTGCAATTAAATTGGTAAAATTAAAATTCATTTAGAATTTACCTTTTATGTTAGAGATTGATTTTCTTTTTGAATACTGTACAAATTTGGATGGTATATATTTAATTATTATAATTTTTTTTTATAGTACTTGTACTAATTTGAATAAAAAAATCTTCATTTATTATGTTCCTATTAGAGATGAAAATATTTTTAAATTTAGATAGTATTTAATTGATACAAACTTGGATAGTATTTATGCTATCCAAATTTATCACAATTTTATATAATTAATTAAGACAATATAACATGTTATACTATATCATACAACAATCCTATTAAATACATTCCTACTATGTATCATGTTATAATTGAACCGAATAAGGTTATAAGCAAAAATCGAACTATAACACATTCTTATTATTTGAACTGTTAACCGAATTATTGAATCGAATTTATAATTTGATTATTCCGTAAATTATCGAAATAAAAGGCTTCCATACTTAACCGTTACCTTAACACTCAACACTAAACAGCATGCTAAAACAAAAAGTTGAGAAATGAACCCAAAACATTATAGCTAACAAAACGTTCAATTAGAGAAAGCACTTGCTGATCGAGCACATGCTGATCGAGCACATGCATTAACCTACAAAGTGACGAACTCTGTCTCAACTAGCTAATAATTTTCATGAAAAAGAATATTACCCAAAAAAGAAATTTCAAGAATGAGAATGAGTCATCTATTTTAAAAAAAATCCTACAGCAAAAGGGGGAAAAGAAGGAGAAACAATATTCAATCCTCAGGAAGTGTAATAAAAACTCTAAAGTGAGCATACTTTGGAAATCGAAAGAGTCTATCAGTGATGCTGCCCCAGTTGATGATTGATAAAAGTGAAGTCTTGAAACTTCGGTTGGGTTAAGATATAAACAGAGTCACAGAGGGGAAGGGTCAGAAGAAGAATTATGATATTCTTCTGTTAGTGGATTTCAGAAGATTTGGGTGGCGCTGTTAGTTATAGAAAAGATGGAGACTGAGATGGAGAGAGGCCGAGGCGCGGAGGAATTGGGATCTGAAATTAGAGGTTAGGTCAAAATACGATGCAAATACTATAGTCATGTAGATACATTATAAAATTATTATTTTTTAATTAATAAGTTCAGTAATTCGGATACTCGAATAACCTATTTTTTAAAATCGAATCCGAAATCGAATACTGAGTAATAAATCGGAGATATAATTGAAATTAGAAAAATAACCCGAAAAATCGAAAAAATTTGGTTAAAAAAATTTGGTTATGTTCGATAATTCAATTTTATCCGTTTTTAGCTCAGTCTTAGGCTCTCTCCAATGAACTATAGGGAACGAACTAAAAACGAACTGACTATAGCGACATCATAGAAAACCGGCTTTCTATGCTATATATCAGGTTTCGTTTTTTAATTCGCTCCTATGGTTGTGAAGAAAGACGGACCATATATATATATATATATATATATATATATATATATATATATATATATATATCTGGTCTCTCTTAAAAAAAATTTCATAGTATCCCATATAACATGTATCAAATAATTATTAATTTAATAGCAACAAAAAAACCTTTCAGTGATATTCTTCGTCTCATGTAAGAATCATTTAGCATGAATGCATGATATATTATTGGAGAAAAGGACTAGGGGTGTCACTAGCAAGATGACATATGGTATTTTCACTTTATTATTTGTTTTGAGGTTTAATATGCCGGTGCTTTGCACATGTTAATAAGCTTGAATAATGTAATACTCGTGAATTTTGTAAATAATATTAGTCATAAAAATAAAGATGTTTGAAAATTATTTGAGTGCATATATATATATACAGAATGGATCAGGTCCGGGAGTCCAGACCTGATCAAAAACGGACCAATTTTTTTTTTTTAAAACAATTTTTTTTTAATATTTTATGGAACTAAAATTTTTCCATAATACAATGTTTTGGGCGTGATTTGGATACCTATCTAGAAAAATAGTGAGTACGATGCACATTTGCACGGTACATACATGTTTTGTTATATCGCACCCCCAAAAAAAAAACATGATATGAAAAAATTTCAATTTCATAATTATTTATTTATTTTTTTAGTTGTTTTAAAAAAAAAGCAAAAAAAAAAAAAAGTCCGGATTTTGGTCCGGTCCGGGAGTCCGGATCTGATCTGGCCTCTATGTATATATATATGAAACTTAATAATTCAATTTAATTTGAATTGAATTGAGTATGAGATGATTGAGAAGTATAGCGATGATAATGATAAGCTTGGTTATAATTAAGCTTAAGTGATAAGGTTTGTGTGACATAATTAATTACTTAATTGGATTAATTGAGACATTATTTAATAATGTATTGGACTAAGGGATATACCCAAGCTCAATGTGACTAAATTACAAGTGTTAGGAAATGTTGTGACACCCCCAGCCAAATCTGGGTACTTCATTCCCACAAGACTTGGTGTTCACTTTTCATACATTCATACTAACTACCCAAATATAATAGAATTTAAACCATAAATCCTCCCATTAAAAGGGTTACATCATTAAGTTCAATAAAAATCTCTCAGGTTATCTAACATTTAACATAAATCAAGTGCGAAAATAAAATAATTACATCATATCATTTAAATAAGGTCTATCAACATAAAAGCCAATAAATTACAAGTCTTCATCACTTGTACATTTTTCCTTTTCCTTTGTTTGTGGTAGGTTCATCGACCTTCTCAACCTTAGCTGCAATAATTATATTTATGCAAGAGTGAGCAAAACAAGTGCTCACTAGATATAGTAATGAACAACGATATAATAATAACTGTCAATGAATAAGCTCATCAGAACTGAATAATACTCTGTCAATGATAACCAAAAACTGGAATCAAAATATGAAATATATCTGAGGCTCATAAGACCATGAACTATGTCCAAAATTATAAGTATTCTTTCAACTTAAACCTAAATAGTCATAAGACTGTAGGGACTTCTCGTACTTAGGGGGATCAGCCCTACGTACAATGTACTGTGCACAAACATCTAAATGCTATGCGTAAATTATCCCCTGTAATGAGGTTGTTCATCTCAGTAATTAGAATACAAGTCCGCACCAAAGTAAGTTTGGTTTGGATAAAAGGTAATTTAGAGTTTAACGAACATCAACTAAGGATTAGTTGAATAAAATGTAATAACAATATGCTATGGAATAAGTCATAAATGAATCAACATTGTATAAATAGGCCACGCTTTAGAAATGAACTAAAAGCATAAGCATTGAACAACGTAACATACCTTGCTTGAACAATATTAAGCTAAGGCTAGAATTTTAGTTTAGTAATAGAATTTGAATTATCGAACATACATAACCAATAGTAGGTTGAACAATAGAAACTTGCTCAATATAAGGGTAAATAGAACAAACTCAAGTACAGGTTCGAGTTCCGAAACTTGCTCAATTGTAAACAAGATAGGGTAAAGAAAACTTGCACAATATAAAATTAGAGTTAAGAAACTTGCTTAAAAGTAAAAGAGATAGGACAACTCAATTAGAGATTAGAGTTCAGAAACTTGCCTTGCGTGTAAGCTAAACCGTAAAAACTCGATTCACAATATCCTATCCTATACATATGTCATTATGACATAATTAGTTACTATATATACTCTGTATACAATTAAGTATCTATTTCATGTATGGCTTGGTTTTTAATTACATGGTCAAGTCACACTAGTAATGAAATAACAAAACTCGTTAATTGCTAATAAAATTCTCATTCTTAGTACTATAATACCACAATTAACAAAATCACATTTTAATTGTCATAATTTTGCACCTTATACATTTACAGACTTTGTGTAATAAAAAAACAAATTTTTCATACCATTTACGCTTTGCTTAAGTATGACATTTGGCCACATTTTACTAATGAAAATATTTTGTGGCGCTTATGGTAAGAAACGCGAGCTTGTGGCTTGTATGCTAAATTCTGATTCAAAGCGTGATTTAACGCAGTAAAAGCAATTTGACCTATATCTAAATTTTTATCAACCAATTTAACACGTCTAATTCACATAAATTTCACATAATCATTACCATCATCATATATATATATATATATATATATATATTGATTTAGAACAATTAACAACAACTACAATCAAATTAAGTATTTTAAATTCCATATTTTTGTCAAAACTCCATTTTTGACATACTTGACAAAATTTACACTGTGATCACCATTGTACACCAAATTAATTCATTCAAGCTACGTTCTCTTCGTTACTTACTGAATTAATACATTCAAGACTCAATTTACAGACTAGTTTACAAACCAAGTATAAATTTTGAACTCCAACAAGCCATATTCATACACACATAAACTAAAATCAGTTTTTCTTATTTTTGGACGTAAAGAAAGTAATTGGTACACTAAATTCTTATCTAGATGCTAGTTCTAACATCACAAATACATACAAATACAATAGTTCAGTTTATAACAACCACTCAAAAAAAAATTGAATTCACAGAAATTGAAAACTCTTGAATATAGAATATTTACATACGTAATATTAAGGCTTTGAAAATATACCTTCAATTGCTTGGATAATCCTTGCTAACCACAGACAACTGCTTGGAATCACAGAACTCTCTCTCAAATTATCACCAACTTCTCTCAGCAAACTCTCTCTATTTTCTTTTCTCTGTATTCTTTATCCTCTTCTCTTAAGCCAACACCAGACCCTTTTACGTGAAATAAAACAAAACCAACGCACGCAAACCCAAACGTCCCAAAATCGACGTTTTACTAATGACAATATTAAATTATCAGTTACCAGAATTTAATATATATATTATTTATTATAATTACAATTCAAAATTCAAAAGCCGTAAGGCTATGTTTGGGTAAAACACTTTAAAAATAAAGACTTAATGTCTTTAAGTCTTGTTTGACAAAACTAAATTAAACTCCTTTAATTTATTTTAATAACTCATTTATAACATAGTTTATTGTCACACTTTTATTACCAAATTAAATTAAAAATATTATAATAATTCATTTAATCCCTATCAACTCTCTAACTTAATTATTAAATTAAATTAGAATATTATCTCATAATAATTAATTTTCTTAACTCATTAATTATTTATTTAACAAATAAATAATCAAATCAAATAAAATTAAACAAATATTTATTCTACAATAAACACATCAATTAAAATATTTATATAATTCAATAAATATTTGAAATTATAATTTAAAATTCTAGATTGTTACAAATGTGGTCCAAGTAATTGATGTGTTAGATTGATAATTAAACCAAATGTGTACAAGTAATTAATTTCATCTAGCCCAATTCAAATATTATTTGGACTAACCCAATATACATGGATCATATGATAATATGTATATCATATGTGTGTGTGTGTCTAGTGGTATATATCATATGTATATCATATGTGTGTGTGTGTCTAGTTGTGGGGGGGGGGGGGGAATATATATGTCTAGTTGTATATATATGTAGGTATATGTGTACATAAGCTAACAATTAGCAAGAGATGAAGTAAAAAATGTAGCATGCATGTATACTACTCTTATGGCCAAAATTTTACTCCCTAAATACCCAATGTGCTGATTTTTGTTACTTCATTTAACACACAAGTTATCCCATGTGGTCAATCATGAAGAAGTACAAGATTTGGTGAGGATTAGGTAGCCTTTTTACCAACTAACCTTTTACCAATGGATAATAACTATTTGGGTGTATGAAATACAAGTATTAGACATGTATTAGTACATGTATATGGTATATGGATTTGCTTATAAATAGAATCTCCAAGTCATTTGCTAGAGTTGCTTAAAAATTCTAAGAATTAAAAGTATAGAGAGATCTAGAGAGAATAGAGAGAAAAAGAAGAAAACCTAGAAGAGTTTTTACTTTTGGTGGAGTTCAAGAAGGAAGAATCAAGGTGGAGAAGTACTTAAGTTTTGTTGCTAGAAGAAAGAAAGTATTCAAGAGGTAAGTTCATAACCTAGCTTTAGTTTTTGTAAGAGAAGTTAGTATATATATGATTCTAAGTAGAGATACATGCTTGGTTGTGGGAGATTTATGTGTTTTGGGATCATGATGGAATCGAAGGTATAATGATGAGTATTGGAAGGGAAATATGTGATTTATATGTCTTTGTATGTGATCTAGGTTTACAATGAAATAAGGAAAAACATGTGAGCATGTAACCTAAATAGAATACTTGAAAGTATGAGATTTGATACTAAATGTCATAAAATGTGTAAGTTATTTGTTTAACCTAAAATTTTTATGTTGAACATCTATGAAATATGAGCACAACCTCTGACGCCCCCTAATCTAGGTATCTTTCAAATGTAGATATGGTGCTACACGGTGCTACTAACTACAAATACATTCAATGAATATATCATTTTTGTGAATATCCTTTAATTCATTTGTTCTTAGTTGCAATCATATAGTTCAAGTAATGGATGAGCATTAACAAGCTCAACAAGTTTAACAATTATATTGCAACAACAAAATCAAGAATCATATGATTTATCTTTTATAACTGAACAAATAGTTATGAAGTACTATAAATAATAAAATAACACTTTTTTTTCTTTTAAAACATTTAACGATGATAAACACTAGTTAAATTCGGAGTGTTTGGTTGAAAGACCATGAACATTCCATTCTTTATTTCTTTGAAAAGGATAGCTGATACTAAGACCGTAAGTCTGATATTCCTTACGAGCACTTCTAGGTGATCAACCTATAGTACTCTATGTTGTATAACACTTCTCCGTTAAACATATTTACGTTTAATTTGTGACACCTCGTGTGCCAGTCGATTTACGACTTAAAAATCTTTGTTTATTCATACTCAAGCTTACCTTCGAATTCGTACCAAATCAATTGGCATAGGAAACAATAGTAATATTTTGAAAGATTTGTAAAGAAATCAACAAAATATTTTAATCTTTGTCTAGCCGAAGCAAATGGCATCGACTCTTTCTTTAAACATTTCATGCATAAATAACACGATCTTACAAAACTTGTCTAACACAAGTATAGATAAGAGTTTAGAAAACTTGCCTCAAGCGTCTTCTAGCTTTTACTTTACTATCTTTATGCGTCTACATGATTTAATCACATTAACACATAATTAGTCACATAACAATCCTTTATATTATTTTAACTATCTTCTCCTTCTTCCTCCTAACATAGCTTATCCGAATTATCAATCTGATAGTATTCGTTAAGTCATTCATCATTCACTACGACTTTATAACATTTAATTGTCATAAGTCACCGTCTTTGTTCAACATCTAGGTATTATAACCTATGTAAACCTAAGACGTTCGTCTAACGCGAATACGGTTCACGGATATCATTTTCGTACTTTGCGTTCACAATTTCATAACATTTAATCAATATTTAATCGTTAAATTTAAGATTTTAATCATCATTTAGGATATTATTTTATATCTAATTAAAGTCCATAATCAATCCTTAAACATCCCTTACTTTTTATGCTTATAAAAGCTCTTTACCATAAATGTATACGGGCCAGTATTTGGCGCCATGGTCGATTCATTTAATGTGATGCACAAGATATTAATAAAGCACCCCTCCCCGAATCAAGGCCAGTAGGTGGCCTAACAAGCCTTGCTAGGTGCTGCAACACCAGACCAGAATCCTTGAAACTTTTTTCTAAGTGTTGAAAATTTTCAAAACGTTTAATTTCCGAACTCGTAACTCGATCGTTATAACTCGGAACGACTTTATTTCGAAGACATTTTCTTACTTATCTTACGTACTTCAATTTCCCCCGGACATAATATTTTTCTGAATCCATTAACGAGGCTTTTACTTGGCTTATATTTCCTTGTTCGTTCATTCGTACGTTTTTAACATTTTTCGTTCTTTCGTCCATAACTTACTCATCCGATACTCGAATGAGTTTGTTCTTGAGCCTACAGCTCATAAATTTCACATTCTTTAATATTCTTGCGAAACCCTAGATTTCTAGGTTCGTTATCTTCGTTCCATTTTCGTCCAAAAAGCATACTTAACTATGTTTTCTACGGTTACCGTCTTTTATTGAAAATTTCGCCATAACTTCGTTATAGCATATTTTTTACTTCGTTCCAAAAGGAACAATTCCATCATTCAATTATCCAACATCCTAATCAAGCATATAACATCTAACTTATACGCGATGTTTTTAACTTGTCCATCAACAACAAGCTCTATGTTTTTCACGCGTTCTTCATTAAGTTCTTAATCAATAATTATTATTTTACTTATTAGACATTAATTATTGTTTTAAGTCCAATATTATCCATCCTTATTCCATCGGATCATATGTGATGTCCCCAAATCCGGGTCCCAAGAACCTCGGACTTGGTACGTTACGGTACTTCATCATCATACATATTCTATCATCTAATGCGGAACAAATAAACATATATTGTTTATTTTACATAATTCTATAACATTTTCCCAGGTTTATTAACCTTAACTGAATACATATCTTCAAAATTACAAAGGTTTACAATAAGATAACTAAATAGTTATTCTTATAACAATCTATTACTGTATTTTGCTTTTGTCTCTGTCCTTCTTCAAGCCTTCGCCTTTATCTGAAATTTATTATCATGATATAGCAAGGGTGAACAACTACTTTGCCCAGCAAGTTTAAATTTTTTTTTTTTGCTAAATTAAGTTTAAATTTAATAAAGATATATCATGATTGAAAGAATAATAAGCTTTCAAGTTTTCAACAATTTAATAATTGTGAAGGAACATGAATCAAGATGTCAATAATTGAATGACTGAATCAATAATGTTTGAAGGTCAACAATGACCATGAATAATTTAACTGAACCTTATGGTAATGAAGGTGATCAGCCTTTCATACCTGATGAACATATGCAACATGCACTAAGTGCGAATCAATAATCAATTTAGATATGAATAATCATCAAGGCTGCCGATCTTCTCTTCTTTCTGTCTCTATTTCACGCTTTCTTCTTTTTCTTTTCTCTTTCTCTCTCTTTCTTCTTTCCTTTTTATCCTTATCTTCTTTTCTTATCCTTCTTATTTCTCTAATATCCGATCCTTCTCTTTCTTTTTTTAACCGGCCCTTTGGCCTTCTTATTGCCACATATTATTATTATTATTTAATTGCTTTATTGAATGCCCAAAATATCCTCATCACTAATTGGTTTTAAAAATTGGGCCACTTATTTAATCTTTTGGGCTTTCAATTAATCTTTTGGGCCATGTAATATTTACGTAGTCCAATCATTTCCATCTTAACCCACCCTAAATATTTAATTAGGGTATTCATTCCAAATATTTAGAATTTAAATCATCACTTGTACATTTAATTCTATAACCCAACTAAACTTGTTTTAATTAAGTTATAAAATTAATAACTTGAGATAATAAAAATATATCTCTTAACTTAATATAATTTTAATATTATTATTCTCCCACAAGTGGGCTTAGTTTGAGCCCTTATTTAATTCCATTGAGCTAGCAAATTTACTTGTTTTACTTGCTAACAAAAACTTACTTCGGCTTTCAACCCTAAATAAATTGGGTCAATATAATACTTGTCGCATACAGAATATATTGGGCTAGATTAAATAATTTAATCGCCCTTAGTCACTTTATCTACAAGTATCATGCTTAATTAATTAATTGGGCTCGTTTAAATCATATAACTTCCTTAGTCCATTAAATCTAATTCTCTTGGACTCTATTTAAATTATTGGGCTATGATATCATTAAAGTCCAATACTTTTAATTATATTTTACCCTAATAATTTAATTAGGGTTCCACTACACCCTTGTAAATAAATTCCTTACTTATGCCTTTTTAATTTCATAACCCAATTAGACTTGGTTATAAAATTAATTATTTTGAGATATATAAAATAAATCTCTTAATGTTAGTATATATATTTATATACTAATATTCTCCCATATTATAACCTCTTAGGTTATTTAATTATCACACCTAATATATATATTAGGTTATATAACTTAATTCTTAATTCACTTTTACATACAAAATAAATGTATACACATTATATAATGTATATTTATTTAATCATATACATAATTCACATAATCATAACATATTTCACTTCTCACACTTATTTTGACTTTTCTCCATAAAAAGTCAACTATTGACTTTGACCAAAAGTTAACCTTTACACTTTTTGTGTTTACTGTCCATTCTAACTAAACTTGACGTTTCGAATGCATCCGAGCAGTCCGTGCTTCAAAATTCTATATCTAACTCAAATTTTGAGTTTTAAATTACTCACTTCATATTGCTAATCATATTAACTAACGACTTTATACTTATTCAATTCACATCAAATTTTACAGGTATCATAATACCTTATTCTTGATATTCATTCAAGTACATATTAATTCATTTCTAGGGTTTTGGAATTTTGTAACCCATATTTTCTCTATTCTCATTCGAATTGCAAACCATATAGGTTTTACTTGAAAATTTTAAATAAATCCTCAAATTCTCTTCTAGGTTTTATTCTTTAACCTTTATTTTAATCATTCAAGATTTTATAAATTTTTGGGTTGTCACATCATACATACATCACCAATAACACTTCTCTATGAAATAAAAATGAAGATAGATGAAGATTATGGCTTAAAATCTTTTACCTCTTGAAGTTCTTAGTGTTCTTGGTTGGTTGATGGATTAGCTAGCTTCTTCTTCCTCTTCCTTGCAAATTCAAATTCTCTCTCTTTCTTTTCTCTCAATATTTCTCCAGGTGTTGGTGATTTTGGTAACCAAAGAAATAAAGGAATGGCTTGGTATTTATAAAACTTTGGAAGACTTAGGGCAAAATGGTCATTTGGGCAATTTTCTACTATTCCCACCTCCTTAATCTCCTAAATATCACCACCAAGCTTATCTTGAAGCTTGGTAGCCGCCCCCTCTCTCTTGGTTGACCCATATGGGTTGCCCCATCCTCTTTACCCACCCATTTGATCAATGGTTCGATCCATGGGTTTATTTCTTGGTTCGGGCTTAATATAAATTCAATTGGGGCCAAACTTTGGGCTTGAATTAACAATTCTTTGGGCTTGGATTTAATTAATCATTGGGCCTCCTTTTTAACTCATTTGGGCTTGCCATAATCCAAGTAATTAACAAATAGTCAACCTTGACTTTTGTTGACCAATACTTTGACTTTTCGTATTCTAACGATGACAACCCGAATTTTCAGAAATTATTTAAAAAAGAATTTAATAAATAAAATTCTTATTATAAGATGTTTTGAGTTTGAGTATGTGTATATATGTGTTATATATTGTGAAATATGTAATTTGGTGTGGAGAGAATTATATATTCATGTATTGGGAAAAAGAGGTTTAATAGTTAATTAAACTATTGAAGAAATTAAATGTAATTATTATGAAAAAGAAATTAATCGAGTAATATTAGTTAATTTGATTAAGTTAAAATTATATTATGAAATAGTATTATTTAATTATTATTGTGACGATGGAAATTATTATGAATTATGTTTCATAAATAATGTGAGTGATTCACTTAATTAAAATAGTGAAATAACGCGAATATATTTGTTTTAATAAATGGGAGATGGTACAAAATATGGTACAAAATTTAAATACAAACTTCGTTTATACAATACGACAAAACGTATCTAAGAGTTTTAACACGAATATTGTCTCGTATACAATATCCAAACTCAAATAGAGTCCTCATTACAATTATTATCACACTATTTTATAGAATAGTGAGGACTACTACAGTCACCATCTCGGACCGTCACTCCATTCCCCGACTAGTCCCGTCTATGTTCTCATTTTCCGAAAATAATAATGAAAGCAAAAGGGTGAGCTCAACTAGCCCAGTAAAAAATATTATGACTAAGATAATGCATAAAAAATTATCATTAGCCTTCAACAATGTTAAACTGATAGAATACAATAAACAACAAGTTTAACTGCAGCGGAACAAGCAATCCATTAGAAGAGTCAAGTAGAGCATGATATCTACTATCTTCTATGATTTAAAAGTTCATCATCAATATTTTATCGTTGTAACATGTAAGACCCCGAATTTTATGAAATAAAAGTATTCAATTTTTCTTATAATTACTATTCAGTAAATGGTTAAATTGATAAAAGGTTAAAGTTAAGGGTGATATATAATTTTTTTTTTCAAAATACGCAAGTGGTTATAAAATACTCATTTCTGTCGGGGAATATTCGTTTGGTCGTGGAATATTCTTGTTGTCGGGGAATATTAAATTGGCCGGTAGCGATCATTTGTGGGCCCCATAATGAATAATAAGCGTCGGATGAAGAAAGCGATAAGTTTGAGTTTTTATAAATAACGACGTAATTCTTCATTATTAACTTTGTTGGAATACACGGTGGTTAAAATACTGATGTCTGGCGTTGTTGCACAAAGAGTACACGCAGTATTGCACGATGATATTTTTGAATTATTGATTCTTACGTAAGAAGGCACTAATCAATAATTGTTACGATAATTCTTATTCAATATTTTATTTTATTGATTCAATAATTCTTTGCGTTGATATTTTATATTATTGTTGTTTCAATAATTGTCACTTCACAGTATCTCCATTATCAGATCAATAATTCATATTATTTGAATAATATTATTAGATAGCATTATTTGCAATGTCTAGAAAATTCTGTCAAGGAGAGGTTTGGTCACCTAATTGTGCGCCAGTAAGGAGAAATCCTTATTGGAAAGCTCCCTCTTTCCCGGGAACTGCCTGGTTGTCATTATTGTGATTCTGTAATATTATTTGTGAATAATTAATTATTGATTTATATGATAATAAAATATTTATTTGATGTGGATATAAATGATAGATTTATTTATGTGGTTATAAATGAAGGAGTTAATGTTGAGGTGTTTTATCAGTATTTTGTCGGATTGGAGGTATTAAAAGATCAAATCGATTGTTATTACTGACTTTATTGTGTGAGTTATAATATTTAATACTTAGTTGGATTGTTGTAATTTTTGGATATGTTATACATATATAAGTTGAGTATATGTCCACAAATTTTGAACCGTTAAAAATGAGCGTATAATTTGTTATGAATTTTAAGAGGTGACTGATTCGGAAATTAGGTTATAAATAATTTTGGTGGAAAATTCTAGAATTGGTGGGCCCCACTTTTGGTTGGTGAGAAATGTGCCCAATTGAATTTTCAAATGTGGTGGGTGGGAATAGTAGCAGGTAAAGCCATCAGGTTGCAGGTTAAGTCTGCTTCGGCGTGCTAACATTTTCCTATAAATAGAGGGCTAAGTTAGAATTGAAAAACACACCAGAATTCATAAGTTTTCTCTCTTTTTCTCTCTAGATTATTGAGTGTATTTTGTGAGTATTTAGATACTTGGTGAGTTGCTATTCATCAGTGCAAGTTTCCTTCAGCGTCATATCCGATATCCAGTCAGAAGTGCTACTTTTTTGAGGTAGGGGATAGTAAAGGATAGTAAGGGGTGTTATATTCTTCGTAAAATGATATTAAATCTTTCAATATCATTATACCGAAAATATTGATATGAATATTATTGTAGAATTTCTACCTTTTTGAGTAGGGATTACTATTCACGTATACGACACTATTCATGTATATGTCACTATTTACGTATATGATATTATTTACGTATACGGTACTATGTACGAATATGGAGTACTATTCACGAGTTACTATTCATGAGTTACTATTCACAAGTTACTATTTATGAGTTACTATTCACGAGTTACTATTCACGAGTTACTATTCACGGGTACTATTCACGGGTACTATTCACGACAAAATTGGTTTCTTTTCTGACCAAATTATCGTTGATTTATGAATCTTACTCTTGAGATTAAATCTATATGTTGATTATATTGTTTTTATTATCATATATAACATTTTATAACCCTGATGTTGAAATTCTCTTTCACTTGAGTGTAAAGATGGGTAGATTATTGGTATGATCATGACTACGGGTTCCCTTTGGCAAGTAGTGCAAAGTTGAATTGTTGACTGGTATGATCATGATCATTGAATTTATAACTGAATATCTTTAGCTTAAGTGCAAAGGTGAATTGATCAACATGGTTATAATTATTGTTTATATAAATTCTGAAATGATTATATATTTCTTTGAGATATTAATATATTTGGCCTGTAGTGCAAATATGAACTGTTGAGGAATATCTTTGGCATGTAGTGCAAAGATGAATTGTTGATGAATATCTTTGGCCTGTAGTACAAAGATGACTGTTGTTGAATATCTTTGGCACGTAGTGCAAAGATGGGTCATTGATGAATATCTTTGGCCCATAGTGCAAAAGATGAAATTGTTAGTATGATTATAAGCGAGGAGGCGTGATTTGGTATAACCATGATCTTTGATGTTTCAGGTAAAGACATGTGATAAAAATTATCTTCGTCCTGGATGCGAAGAGGAATTTAGAATTACAATTATGATTATGAGTTATACATGTGATTGTGGAAAAGAACTGTTGATTAATGTTACAGGGATAAAATATTGTTGGTGGACTTTTAATGTGGAGAAGATAATAGACCTTATGGTCTATTTGACTCTTCTAATGGATTGCTCGTTCCGCTGCAACTATGGTTGAAAAGTTTTATCATCTACCATATGTTCTAAATCTCTGATTTATTACTGATGAAGGCTATTGATAATTTAATTATCTTTAGTCATGATATTTTTTTACTGGGCTAGTTGTGCTCACCCTTTCTTTCACTGTTCTTTTCAGAAAATGAGAATATAGCTGGGACTAGTCGGGGAATGGATTGACGGTCCAGATGGTTGCATTAGTAGTCCTCACTATTCTGTGAAATAGTGTATCAATAATTGTAATGAGGACCCATTTTGAGTTTTTATACTGTCTATTAGACAATAGTTATATTCAAACTCACAGTATATGCGTTGTCGTATTTTGCACGACAATTATTTTACTGAAGTTGTATTTGTTTTTGTACCATGTATTTGGCGACTCAGAATGGGTTGGATGGAATGGACCTATTTTGGGGGTGTCACATAACACAACTCAATAAATAATCCACATCACTGAATTATCCATGCACTACGGGCCAATGATATTCATTAGTATCACATCCACAAATTATCCATGCACTACAGGCCAATGATATTTTTTATTATCACCAATGGTCATAAACATGCGAACAACTGTCCATCAATGCACTACGGGCCAATGAGGACTTTTACCACATCATTTGTAACATTACAGGTCATGATTATACCGATATATAGTAATAATCATACCAATTAACAGTCCATCTATGCATTACGGGCCAAAGATGACTTTCATCACAATATAAATATGAGAATGATGACAATGATATAAGAATTCAATTAAATGAGAGCAAATAAATTTTAACGATTTATAATTCAATTTATCCAGAATTCAATAATGTCCAAATTGTTAACATAGTACTGCTTTGTGGAGTAAAATTCAAGAATAATATTGCATCAAAAATAATTTGGATAGAAAAGAAATCAATTTTTGTCATGAATAGTACCCCGGGTAAATAGTACTTTGTGAATAGTACCACGTGAATAATACTTTGTGAATAGTACCCCGACATGAAAAGATTAAAATTTAACAAGAATATTCAGAAAAATATCCTTGTGAAAAGATACTAGCTAAAGCGTAAATTTCCAAGGATATTCTACTAATTTTAAGGAGTATAGAAGCAATACTTATCAAAATGAGTGTTAAATTCGGCATCTGAAACGAAATAATATTACTTACATACTACAAAGTATGGAAGAAAATATTATTTGTTACGAATATTGAACAAAAATAATATCTGTAAGACCTCGAATTTTATGAAATAAAAGTATTTAATTTTTCTATTTAGTAAATAGTTAAATTGATAAAAGGTTAAAGTTAAGGGTGATATATGAATTTTTTCAAAATACACAAGTGGTTATAAAATATTCATTGTTGTCGGGGAATATTCGTTTGGTCGTAGAATATTCTTTCTTTCGGGGAATATTCGTACGACGGCGTAGCTATTTGTGGGCCCCATAACGAATAACTGTCGGATGAAGAAAACGACAAAAAATGAGTTTTTATAAATAACGACGTAGTTGTTACCGTTAACACTGTTGGAATACCCGGTGGTTAAAATAAAGTAATACGCATTGTTGCACAGTAGCACACGGTATTGCACAATATTTTTGAATTATTGATTCTTACATAAGAAGGCACTACTCAATAATGGTTACAGTAATTACTGTTCAATATTTTATTTTATTGATTCAATAATTGCTGCGTTGATATTTTATATTATTGTTGTTTCAATAATTATCAACGCATGATATTTCCCATTATCGGATCAATAATTCATATTATTTGAATGATATTATTAGATAGCATTATTGGCAATGTCTAGAAAGTTACATCGAGAGGTTTGGTCACCTAATTGCTTGGCTACGATGAAGGGAGAAATTCTTATTGGAAAGCCCCTCTTTCAGGAACCGCCTGGTTGTCATTATTGTGATTCTGTAATATTATTTGTGAATAATTAATTATTGATTTATATGATAAGGAAATATTTATTTGATGTGGATATAAATGATGGATTTATTTATGTGGTTATAAATGAAGGAATTAATGTTGAGGTATTTTATCAGTATGTTGTCGGATTGGAGGTATTAAAAGATCAAGTCGGTGTTCTTACAACTCTATTGTGTGAGTTATAATTTTTAATCCGACCGTTGGATCGTTTTGATTTTTGGATATGTTATACATATATAAGTTGAGTATATGTTCACAAATTTTGAACCGTTAAAAATGAACGAATGATTTGTTATGAATTTTAAGAGGTGACTGATTTGGAAATTAGGTTTTAGTGGAAAATTCTAGAATTGAGTGGACCCCACTTTTGGTTGTTGGGGAAGATGGCTGATTTTTGGTGGGTGGAATAGTAGCAGGTAAAGCCATCAGGTAGCAGGTCAAGTCTGCTTCGGCGTGCTAACATTTTCCTATAAATAGAGGGCTAAGTTAGAATTGAAAATCACACCAGAATTCATAAGTTTTCTCTCTTTTTCTCTCTAGATTATCGAGTGTATTTTGTGAGTATTTAGATACTTGGTGAGTTGCTATTCATCAGTGCAAGTTTCCTTCAGTGTCATCCGATATCCAGTCAGAAGTGCTGCTCTTTTGAGGTAAGGGATAGTAAGGGATTTTAAGGGATTGTAAGGATAGTAAGGGATATTAAGGGATGTTATATTCTTCATAATGATGTTATTCTTTTAATATCATTATACTGACATATTGGTATGGATCTTATTGTGGAATTTCTATCTTTTTTGAGTCGGGGTTACTATTCACGATATCAAGACTATTCACGTATGATACATTATTCATGTATATGGTACTATTTACGTATATGACATTATTTACGTATACGGTACTATGTACGAATACGGAGTACTATTCATGAGTTACTATTCACGAGTTACTATTCATGAGTTACTATTCACGAGTTACTATTCACGAGTTACTATTCACGGGTACTATTCATGACAAAAATTAGTTTCTTTTTCTGACCAAATTATCGTTGATTTATGAATATTGCTCTTGAAATTAAATGCAGTTGTTGATCATATTATTTTTTATTATCATATATAACATTTTTATAACCCTGATGTTGAAATTCTCTTTCACTTGAGTGTAAAGATGGATAGATTATTGGTATGATCATGACTAGGGTTCTCTTTGGCCAGTAGTGAAAAGTTGAATTGTGACTGGTATGATCATGACCATTGAATTTATAATTAAATATCTTTAGCTTAGGTGCAAAGGTGAATTGATCAACATGGTTATAATTATTGTTTATATAAATTATGAAATGATTATATATTTCGTTGAGATATGAATATCTTTGGCCCGTAGTGCAAAGATGACTTATTGATGAATATCTTTGGCCCGTAGTGCAAAGATGGTCTGTTGATGAATATCTTTGGCCCATAGTGCAAAGATGGATTATTTAGTATGATTATGAACATGAACTGTGGTTTGGTATAATCATGATCTTTGATGTTTCAGGTAAAGACAGGTGATAAAAATTATCTTCGTCCTGGGTGTGAAGAGGAATTTAGAATCACAATTATGATTATGAGTTAT
Organism: Panax ginseng; assembly: GCA_020205605.1. Classification (NCBI taxonomy): domain Eukaryota; kingdom Viridiplantae; phylum Streptophyta; class Magnoliopsida; order Apiales; family Araliaceae; genus Panax; species Panax ginseng. Next base: position 57,992,624 of record CM035136.1, on the reverse strand, counting down.
TCATATGATTGTGAAAAGGAACTGTTAATTGATGTTACAGGGATAAAACATTGTTGGTGGACTTTTAACATGGAGAAGATAATAGACATTATGGTCTATTTGACTTTTCTAATGGATTTCTCGTTCTGCTGCAACTATGGTTGAAAAGTTTTATCATCTACCATATGTTCTAAATCTCTGATTTATTACTGTTGAAGGCTATTGATAATTTATTTATCTTTAGTCATGATATTCTTTACTGGGCTAGTTGTGCTCACCCTTTTGTCGCACAATTCTTTTCGTAATAAGAGTGTAGTAATGGGAGGCGAGGAGGGTAAGGGAATAGAATGGTGGTCATCATTTAGTAGTTATATTTGGTGAATCAACTAGGGTGAGGCGAACCCAACGTTGGAAGGGTGTTTTGCCACTATCATACAAGATGTCTAATGACATACAACCTCGTGTCATCATAAGACAGGGTTGTGCCTATCCACTTGCTGAGTATATTTACGAGCACTACCTATATAATCTTGGGGTTTGTTTGAAGTATAATTCTCAATTAGAGACAGTGGAGATAATGATAAGTCAAGAGAAGACTCACCATTGGGAAGAATATGATAGTAATCTTCTCATTTTTCTTTGGGGTCTATCAATCAACCAAGGATAATTACGTGGCCATATGATATCTATCATAACCTAGACTCATGGCCTCCCATATACGAAGGTTTCCTTGAGCACTTCTCAAAGATTTTAATTTCTAAAACAGTTTTTGACTATACCTTTATGTAAGGTGTCATTGTGACGTGCTATCCAAGGTTGGGATGAGTGTCACAGTTGGTATATATTTGTATCCAAACTCATAGAATGTGTTGTTGTATTTTGTACGATAATTGTTGTAATAAAGTTGTAGTTGTTTTCTGTACCATGTATTTGGCGACTCAGAATAGGTTGGATGGAATGGACCTATTTTGGGGGCGTCACAATATCCCTTACCTTAAAAAGTGAGTACTTCTGAGTGGTATAGCGGAGATATTCTTGAAGAAAACTTGCACTATTTTCTACACTCAAAGCTTTCTTAAACTCTAAAGAAATGCGCTCAATATTATAAAAGAAGAATTCTCTGATTCTGGTTTGATTTTCAATTCTAAACTAAACATCCTATTTATAGGAGAATGAAAGGATACTATTTAGAAAAAAATATCACGGACACACAGTAACCAAATCACGGGCGCGCAGAATTCGGCTGAAACGTTTGATTTTATGATTTTACTATTCAATAAAATATTCTAATAAAACGAAAAATTTAAATAAAATATAATATATTCTATTTATAATCTAATAAAACGAATAACTTTATAAAAAGTATTCTGTTTTATATAAAACATTTTCTGTTTTATTACTATTATAATAATAATAAAAACAAAACTTATAATATAATATATCTTTATATATATATATATATATATATATATATATATATGTATATAAACAAACAAAATTGAGATAACTTTCTACCAACGATTTTGAAAAATGGATAAGTGGGGGTCCATATAATAAGCCAAATTTACAACAAATATTTCATAAAAATCCTCTCTATTTATCTCAACTCACTTGGCTTCACTAAACACGTTTTTACTAACATTTATTCATCATTATTATAACTCACAATATTAACAACCAATTTATTCCTAGGAAAGAAGGGGCTTTCTGATAAGGATTTCTCCTTATTGGCGTGCAATTAGGTGACCAAACCCCTTTCCTCGACAGAACTTTCTAGACATTGTCAATAATGCAAATAATAATATGCATAACTTTGTCGTCTCAATTATTGATTTAATAATATAAAATATTGTGCAAATGATACTATGACAATAATTGAATCAATAATGTGAGATACTATGCATACACAAGAGAGGCGAATCGGGCGTGTGACGAATGAGCGTCGAAATGCTGTGACAAGTGTTAATGAACGTAAAAAGTGTTTCAATTCAATTGAAATGAACATTGTAAGATATGGAATTGGGTTAATATAAAATCAATAAGGAGTCCTAGAAAGACTTAAACACTTGAATGAATTTCGAGTATGACTAAGAAGAAGTATAGTGAGATGTAAGTTGAAAGTTAACACAATCAAATTGAACATTGTGTATTGATTAATAAGAAGAGTTATGAGATGTGGAGTAAAGTTTATATTACAACTACTATGCGTTGCTATGTGACTAATAGTTTATGTGCATGATTATATAATTATGTAGGGCAAATAGCTGTTAGCTGTTAAACTGTTATTGGTAAACAACGATCAAGACAAGTCTTTCAGTTCCTATTTGCTATAAGAACTTGATGATTAACTGTTTTAAATCTTAATTGCAAAGAGCATGATGTGTTATATATATGTTGAAAGTCTGTAACGTTAAAGTCAATTTATGACTATGTTGATTGAGTAAAGAATGCTGATTGAGTAAGGAACTCAATCTTTATACTTGTTATGTGAACTACAACATGTATGTTATGTTAGTCCAATGATTATGAGATTTATGTTGAGCATGTTATTATGTGCTACGTGATGTGTGACAACCCCAAATCCGGGTACTTTATTCCCACAGGATTTGGTGTTCACTTGATGAAAATATTCACATCTAACTACCCCATCATAATAAAATTAGATAATAAACCTTCCCATTAAAGGATTACATTAATAAAAATCTCCCAGGTTATCTAACCTTTAAATACAATTATTCAAATGCGGAAAATTAAATAACTTCATTACAATCATTAAAAATAAAGCCTGACAATAAAATGTCAACATGATTACAAGTCTTCAATACTTGTTCATCTTTCCTTTTCCTTTACTGGTGCTAGGTACATCGACCTTCTCAACTTTAGCTGTAATAGTTATATAAGCAAGAGTGAGCAAACACGACTCACTTGAAATGATAATGAATAAAACTTTACAACAACTGCCAAATAATAGGCACAATAGAACTGAACAAAATGCTTTATCAATGATAATCAGAATCATGAAATATTTATTTGAGGATCATAAGACCACGAACTATATCCATAGTTATAAGTAATCTTTCAACTTAAACTTTTAACAGTTATAAGACTATAGGGACTCCTCGTACTTAGGGGGATCAGCCCTTCGTACAATGTATTGTGCACAAACATTTCAATGCTATGCGTAAATTATCCCCTAATAATAGGGTTGTTCATCTCAGTATTTAGAATACAAGTCCGCCCCAAAGTAAATTTGGTTTAGATACGTTTTAAGGTAATTTGGAATTCAACGGACATCAACTAAGGATTAGTTGAATAAAAAGTTAACAACGTTATGCTATGGAATAATCATAACTGGATCGACATTGTAAATTAAGGTCATGCTTTAGGAATAATCTAATAGCATAAATATTGAATAATATAACATACCTTGCTTGAACAATATTAAGCTAAGGTTAAAATCTTATTTAGAATTGAGTATTGAGCATGCATAACAAATAGTAAATTGAACGATAAAACTTGTTCAACTTTAATATATCATCAGAATGTAGAAACTTGCATACTAAATAACAAGTTTAGGTTTAGAAAAACTTGCACAATATAATTAGAGTTAAGAAAAATTGCATACAACAAAACAAGTTAAAAACAAGAATAACTTGCTTAATATAATCGAGATAGGGTAAGTAACTTGCTTAAAAGTAACAAATTAAGGATCAGATACTTGCATTTAATACACAAATTGAAAGAAGTTAAGAAAATTGCATAATGTAACAATAGAACTAGTTCAACGATAGTGTAGAGTTAGAAATCTTGCCTTGAGTGTAAGCTAAACCGTAATAACTCGAATCACAATACCCTATATACATATCATCATGACATAATCAGTTGTGGACCAGCCCAGGACCACCATCAGGGATCATCAGCCCCGCATAGTCTCCGATTTAGCCTGGGAGGCTATGTGTGCGCACTGGGAGGCTGATAACTTCAAGAAAAAGTCTGAGTAGGCGAAGAAGAACCGTGGTCGACTCCGGATAGTACACACACCTTTGGTTCTCGATCGTTCGAGGAGGCGAAGACTGTGTAAGTCGTTGTATTTAGTTATTTATGTATCAAGTTCTCACACAAATACTTAAGACCTATTTTATGATTGTTTGTATTAGGCATTGGGGAGGACCTTGGCCGAGATCCTACCATTCTAGAGTTTTGGGATCGGCGCACACGCCTAAGAGACAGCGTACTTTGTCTCTCAAGCGACTTTAGCTATATGGGTAAAACTCATCTTACTATTTAGCTTTTAATAATATTCAATCGTAACTAAAATGATATAATTAACATAAGTATCTGTAATACATTACAGGACCGATTTTAGAGGCTTCGGGACGAGCGTATAGCTGAAGACTATTAGGAGGGGTTCTGAGCCGTTAGATTCCGCCACCCCTCTTCCCGATATTGTATTAGATCGGGATGAGGAGCTGAGACTATGGGTCGCGTCTCAGGATCCCCATACTAGCGAAGATCTGATGATATCGAATGTCAGTGTTCCGCCGAGGATACCCGTATATACACTTCCTAGAGGTAATATTTTTTTATGTTTCACGAAATTATCCGAATTTATCACATTATATAAATTATTATTAGTAATCGAATTTGTATCTCTTTATAGGCTCCAGCCAGCGCCAGCGTCCGAGAGCACATGTTGGACCATCTCATACGGGCGCTGGCTTGGATGACGATATCTTCCGGTGGCTCATAGGGGCCGTGTCGGATAGGTTCCATACCGATCCGATCTTTCAGCATCAGCAGTTGCCTTGCAATTCTCGTCTTCACCAGATTGCTCAGGATATTATAGCAGGGGCCTCTACAGAGAGTACGGGATTACCACGGGAGCAGTTCGACGCTTGGAGCACCGAGATGCTCCGAATGGTGATTACCCTCTTGGAGGAGGCTTTTCGTCTGCCCCCACCTACTCATGTATTCTTATTGTTTATGTTTTTCAATTAAGGCTAGTTTGTTAATTCTCTCTCTCTCTCTCACACACACACACACACACACACACATATATATATATATATATATATATATATATATATATATACACGGACTAATGATTTATATTTTTGATTCTATCAACATGGTTGCGATGGCGACCAGGCTGGCGATGATGAGCAGGAGCACGAGTCTGATTTTCATACACCAGAGCAGTGTCGTTCACCTCCGCCCGATGATGATACTTAATTTTACTAGTTTATAGTTCATTTGTATATATTCATGTTATTGTAGAACTTTTGTATATATTGTATTGTCTAATTGCGTCTGTACAACTATTGGTAATTATATTGTTTAACATTTATGGAACATTAGCTTATATTTGTAATTGGTTAGCTTATAATACGTTTTGGTGGATATTTGAATGTGAATGTGAATGTGAATGATAATGAGTTGAAGATTAAGTTTTAGTGCTATGTTGCATATTTGAATGTGAGATACAGGTTTATATTACTGTGTATTGGGTTGTGACAGGTTACTGGTACATTAATGGGTTTAAACACCTGGAAACTGAACTTTTAAAATCTGCAATTTAAAAAAAGGATAGTTAATTCCGACGGAATAGGGTATTTGCGACGGAACTTCCCTCAGAATTAATAAATAAGCAATTTTTAATAAATGCCGAAAAATCCTAATTTTAGTCGAACATACGTTATGTTCGATGCAACATATCCGTCGTAAACACTCTATCTCCGACAAAAATTCCGTTGAATTTAATAATTAGCCAATTTTAATGAATAGTGGGTTATTTTATTTTTCAGTCAGACATAAGATAATTCCGAGGGAATACATCCGTCAGAAATAGGTACTGTTATATTCGACGAAAAGTTTCGTCCTATATATTCGGTCGAAGATAGTTAATGTTCGACGCACATCCGTCGGAGATACGTTCGTCGAGGATAATGAATTTCCGACAGAACTTTTGACAGATCTTATTTTCGACTCGAATATTTACGACCGAATATCTGACGGATATTTCCGTCGGGAATAATATATTTTCGACCGAATAGGCGTATTTCCGACGGAATAATCCGTCGGACTTAAGCTTTTTTCTTGTAGTGTTTACAGAGAATTTTGGAAGAGAATAAAACTACAACTTTAAAGAAATTTAAAAGAGTAAGACAATACCTTGTTTTCTAGAAGATGATAATTTTCCCTATGATCAACAAGCTTTCTTTTCCCCAATTCTTTTCTCAAAACCTCTATAGAATTCTCTCAAGTTCTCTCTCAATTTTTCTTCTTTTATTCTTCTGTGTTCTTCCTCCCTATTCTAAACTCTAACTTACGTACTTAAAAATATAACATATATGATATAATATGTATTAATTATATAATATAAATATATATGTAACTGATATCAGTTATCTTATTTTTAAAAATCAAAAGCCATAAGGCTTGTTTGGCTATCTACTTTAAAATTTAATCAATTAATCCTTATGCCTTGTTTGGTAAAACACATTTAAATTAAAGACTTAATATGCATTAAGCCTTGTTTGGCGAAACTGAATTAAACTCCTTTAATTTATTTTAATAACTCCTTTATAGTAAGGTTATTTGTCACACTTTTATTTAATTAAAATTTTAATAATCAATTTAATTAATTCTAATAACAATTTATTAAATTACTTTAACACATAAATCAATACAACATTATTATAATTTTCTTTATAACTATAATTTTATTTAATCATCTAACACATCATTTTAATTACAAATTCAAATTAAAATATCATTATAATAATTCATTTAATCATTATAAACTCTCTAACTTAATTTATAATTTAAATTAGAATATTATCTCATGATGATCAATTTCCTTAACTCATAAATTATTTATTTATCAAATAAATAATCAAATCAAATCAAATCAAGTCCAATTAAACAAATACAAATATTTATTCAATAATAAACACATCCATTAAATATTTATATAATTCAATAAATATTTAAAAATTATAATTAAAATTCTGGATTATTACATCTTTCCCTCCTTACAAGGATTCTGTTCCCAGAATTACAACTCAAACAAATCATTCCTCACATTCTTCCCTACTTACAAAGATTCTGTCCCCAGAATCGAAGACACAAATTAAATAAATAACTCAGGGTAATCTTTCATCATTTTATCTTCGAGTTCCCACGTAGCTTCTTCAGCATTGTGGTTCCTCCATATCACTTTCACGGAAGGTATCACCTTATTCCTGAGCACTTGTTCTTTCATGTCGACTATCTGGATAGGAACCTCTACATAGGACAAGTCTTTGTCAAACTACAATGGTTCGTACTCGACCACGTGCTTGTAATAGGGTTTATACGGTCGTAACACCGAAACGTGAAAAACATTGTGAACGTTTTTCAACTCTGGGGGTAGAGCTACTTCATAAGCCACTTATCCTATTCTTCACAACACTTCAAAGGTTCCAATAAACCTCAGGCTTAGCTTTCCCTTTTTACCAAAATGAATTTTCCCCTTCCAAGGAGAAACTTTTAAGAACACGTAACTTCTTACGTCGAATGCACGATCTTGTCTGTGTTGATCATCATACTTCTTTTGTCTGTCATGAGCAGCTACCAATCTTGTCCTGATGAGTTTAACAACCTTGGCAGTTTGTTGTACCATTTTTGGTCCTAATAGTTGCCGTTCACCGACTTCATCCCATCACAGTGGAGTTCTGTACTTTCTGCCATATAATGCTTCGTAAGGTGGCATGCCAATGCTTGCGTGGTAACTGTTGTTGTAGGCAAATTCCACCAATGATAAATGTTCATCCCAGCTCCCTTTGAAATCCATGATGCATGCTCTCAACATATCTTCCAATGTCTGGATTGTTCGTTCGCTTTGGCCATCTATTTGTGGATGGTATGCCGTACTCATTCGCAACTGTGTTCCCATGCACTCTTGTAGTCTCTTCCAGAAGTTTGACGTGAATCGCGGATCTCTATCTGACATAATTGACACTGGCACTCCATGTCTCGAAACGATCTCTTTAACGTATAACCTTGCCAACTAATCAAGATTGAACCTAATCTTTAATGGCAAAAAGTGTGTGATTTTGTCAGTCTGTCCACTATTACCCAAATCACATTGCATGCTCTCTGAGTAGTTGGAAGACCCACCATAAAATCCATTGTGATGTGTTCCCACTTCCATTCTGGTATTTCTAACAGTTGAAGTAATCCTCTTGGTCTTTGATGCTCGACCTTGACTCTTTGACATGTCAAACATTTTGCAACACATTATGCAACATCTCTTTTCATGTTGTCCACCAAAGATGACGTCGTAAATCTTGATACATCTTCGTACTTCCCGGGTGTATCGAATATCTTGAATTATGAGTTTCGGTCAAGATTTCATCTTTAATCTTTGGTACTGCTGGAACCCAAATTCTTCCCTCAAACCTTAGTAGTCCTTCGATATCGATCTTGTATTTTACATCACTACCCTCAACCACCTTCTCTTTGATTTTCCCACATTCTTCATCTTGTAGTTGAGCATTCTTAACTTTGTCCACCAAAGTTGGACTAGCTTCCATTTGGAATAGTCGTTCATCAGATTCTTTTGGAAATGTTATTTCCACCTCTAGCTTTGTCATTGCTAAAATAAGCTCTTCCTGAGTGGTTATCAGCATCAACTTTTCCCGACCTTTCCTGCTTAAAGCATCTGCAACCGCATTCGCTTTGCCTGGATGATAAAAGATCTCACAATCGTAATCTTTTATCAACTCCATCCATCTTCTTTGACGCATGTTCAGGTCCTTCTGAGTGAAAATATACTTCAGACTCTTATGGTATGTATATATCTCACATTTCTCTCCATAGAGATAGTGTCTCCATATTTTCAGAGCAAATACTACTACAGCCAACTCTAAATCATAAGTCGGATACCCTTTCTCGTAGTCTTTCAGTTATCTTGATGCATATGCAATAACCTTGCCGTTGTGCATAAGAACACAACCCAATCCTTTATGTGAGGCATCACTATATATCACAAAGTTTCCTGTATTATCTGGTAATGACAACACATGTGCCACACTTAACTTCTTCTTCAAATCTTGCAAAACTTTCTTCACACTTCTCAGTCCAAACAAATTTTACAGCTTTCCTTGTCAAATTTGTTAGCAGAGTGGCTATCTTTGAAAAATCTTAAATAAATCGTCTATAATAACCGGCCAGTCCCAAGAAACTCCTCACCTCCGACGGTGTTCTTGGTTGTTCCCAATTGATTACGGCTTCCACTTTTGATGGATCCACTGAAATCCCATCTTTGTCAATCACATGCCCGAGAAATTGTACACGATCTAGCCAAAATTCACACTTAAAGAATTTCGCGTACAACTTTTCCTTTCTTAGTGTCTCCAACGTCAAACGTAAATGTTCTACGTGTTCTTCTTGAGTTTTGGAATACACCAGAATGTCATCAATAAATACCACCACAAACTTGTCTAAGAATGGTTTAAACACCCTGTTCATCAAATCCATGAATGCAGCAGGGGCATTGGTCAAACCAAAAGACATCACCAGAAACTCGTAATGTTCATACCGAGTTCTGAACGCCGTTCTAGGTACATCCTCCTTCCGTACCTTTAATTGATGATACCCACTTCTCAAATCTATTTTCGAGAAGTATTTAGCACACTTCAATTGATCAAACAAGTCATCTATTCTTGGCAACAGATATTTATTCTTAATAGTGACTTTGTTTAATTCCCTATAATCAATGAAAAGACGCATTGACCCATCTTTCTTCTTCACGAATAACACCGGTGCTCCCCATGGTGACACACTCAGCTAAATGTATTTCTTGTCTAACAGCTCCTGCAGTTGCACCATCAGTTCCTTCATCTCTATCGGAGCCATTCTGTACGGGGCCTTTAATATCGGTGCTGTTCCTGGCGCTAAGTCGATCACGAACTCAATCTCCCGGTCAGGCGGAAGTCCTGGAAAATCCTTAGGAAACACATCTACAAATTCCCTAACAACTGGTATCTCTTCCAGTTTCACACCCTTCTTCTAAGTATCGACTATGTAAGCTAAATAACCCATATAGCCTTGACTCAACAACTTATTGGCCTTCATAATCGTCAGACATCTCATTTGTCTAGGAAATTTGCTACCATAGAAAACTACCTTTGACGGAGTCATACAGTTTACATATTTCTTTTGGCAATCAATTATCGCTGCATAATTGAACAACCAATCCATTCCCAAAATAACATCAAACTCTCCAAGTCTAATCGGAATTAAATCTACCATCATGATATTCCCCTTAATATTCACCCTACAGTTCTTGTATACGAACCTAACAAGAATTACCTCCCTATTCGCAATTTCTATGTTTAAAGGGAAATTCAATTTTTCCCTAGGAAATCCTAACCTCTTAGCAAATTCATCAGATATAAATGAGCAAGTAGCACCTGAATAAAATAATACACAAGCATCAATATCATTGATTGGGATAATACCTGACACCACATCCTTTGATAGCACATCATCTTGCACAGTCATGTTGAAGGTTCTGGCTATGGGTTTGTTTGATGTCGTTGGTCCAGCAATGGCCCATGTACCTCTACTGCTACCTCCCTTGCTTCCTGTTGTCTCCCCAACTTTCTACTTAGGGCACTCACGAGAAAAGTGATCCTTGGATCCACACGTGAAATAAACGTTCTTCTTGGGTTGATTGCAATTTGGGGCGATGTGACCCTTCTGGCCATAGTTAAAGCATACACATTTCCCTATTAAGCATATACCCTTGTGAAACTTCCCACATGTGGCACATGCTTCAAACTTCTTATTCTGCTGGTTACCCTACTGACTTCCAGCACCCACATTTCCATTCCATTTCCTCTTCAGGTTATTGTTACCATTTCCACTACCACCACTACCATTCTTAACCTCCACTTCATTTTTCTTCTTTTTTTGTTCTTGATTAAACTTTATTCTGGCTCACCTCCACCTGAGAATTGCCTTCTCCATTATCACGCAAATGTCTTGGTGGAACAGGAGACCCTATCTTGACAACCATGGTTTCAGTCCATGCTCAAATCTCTTAGCCTTGCGTTCATCTGTGCTGACTTGATATGGCGTAAACCTCGCCAACTCGTTGAATTTTGTGGCAAGTGAAAAATAATGAAGCTTGTAATGTGAAACGACAATTGGTTCAACGCCTGTAATGTGAAACGACAAGTGGTTCGATGCCTGTAATATGAAACGGCAAGTGGTTTGACGACTGGTAAAGGTAATTACTATTGACGAAGGTAATTACTATTGACGAAGAGACTCTTAGCTGATGACATATGGGCCCCCCAAACTTACCACAAATGTATCATAATAGACTCTTTATATACATCAAGGATTGAATAAATAGTACCACAAATCATTTTATTTTTAATCACACATATTTAATCTTTCAAAAATTATTAATCATTTATAACTTGTCGTCTGAATTATTGATTTAATAATATAACATATTGTACAAATGATACTGTGATAATAATTGAATCAATAATATAAGAGATATGATGCGAAAATTTCTTGTAGCAATAATTGAGTATACCGATGAGTGACTTCTTACGTAAGCATCAATAATCAATACCGTGTGCTACTATGCAACAACCACGCCAGTATTCTTTGTACTTTTACTATAGGGTAGTTCAACAGCTTTTAACGATAACACCTCATTGTTATTTTCATAAAGTATTTTTGTCGTTTTCTCAATCCGGCAATAATTCCGTTAATGGGGTCCACTAATGATTGAGTCGTCGCATCGAATATTCCTAGATAAAAGAATATTCCCGACCAAACTAATATTTTATAACAACTTGCTTACTTTGCAAAATTTATAAATATTACCCACAACTATAACATTATATCAAATTTATTCCATAATATTCAAAAATAATATTTATAGAAAATTCATCTTTATTTATAAAAGTTGGGGTCTTACATTGCTCATGTTTGTTGTTTTGTTTCTGTTGTTGTATACATGTTATAGTATGGTATATGTACTACATATTCAAGATTTTATATAATGTTTAGATAACTCTTGAGGATGGATTTAATAGCAATTGAACCGGTGGCCGATCACGTTTATGTTTTCTGGGTAACCCAGAAAACGTATGAACATCATCTCTTACATGGTTTGACCGGCATGGATCTAGAGATTTTGTTGTTGTTATACTGTTTTTATGTAATAGATCTGTGGTCTTGCATGCTAGCTACAATCTAGAACTTTTAGATCACAAAAACATCACACGAACAACATGTAGTGGAAGCCCAAACATGCACACTCAAGCTGTTCTTCATTTTTGGAAAACCCAGAAATGAAGAACAGTCTCTGACACGATTTTCTGAAGCTTAGATCTATCTTATTGGTGATGTTTAGACTTGCACAATGATCAATCAAGATACCCTGTTAGTTAGTCTACAAGGCCTGACGTTTAACACGACTATAACATGAACTGATTGACTGTAATGAGGCCACAAAGGGCGTTGACCGGCCATGACCAGATTTTATGGGCAGCCCCGAAACACGATGAACACGTCTGACATCTAGTTCAAAGATTAATAACTTTCAATTGTGATGATGTATAACCTGGTTATTGGTTGTTACATGTAGTGTTACACTAGTTCTACAAGATTCAATCATTAGCTAGCCGAAAAAACACATTTCACACTGATTTATTGATGGACAAACATGGTCACTCGAAACTGACTTTTGAGTGTTCTGGGTTTCTCAAGAACACCTAAGGCGACACTTACTGTCGCCAAAAGGCTTTAGCGACAGACTTATTAAAATTAATTAATTTAAATTCTAAAAATCATTTAAAAATAGTAAATAAATTTCGAAAATTACAAAATAGTTTTAAAAACTATTTTAAGTTATAAAATTAACTTTTAATAATTTGACATATTTTTCATAAATATTAATATTTATTTGGATATTATTGGTATTTAATTTATCTAATAAATGCATTAAATAAATTAATTAAAAATAGATTTATTGTATTAAAAATCATTTTAAATAATAAGGTATTTAATAATATTTTAAGTTATAAAACATAACTTTTAATATATTAAGATAAGTTTCATTAATTATTAAATATTAATGATATTAGATTTATTTGGTAATTATATTAAATAAATTAATTAAAAATAATTTTAATATTATAAAAATCATTTTAAATGAAAATAAATAACTTAAAAATATTTTAAGTTATAAAATATAACTTTTGATATTTAAAGGTAAATTTCATTAGTAATTTAATATTAATGATATTAAATTTATTTAATAATTATATTAAATAAATTGTTTTTAAAATGGTTTTATTGAATTAAAAATCATTTAAAAAGGAAATAAATGAATTAAAAAATATTTTAAGTTATAATAAATGACTTTTAATATTTTGATAAATAATAAATTAATATTCTAATATTAATGGTAATTATTTAAAAATGATTTTTAATGTTTTAAAAATCATTTAAGGTAATATAAAAACTTTAAAAATATCTTGAGTTATTATAAATAATATTAATATTTTGGCAATAGTTTCATTAATAGTTTAATATTAATTAAATATTAATAGTTTAATATTATTTAAATATTAATGAAAATAGAATTATTTAATATTTAAATCATTTAATAATGATTTCGGTGTTTGAAAAATCGTGATAAATTATAATAATTATTTAAAAATTATTATAAGGCTATGAAAAATAATATGATTGATATTTAAAGTATCTAAACGAATACTGAACAACACGATAGAGTCTTAGACTCAATAATTGCCCGATAAAATCGTCGGTACACCGAAATGTTTCAGAAATTGATTTGGACTTAGATAATTTGACTAGATACGTATTTGTTTGTGATGCAATGACTGTTAAACATATGTGACAATGTGATTAAGTTATGTGCTGACTGCAATTAGCAGTACTATGTGATATGATATATTATTCTAATCGAACGAATGATCTTATTAATGATAGGTTTCGGTATAAAAGATAAAACTAAGTGCGTTATTGTAAGCAGCAGCTCATACAAAAAATTATCATTAGTTTTCAATAGGGAAAAATCTGATAAAATATAATAGACAACAAGTTTTAGATCAACAACTGCAGCGGAAACAACAATCCATTAGAAGAGTCAAGTAGAGAATGAGTTCTACTATCTTCAAAGATTTAAAAGTCCATCATCAATATTTTATCCTTGTAACTACAATCAATATACATCTTTAATCAAATATTCATCTTTGCACTACAGGCCAAAGATATTCATTTGTATCACCAGTTGGTCATGTTCATCTTTGCACTACGGGCCAAAGATATTCATCAGTTAATCATTCATCTTTGCACAACAGGCCAAAGATATTCAGTAATATCATCATTTAAGACTTAGGATGATGAAAAATATTTTAAAGAAAACGATCCAGAGAGACAAAAGGACAAATAGTAGGGATTCGTATAACAGTTTATCCAAGGTCAATAATACTTCATAATAACCAATTGTGAGCAGAATTCAAAAATAAAGATCAAACCATGGATACAATCAAAGATAGTAAGACATCTTGGACAAAAAGGAAAAAAATTCATTTTTTGGTGAATAGTGCCGTATACGTGAATAGTGTCGTATACGTGAATAGTAACCCCGACACAAAAAGTAACAAATTTGATAAAAATTTTAGACCAATATTTCGGTATAATGATATTGAAAGAAATAATATCATTTATGAAGAAAATAACACCCCTTACCTCAAAATAATCGTACTTCTGACTGAATTTCGGATATAGTGCTGACAAAAACTTGCACTGAATAGCAACTCTCAAAGTATCAAAATACTCACAAAAATACGCTCGATAATCTAGAGAGAAAGAAAACTTGTTTCTGGTGTGATTTTCAATTCTATCCTAAGCGTCTATTTATAGAAAAATGCTAGAACGTCATAGGAGATTAAAATAATAAAAAATTATTATTCTTATTTTCTTTACGCATGCCATGACCAAGACGTGTCAAGGCATGCCAATTCTGAAATTCCCAGCAGCCCACAAGCATTTAACACCAACCAAAGTGGGTCCCACTCAATTAAAAATTCATTTTATTTTTTGAAACTTTAGTAATTCATAGAAAATAGCCCGTTTATCAGAAAAATACGAATTTTATGTCCATTCCACACGAAATCGAATTCTCTACAACTTTGTAGCTTTTAGTTTTTCCAAATTCCAAACAAAAAATATCCGAAATCCATAAACGGATGATTTTTAATACCTCTACACCGATAAATTACTGATAAAATATCTCAGCATTAATTCCTTCATTAATAACCGCATAAAATAAATAAATCCATAATTTATATCCGCATCAAATAAATATTTCCTTATCATATAAATCAATAATTAATTATTCATAAATAATATTACAGAATCACAATTATGACGACTAGGCCGTTCCCAGGAAAGAGGGGACTTTCCAATAAAGATTTCTACTTACTGGCGCGCAATTAGGTGACCAAACCTCTCCTTGACAGAACTTTCTAGACATTGCCAATAATGCTATCTAATAATATTATTCAAATAATATGAATTATTGATCTGATAATGAGAAATCTTGCAAAGTGATAATTATTGAAACAACAATAATATAAAATATCAACGTGACAATTATTGAATCAATAAAATAAAATATTGAGCAATAATTATCGTAACAATTATTGAGTAGTGCCTTTCACGTAAGAATCAATAATTCAACAATAATGCAATACTGGGTGCTACTATGCAACCACGCATATTCATCGTATTTTAACCACCGGGTAATCAACAATGTGTTAAGCAGTAACAATTACAGATTATTTATAAAAACTCAACTTGTCGTTTTCTTCATCCGATAGTTATTCCGTTATGGGGCCCACAAATGACTGCGCCGTCGTACGAATATTTTCCGATAATAAGAATATTCCACGACCAAACAAATATTCCCCGACAACAATGATTATTTTATAACCACTTGCTTATTTTGCAAAATTTGCACATTTCACCCATAACCAAAGCATTATATCAAATTAACACCTTATTAATTTAGAATAATGAATAGAGAAAATTCAATTTTATTTATAATAAGTTGGGGTCTTACAACCTCACCTCCTTATAAAATTTCGTCCTCGAAATTGACGTACGTACCTGATGTTTCGAAAAGGTGAGGGTACCTCGCTTTCATTTCTGATTCCAACTCCCAGGTCATTTCCTCAATAGTATGGTTCCTCCATAAAACCTTAACTTGTGGTATAACCTTTGTGCGTAGGACATGCTCTTTCCTATCCAAGATCTTAACAAGTACCTTTTTGTACGTTAAATCTTCGGCTATCTCGTCTGGTTCTAACACAATAATATAGTTCGGGTCTTTCACATATTTATGAAGCATAGATATGTGAAAAACATTATGAACACGTGACATACTTGGAGGTAATGCGAGTCTATAGGCCACATTTCCTATTCGGTCAAGAATCTCAAATGGACCAACAAATCTTGGATTGAGCTTTCATCTCTTTCCAAATCTTGTAACTCCCTTCCATGGAGCAACACGTAACAATACATGATCCCCAATATTAAATTCCACGTCCTTTCAATGAAGACAAGCATAACTCTTTTGTCGATCCTGTGAGGTTTGAATACGTTGTCGAATTATTTGGATCTTTTCTGTTGTCATGCGTACTAATTCTGGTCCCAACAACGTTCCTTCTCCCACCTCGTCCCAGAATACTGGAGAACGACACTTTCGTCCATACAACGCCTCGAATGGAGCCATGCCTATACTTGCTTGATAACTGTTGTTGTAGGAGAATTCCACCAGTGGCAAGTACTTATCCGAACTTCCTTTAAAATCTAGGACACAAAGTCTTAATAGATCTTCAAGGGTTTGAATAGTCCTTTCCGATTGCCCGTCCGTTTGAGGATGGTATGCTGGACTGAATCGTAAATCTGTGCCCATAGCTTTTTGCAAGCTAACCCAAAATCTTGAAGTGAATCTTGGGTCACAATCCAAAACTATGGATACTGGCATGCCATGCAATCTCACAATCTCATTCACGTACATACGAGCAAGACGTTCAAGGGAATAAGTCTCACGTATCGGCAAGAAATGAGCAGACTTAGTTAATCTATCAACAATAACCCAAATCGCATCTATGCCTTGAGAAACTTTGGGAAGACCTGTAACGAAATCCATGGTAATGTGTTCCCACTTCTATTTTGGAATCTCAAGTGGTTGCAATGGACCCTTTGGCACTTGATGCTCTGCCTTTACTTATTGACAAGTTAAACACCTCGAGATAAACTCTGCGATCTCTCTCTTCATATTGTTCCACCAAAATGTGTGTCGAATATCATGATACATTATGGTACTCCCAGGATGGATTGCAAACAGGGTGTTGTGTGCCTCCATCATGATTCTATGATTCAAGTCAGAATCGTTAGGAACACAAAGTCTGGAGTTGAATCGAAGTATTCCTTCTTCATCAATTCTTGCTTCTGGAATAGCACCTTCTTGCACTTTCTTCTTCATACGCATCAGCCCCAGGTCCGTAGCTTGAGCAACTTTAACTTTATCGATTAAAGTCGGTTCTACTCGTATATTCGTCATCATCACGTGGGTCCCTGGAGTCTTTAACTCAATCTCCATCCTTTGTAAATCGTACAAAATGGGTCTTTGTGTTAACAACATCGCACTCGTACCCGCATACGATCTTCTACTCATGCGTCGCCTACTACGTTTGCTTTTCCCGGATGGTATTGAATGGTATGATCGTAATATTTCAACAGATCAAGCCAACGTCGTTGCCGCATGTTGAGTTCCATTTGGGTGAAGAAGTATTTGAGGCTTTTATGATCCGTATAGATCTCCACTTTCTCCTCATACAAGTAGTGTCTCTAGATTTTCAACGCGAAAACGACTGCTACCAACTCTAGATCATGAGTAGGATAATTCCTCTCATATTCTTTGAGTTGTTGTGAGGCATAGGCTATGACTTTCCCATGTTGCATGAGAATACATCCTAACCCTTTGCCTGAAGCATCACTGTATATAACAAATCCATCTGAACCAGATGGTATTGCCAGAACAGGTGCCGAAATGAGTCTCCTCTCGAGCTCTTGGAAACACTTCTCGTATTTCTCGCTCCATAAAAATTTTGTATCCTTCCGAGTCATTGAGTTAACGGAGTAGTGATTCGAGAAAATCCTTCCACGAATCTTCGATAATAACCAGCTAAGCCCAGAAAGCTACGCACTTCGGTCACCGACTTCGGTTGCTCCCAACTTTGTATTGCTTCAATCTTCGTCGGGTCAACAGATACTCCATGTTTTGACACCATGTGCCCAAGGAATGCTACTTCCTCAAGCCAGAACTCGCATTTCTTCAGCTTGGAATATAGCTTGTTTTCACGAAGCCTTTCAAGTATTAGCTTTAAATGGTGCTCATGATCTTCACGACTTTTGGAATAGATGAGGATGTCATTAATAAAGACAACAACGAACTGATCTAAATATTCCTTGAATACACGGTTCATCATATCCATGAAAACAGCAGGAGCATTAGTCAATCCAAAAGACATGACTAAGAATTAATAATGCCGTCTGCAGGAGTTTCGAAGGCGTCTTTGGAATATCCTCAGTTTTAATCTTCAGCTGATGATATCCAGAATGAAGATCGATCTTTAAAAATAATTGTGCTCCTTGAAACTGGTCAAATAGGTCATCAATGCGAGGTAGCAGATACCTATTCTTGATGGTGACATGGTTCAATTCTCGGTAGTCAATACAAAGTTGCATACTCCCGTCTTTTTTCTTTACGAATAAAATAGGAGCACCCCAAGGAGATGTACTAGGACGAATGAAACCGATGTCTAACAATTCCTGTAGTTGGACTTTTAACTCCTGAAGTTCAATAGGAGCCATTCGATATGGGATTTTAGAAATGGGTTTTGTACCCGGTTCAAGGTTAATAAAGATTTCAACATCATGTTCTGGGGGTAGACCGGGAAGTTCTTCAGAAAATACATCAGGGAAAACTCTAACAACATAAATATTATTCAAATCTGACTTGTCTTTGTTCAAATCCATAACATGGGCTAAGAAAGCTTGACATCCGTTTTTCAATAAACGAATAGCTTTATGGCTTGATATGATAGTGGTGACTCGATTTTAGTGGTTTAGTTGTTTGAATTGTATTGAGGTTGGTTAGGAATATGAAAACTAACAACCTTACGAAAACAATCAATTTTGGCATGATGAGTAGTTAACCAATCAATTCCTAAAATCACATCAAAAGTAAGTATCTTTAAAGAGATAAGATCCACAGGTAATGTGATGGTGCCAACTTTGATTAAGCAAGATTTATAAATAGTGGATGTAACGAAAGTTTCTCCTAACGAAGTCTCCACTGATAAATCAAAGTCTAATTTTCCCGGAGTCAAGTTTAAACGTTGAGCACAAGCAAGAGAGATAAAAGAATTGGTAGAACCGGTATCTAGTAAGGTATAAACTTCACAAGAATTCAAGATTATCTTATCCGTGATCACCTCGTACGGGTTCCTCACGTTTTGGCCAGTCACGACAAACGCTCTTCCAGGAACCGCTGATTTTGACTTATCCGAGGACGGTAGTTGAGTCACCATTTCATTGAACTTCGGTTTTGCTCTTGAACAATCCCGAGCTATGTGACCTTCCTTTCCACAGTTGTAACATACATTGGATTGTTGTGGACAGTTTGGACTGATATGTCCCTCTTTCCCGCATTTATAACACACGACCGGTGGTCGTTCTCCTCCCCTAGAATTTGTTGTTGGTGTTGGTGCTGATGTCTTCCCGTCATTGTTGAATCTCCTCTTTTTAAAATTTCCACTTAACTCACCTTTTCTATTATCATGGCCACGATGACCACCCGAGTGGTTACTGCCTTTGTTCGTATTTTCCCCTCCTCACTGGTTATCATCGCTCGATAGCTTCTTTGCCACCTGCGAGATGACCACCCTGGTTGTGGTCCCTCGGTTGAACATATTAACTATCTCGCTCTAATAATTGAGCCCTGTTGACAACATCTGAATACAGAGAAAATTTATGAGAGATAAGGTATTGACGAATCTCGGGTTTTAGACCTCTCAGAAACATCCGCGTCATACGTTCCTCATTCTCTATCAAATGAGGTGCAAACCTGGATAACTCTGCGAACTTCGCCTCATACTGAGACATCGTCATGTTGTTATGTTCTAGTCTAATAAACTCTACCTCCTTCATATGACGAATACTTTCAGGAAAGTACTTGTCATTGAACAGTTTCTGAAATCTTTCCCAAGACATATTAAGTGCGGCTGGCTGGGTACGCTTCACGGATTCCCACCAGTAATCCGCCTCTCCACGGAACATAAAGGTGGTGAATGGAACCTTCTGTTCCTCCGTGCATCCCAAGACATCGAATATCTTGGTAATTTGCTTGACCCATGTTTTCGCCTTGATCGGATCCGGTTTTCAATTAAATTATGGTGGTCCCAACTCCTTGAACTGCTTGGCTGTAATAGACAGCGCGCTGCTATCACTTCCACCCGTATTTTGTACACGAGTCTCGCTCGTCTGATTTTGCATGAACTGCAAAAAGCTCCTAAACATTCCATCATTCATCGTTTGCTCGGTAGTGTTGTTTACAGGAGGAATATTGCCTTCCTGTTGCACGTTATCCTGGTTTGTGACTAAAGGTTGTTCCACCGTCTCATTCACTCCATTGTTAACGTTCTCGTGACCATTCTTAACATCGCCATAAAATAAGGGTTAATTAAAAAATTAACATATCACATAATATCCCTATATTATGACCGACCAACAAATAAGCTTAGA
The DNA here is from genome assembly GCA_020205605.1 of Panax ginseng. Classification (NCBI taxonomy): domain Eukaryota; kingdom Viridiplantae; phylum Streptophyta; class Magnoliopsida; order Apiales; family Araliaceae; genus Panax; species Panax ginseng. The sequence goes on along the minus strand of CM035136.1, from coordinate 57,971,729 downwards.
TATGACACACTAGCGAAGGATTTACTCATCTCCCTCCTAGTTCTATTCCCCGATCTCCGCCAAAGACCATATCCCTAAGCTTTGATACCAAGCGTGACGCCCCAAAATAGGTATACATCACCCATTACGAGTCGCCAAATACATGGCATACGTAAATAAATATAACCCGAAGAATACAATTTGTAAATGCGAGAATACGATAACGCCTATATTATGAGTTTGAATACAAATATTGTCTAATAGACAGTATACAAACTCAAAAGGAGTCCTCATTACAATTATTAATACACTATTTTACAAAATAGTGAGGACTACTAAAACAACTATCTTGAATCATCACTCCGTACCCCGGCTAGTTCCTGCTAAATTCTCCCCTCTTGAGAAGAACAATGGAACAAAAAGGAAAAGGGTGAGTTCAACTAGCCCAGTAAAGAATATTATGACTTAAGATAATATACAACAAATTATCATTAGTCTTCAACAGGGAAAAATCTGATAAAATATAATAGACAACAAGTTTTAGATCAACAACTGCAGCGGAAACAACAATCCATTAGAATAGTCAAGTAGAGAATGAGTTCTACTATCTTCAAAGATTTAAAAGTCCATCATCAATATTTTATCCCTATAACAACAATTAATATACATCTTTAATCAAATATTCATCTTTGCACTACAGGCCAAATATATTCATTTGTATCACCAGTTGGTCATGTTTATCTCAACACAAGTTCATCTTTGCACTACGGGCCAAAGATATTCATCAGTTAATCATTCATCTTTGCACTACAGGCCAAAGATATTCAGTAATATCATCATTTAAGACTTAGGATGATGAAATATATTTTAAAGAAAATGAATCCAGTGAGACAAAAGGACAAATAGTAGGGATTCGTATAACAGTTTATCCAAGATCAATAATACTTCATAATAACCAATTGTGAAGCAAAATTTAAAAATAAAGATCAAAACATGGATACAATCAAAGATAGTAACCATAATAGACATCTTGGACAAAAGGAAAAATTTCATTTTTCTGAATGAATAGTCAAGTATTCGTGAATAAACCGTAGTATACATGAATAGTGCCATATACATGAATAAGTAACCCAGCACACAAAAAGTTCCAAATTTGATAAAAAGTTCGGACCAATATTTTTGGCATAATGATATTGAAAGAAATAATATCATTCTGAAGAAAATAACATCCCTTACCTCAAAATAAGCTGTACTTGACTTAATTTGGATATAATCTTGTGAAACTTGCAGAATTGAATAGCAACTCTCAAAGTATCAAAATACTTACAAAAATACGCTCGATAATTTAGAGAGAAAGAAAACTTGTTTCTGGTGTGATTTTCAATTCTAACCTAAGCGTCTATTTATAGAAAAATGCTAGAACGCCATAGGAGACTAAAATAATAAAAAATTATTATTCTTATTTTCTTTACGCATGCCAAGACCAAGACTTGTCAAGGCATGCCAATTCTGAAATTCCCAGCAGCCCACATGCATTTAACACCAACCAAAGTGGGTCCCACTCAATTAAAAATTTATTTTATTTTTCAAAACTTCAGTAATTCATAGAAAATAGCCCGTTTATCAGAAAAATACGAATTTTATGTCCATTCCACACGAAATTGAATTTTCTACAACCTTGTAGCTTTGAGTTTTTCCAAATTCCAAACAAAAAATATCTAAAATTCACAAACGGATGATTTTTAATACCTCCACTCCGAAAAAATACTGATAAAACATCTCAGCATTAATTCCTTCATTAATAACCACATAAAATAAACAAATCCATCATTTATATCCGTATCAAAAAAATATTTTCTTATCATATAAATCAATAATAAGATGGGGCTTTCCAATAAAGATTTTTCCTTACTGGCACGCAATTTGGTGACCAAACCTCTCCTTGACAAAACTTTCTAGACATTGCCAATAATGCTATCTAATAATATTATTCAAATAATATGAATTATTGATCTGATAATGGGAAATACTGTGCAGTGACAATTATTGAAACAACAATAATATAAAATATCAACGCAACAATTATTGAATCAATAAAATAAAATATTGAACAATAATTACTGTAACAATTATTGAGTAGTGCCTTCTTACGTAAGAATCAATAATTCAATAATATCATGTAATACTGGTGTACTTCTTTGTGCAACCACGCATATTACTGTATTTTAACCACCAGGTAATTCAATAGTGTTAACGGTAACAATTACGCCATTATTTATAAAAACTCAACTTATCGTTTTCTTCATCCGACAATTATTACATTATGGGACCCTAAATGATGTATTGTAAATGCACGGATATTCCCAAACAACAAGAATATTCCACGACCAAACGAATATTCCCCGACAACAATGATTATTTTATAACCACTTGCTTATTTTGCAAAATTTGCACATTTCACCTATAACCAAAGCATTATATCAAATTAACACCTTATTAATTTAGAATAATGAATAGAGAAAATTCAATTTTATTTATAATAAGTTGGGGTCTTACAACATAGGTTTAACAATCACTAAATCATAAACAAACATTAATACAGTCAAAATATCTAAGTCTAGATCAATTTCTGAAACATGTCGGTGTATCGACGGCTTTATCGGGTAATTATCGAGTCTAAGACTCTATTCTGTAGCTCAATATATGTAATTATCAGTAATATTATTTTTAAATGACTTATAATAATTTTAAAACATTTATTATAATTTATCATGAATTTTCAAACACCGAAATCATTATTAAATGATTTAAATATTAAATAATTCAATTATCATTAATATTTAATTAATATTAAACTAATAATGAAACCATTGCCAAAATATTAAAGTTATTTATAATAACTTAAACTATTTTAAAGTATTAATATTACCTTAAAGCGATTTTTTAAAACAATTAAAATCATTTTAAATAATTAATATTAATATTTAAATATTAATGTACTATTTATCAAAATATTAAAAGTCATTAGTTATAACTTTAAAATATTTTAATTCATTTATATCATTTTAAATGATTTTTAAATTAATAAAACCATTTTAAAACTATTTATTTAATATAATTATTACATAAATTTAATATCATTAATATTAAATTAATAATCATTAATATTAAATTATTAATGAAATTATCCTTTAAATATTAAAAGTTATATTTTATAACTTAAAATATCTTTAAACACTTTATTTTCATTTAAAATGATTTTATAATAATAAAATCATTTTTAAACTAATTTATTTAATATAATTATTAAATAACCTTAATATCATTAATAATAATTAATTAATAAAATTTACCTTTAAATATTGAAAGTTATATTTTATAACTTAAAATATTTTTAATTTTTTTCATTTAAAATGATTTTTCTAATATTAAAATCATTTTTAAATTAATTTAATTAATATAATTATTAAATAAATCTAATATCAAAATATTAAAAGTTATATTTTAATAACTTAAAATATTTTTAAATAACTTATTATCATTTAAAATGATTTTTAATATAATAAAATCATTTTTAATTAATTTATTTAATGCCTTTAATAAATAAATTAAATATCAATAATATTTAAATAAATACTAATATTTATAAAAATATTTCAAATTATTAAAAGTTAATTTTATAACTTAAAATAATTTTTAAAATAATTTTGTAATTTTTTAAATTAATTTCTATTTTCAAATGATTTTTAGAAATTAATTTAATTAATTTTAATAAAGCGTCATTAAAGATCGCTTTATAATGACAGTAATCGTCGCTATAGGTGTTCTTCGTGAAACCCGAACATGCATATGGGTTATCAATGACCTACTTTGATTAAGATTTACGATCGAGATCATGATGTTTCGGACTATCTATTTTTCATCGGGTTATAGAACTATTGTAGTACTACATGATACAACAACAATCATAATCATAAAATACATAACAAAGGAGATCTGATCGTCTAAAGTGGCTGTCAGAGCTGTTCTTTATTTCTGAGTTACTCAGAAAAGAAGAACGAACGATTTATTCACTTTTTGAGCTTCAGTAACTTATTGTTCTTGAAACGTTTGTGTGATATAGTGGTTGTAGTGTGTAGCCTTGCATGATTTACAAGGAAGATATTCATTACATAAAATCCATATAAGAACAACAGAATCATTAGATCCAAGCTGGTCAAACAATGTCAGACGACATGATCATGCGTTTTCTGGGTTACCCAGAAAATGCATTTCATGAACGTCCGGCTTGGTTTGACCAGCCACTAAGATCTACCTGATTAAATTTTTAGTGATCTACTGCCACAATCTTGCATTACAAACAACAGACTACCATCTAGATACCATAAACAGAACAAAACAACAAGAACATGAAAGATCTGGTCGATTTAAAACGTTGTCAGGCCGTTTCTGGGCAGTTTCTGTGTTATCCAGAAACGCCCTGTCATGGCCGGTCAACGCCTTTTGACCTTGATTATTTTACAATCGGGACTCGATATAAGCCTTATTCTTGATCCAGATCCAAGAGCACATAACAGACTACAACTAAAAACTTTCAAAACACAAAACTCATTAAAGATCACAGAGATACAAGGCCTGACATTCGTTGTCAGACAACAAAACAATTTTTTTCCAGATTTTATAAAACTTCAAATTCGAACCTCTAAATGTTATGGATCTAACATCTAGAAACCCAGATCATCATTATACACTATATATAACATGTTTTAACACTAAAAACTAATATCCAACAACAGATCAAAGATCAAATTTCTAGGGTTAGTTTTTATACCTTGATGATCAACCTCTGATTTTGGCTTCTAAATTTTGTTATATGTATTAGTGGTGCAGGTTTTTGGGGACTAACATGCCTTATTATTTCGTACGTTTTGAAGGAGAGAGAGATGGTTAAGGGTTTATGCAAACACTTAGGGTTTGACCCTTAGGGTTTAACCCTAAGGTTCCCAAAAAGTTTAATTTCTAGAATTATAATTATGATTTAAAATAAAATAAAAATAATATTAGTTTCTAATTTTTGCAAATTAGTGTTTCTTAATCGTGTTTAATTTTCTAATTATATTATACAAGAACATTAGGGTTTAAAATTCACTAATTATAATTAACCTTGCTAATTTTAGCAATTAGGGTTTACAATTTTGATAATTAGGGTTACCAAATTACAATTAGGGTTTCTAATTACCAATTTAGGGTTCTAGATATTAGGGTTTTAAATTACTTATTAGGTTTTCCATAATTAGCAATAATATGTACTATACATGATGTTAATCATATTAACACAATTTCTGACTAATCACAAACTCCAGTTTAGGTTTCAAATTAAGATTTTTAATTTCAGAAATTAGGGTTTTAATTAATAATTATGATTTTCCATAATAATAAGGCTTTACCTAAAATTACACATCGTATAACACATAACACAGTATCTTAACAGACTCTTAAAGTCTCATTTAACCTCGGAATTAGGGTTTAACAGTAATACTAGGTTTTGGTCATAATACACCATAATTGACCAACCATTATCAATACGTACATACTGTACATATTTATAGCACTGAAAGATCAAAATATAATTAATATTATATTATTATTCTCATTCCTTGATAAAAATCCAGAATTAGGGTTTGGATTCCATATCTGATTTATCTACCATACTTAACATTATTAATTAAGTTAAAATAATTAACTTAATTAATTAGCATAAATACATATAATAAAATAATTATTATAATTATTCTAAAAATCCTTTCATATATTATTTAAATAATATAATAATCATATTTTCATGGAAAATAAGTAATAAAAATATTTCCACTATAAAATTAGTTATTATAAGAATATACTTTACAATAATCAATAATTCTAAAATAAAATTATTTGTAATTATTCATGTAATAAATATATTTTTATTTAGCTTTATAAATACATACGCTTTATCTTGTACAAATCCTCATCTTTTAAAATAAAAAAAGTATCACATAAAATTTACGATTTAATTATATAGAAAATATCGGGTTGTTACATTCACCCTCCCTTATAAAGATTCCGTCCCCGGAATCACCGTTTTAAAACTCATACGTAAAGGGGTACATAACATACACAATCATTTCAATTAGATCTTGATCAACTTTAGTCGAACTGATCTTTAACTATTCACATAAAGCTTGTTTATCTGATTAAACATAAAATTTGATTTCTAAAAGAACTCAAATTCCTCCTTCAAAATTTCTTTATAAAATAATTTACTATGTAAGACCCCGAATTTTATGAAATAAAAGTATTCAATTTTTCTTATAATTACAATTCAGTAAATGATTAAATTGATAAAAGTTTAAAGTTAAGGGTGAGATATGAATTTTTTTTCTTCAAAATACGCAAGTGGTTATAAAATATGCAATTGTCGGGGAATATTCGTTTGGTTGTGGAATATTCTTTCTGTCGGAGAATATTCGTACGACGGCGCAGCCATTTGTGGGCCCCATAATGAATAACTGTCGGATAAAGAAAATGACAAAAAATGAGTTTTTACAAATAACGATGTAGTTATTACTGAATTAACTTTGTTGGAATATCCCAATTGGTTAAAATACGATGTCTGAGTTAGTGTGCGATAGCTTTGCGGTATTGCCAGTATTTTTGAATTATTGATTCTTACGTGAAGAAGACACTACTCAATAATTATTACTGTAATTCTTGTTCAATATTTTATTTTATTGATTCAATAATTGTCTGCGTTGATATTTTATATTATTGTTGTTTCAATAATTGTCTTTGCATAAAGTATCTCCATTATCGGATCAATAATTCATATTATTTGAATAATATTATTAGATAGCATTATTGACAATGTCTAGAAAGTTCATCGAGGAGAGGTTTGGTCACCTAATTGCGCTTTTGATGAGGAGAAATTCTTATTGGAAAAGCCCCTCTTTCTGAGGAGCGGCTTGGTTGTCATAATTGTGATTACGTAATATTATTTGTGAATAATTAATTATTAATTTATATGATAAGGAAATATTTATTTTATGTGGATATAAATGATGGATATATTTATTTTTATGTGGATAAAAATGAAAGAATTAATGCTGAGGTGTTTTATCAGTATTTTGTCGGTGTGGAGGTATTAAAAATCATCCGTTTATGGATTTTAGATATTTTTGGTTTGGAATTTGGAAAAACTCAAAGCTACAAAGTTGTAGAGAATTGATTTGATCGAGAATGGATATAAATTTCGTATTTTTTTCCGATGTAGGGCTACTTTCTATGAATTATTGAAGTTTCGGAAAATAAAATAATTTTTATTAATTTATGGGTGGGACCCACTTGGTTATCAACATGTGGGCTGCCAAATTTGTTCAAGTATGGCATGCTAGAGGCTGGTCTTGGTTGGTGAACATACGTAGGAATGAAGAAAATTAATAATATTTTTTTATTAATTTAGTCTCCTTTGGCGTTCTAGCATTTTCCTATAAATAGGTGCTTATGTTAGAATTAAAAATCACACCAGAAACAAGTTTTTTTTCTCTCTATATTATCAAACATATTTTTGAGAGTATTTAGATACTTTGAGAGTTGTTATTTAGTAGAAGTTTCCTCCAATTTTTCATTCGAAGTACTGCTCTCTTGAGGTAAGGGATTTTAAGGGTTATTATTTTTTTTTCAGTTCGTACTTCTTCCAACCTTCAGAAAATTCTGGAAAGATTTAAAATGATAATATGATGAGTTTTATTGATTGTGTCCAAAAATGGTGATTTTTGGATGTATAGATTAAGAGTTATGAATTTTACGGGAAAAGACTATTTTAAAAGTAACCGCTTATAACTCCTTGTGGTTAACTCTAAAATTGATGAAATTTTTATTGGGAGTACATCTATTTAATATCAGTGTACTCTATAAATTTCAAAATTTTTAGATAAAAGTACAATTTATGATAAATGTCTAAATATTCGGCGGTTTTGGCCATATAAAAAATAGTAAATGAATTTTAAAAATTCTGAGAAAAATATATGTTCAATATAGGACTATATTCTGCTAAATCCCAGAAAAGAAATATTTTTGGAACTGATTTAGTATTTTTCATGAAAATGGACTAGTTATGAGTAAATGAATTAAATATGTTATGTGAAGTAAGAAAATTGAAAAATATGATTTTATGGCTTGAGAATCATACATGATGAGTTATATGATTTTTGATGAGAGTTTTGGTTATTGGTGATGAAATCTTATGAGTTTGACATTTTAGAATGATTAAATGCATTATTTAGTAAAGTGTAAACAATTAAAATAAATTGTTTATAAGTTTAAAAATGTTATTTCAATATCATTATCTTAGAAATATTGGTATAAATTTTATTGTGGAATTTCTACCTTTTGTGTCTAGTTACTATTCATGAGTTACTATTCACAAGTTACTATTCATGAGTTCTTATTCAAAGTTACTATTCATGGGTTACTATTCACGAGTTACTATTCACGATAAAATTGGTTTCTTTTTCTAACCAAATTATAGTTGAGTTATGAATATTACTTTTGAGATTAAAACTATATGTTGATCATATTATTTTTATTATCATATATAATATTTTTATAACCCTAATGATGATATTTCTCTTTGACTTGAGTGTAAAGATGAGTAGATTTTTGGTATGATCATGACAATGGGTTCTCTTTGGCCAGTAGTGTAAAGTTGAATTGTTGACTGGTATGATCATGACCATTGAATTTATAATTGAATATCTTTAGCTTAAGTGCAAAGGTGAAATGATCAACATGGTTATAATTGTTTATATAAATTCTGAAATGATTATATATTTCTTTGAGATATTAATATATTTGGCCTATAGTGCAAATATGAAGAGTGTAGCTGGGTCGAGCGGGGGTAACAGTGGAATAGAACGGTGGTCATCATTTAGTAGTTATATTTGGTGAATCAACTAGGGTGAGGACCCAACGTTGGAAGGGTGTTTTGTCACTATCATACAAGATGTCTGATGACATACAACCTCGTGTCATCATAAGACAAGGTTGTGCCCATTCACTTGTTGAGTATATTTACGAGCACTACCTATATAATCTTGGTGTTTGTTTGAAGTATAATTCTCATTTAGAGACAGTGGAGATAATGATATGTCAAGAGAAGACTCACCATTGGGAAGAATATGATAGTAATCTTCTCGTTTTTTCTTTGGGATCTATTAGGTCAACCAAGGATAATTACGTGGCCATATGATATCTATTTTAACCTAGGCGCTTTGGCCTCCCATATACGAAGGTTTCCTTGAGCACTTCCCAAAGATTCTAATTTCTAAAGCATGATTTTGACTATATCTTTATGTAAGGTGTCATTGTGACGTGCTATCCAAGGTTGGGATGAGAGTCATAGTTGGTATATATTTGTATCCAAACTCACAGCATATGTGTTGTTGTATTTTGCACGATAATTGTTGTAATAAAGTTGTAGTTATTTTCTGTACCATGTATTTGGCGACTCAGAATAGGTTGGATGGAATGGACCTATTTTGGGGTTGTCACATACTATATATAGGAAACTCATATATAAGAGAATAAAAGGTATACGAATAATACCTGGAGTTCCATTGCCAGCTGCCATCGTATCCTGGATAGTCATGTTGTAGACCCTTGTTGTTGATTTTGTTGGCTTGTTTGACTAAGTCGGTCCTGTGATTGCTAAAGTCCCGCTGCCCGTGCCAGTATTCACACTTCCTACCTCCGTCCTCCTCTTCGGACAATCCTCCACCTTGTGCTCAGTCAACCCGCATAGAAAACATCCACTGTTCATCCTAGGATTGGGACAGTTGGAAGAGATATGGCCCTCCTGCCCGCACTTATATCAAACAAACTTCCCCTTCAAACATTCCCCAAAGTGGTTCTTTCCAAAAGTCTTACATGACACCATCTGCTTCTTCACCCCTTCTTGTTTTACCTGCCCACTTCCAAAATTGCTACCCTTCCTCTTGGTACTACCATTCCTACTCCCACTATTAATTTCCACCTTCCCAGCTCCTTCGACCTTACCTTTGTTCTTCCTCTCCTTGTTGTAGAGGCTCATGGCCTCACTCCTCTCCTCAACAATAATAGCTTTCTCAATGAGTGCTGCAAATATAGAAATCTGCAACACCGCCACCTTGTTATAGAGCCAGGGTTTGAATCCCAGCCCAAACCTTCTAGCTTTCCTAGCCTCCGTATCAACTTGATGTGGAGCGAACCTAGTTAACTCATTAAATTTTGCGGTGTATTCTAACACCATCATATTCTCCTGTTTCAACTCTAAAAATTTCACCTCCATCATAGCCTGCATACTGGATGAGAAATAGTTCTCGAAGAACAATGTCTTAAACCTATCCCAAGTAACTACACCTTCTCCTACCCTCGCCTGATTTGCTTCCCACCAAAAGTTTGCCTCACATTTCATCATGTAGGTGGCAAAAGCGGTATTTTGCCCCTCAGCTACTCTAGCTATCACGAATGCTTTTTTAATCTCTTTAACCCAAGTCTGAGCTTCAACAGGTTCAGTTGTACCTTTGAATTCTGGCGGTCCTACAACCTTAAAATCTTTGAAATTCGCTAGGCGATTGTTTGGCGGGTTCCCTGCGGCTGGTATTCCTTGCTCCATAGCTTGTGCTACCATATTTGCAAAGTGCTGCATCGGGTCTGCTTGTTATTGTCCCTCAACATTATTGATAGATTCTTCTGCCCTTTGGTTTCGAGTTCGACGTCTTGGCGGCATTATCTGATTAAATAAAATCATAAATTTAACTTACATTCTAAACCTTATCATATAAGTTTAATATATTAAACTTGTTTCATTACTTAAACATAGATTCATATTCATTTAACGAATACTTTACATAGCATAACACATAATGCTTTAAACATCAGCTATCCCTTTGTGACCACAAAAGTGGAGGATTCTGATCTTGACTAATACAAAAGTTGGGAACATTACATTACACAGACATACTTATCATATATATTACAATAAACACACCTACACAATAGAACTTATACTACCTATTCGCTACGCCTTTTTCTTGGACAACCTTTTGCCTGATGACCTTCTATCCCACAAATAAAATATGCTCCTGGTTTATAGTCGGAACAATACAGAGTGGTATGTCCCTCATAGCCGCAAAGGTAACATATCTTTTTCCATTTCTTCTTATCGGATTTTCCTAAGTCATGGTCTTTTATCTTTCTTTTTCCTTTTCTTGCTCGGAGCTGCACACGATGTGTTGCTTGTGGCTCCCATTTGATCAATTTGGATTTTAAGCTTATCTTGTTCTTCCATTGTTTCTAGTAAGGCTTTTTGCAATTGACTATTTAGCAGCTTTTCTATTTCCCACAACTTTTCTAGAGAAGAAACCTTGTTCTTCAGATCCTGCACCTCTATTGATGTGACGACCCCAAATCCAGGTACTTGAAACCCAAACTCGGTTCTCCACGATACCATTTCTTTAAGCTGAATAATACTAAATAATAATACATTCGAACTTAATTTACATACATCAAATTTTACTTCCCCAGGTACGTGACCTTCAAATACATTCCTTACAATACTTGAATAGATACCAATACAACTATAACCATTAACTCATAATACACACTTATTCGATCGACTTTCCTTTTCCTTTGTTCGTGTACGAGCCTTCAAAGTTGCTCATACATAACTCGAAAACATTTAATTTAAGCAAGGATGAGCATTTAAGTGCCCGACAAGTAATAGCAATTATATATAAAATTTGAAAGAGTATAAGTATTCTCTTTACATAACACTTCTACAACGAATTGAAAGTTGTGAAGTAATCTGTACTGATAAAAAATTCACATAACAACTCTCTTTCAAATTCTTTAAATTTGGCTCTGGCTCTACCCTTGAATAGGGTTTAAGAAACATACTATGAACATTCTTTTCATTTTCGAAAAGGTTTAGCGGAATTCTATCCTCAAACCGTCATAACTTACGGGCACGGAGGGTGATCAGCCCCGTTGTACCCTGTATTGATCAATAATACATAACTTGAACGAAATTCATCGCTCACTCTATCCGCCTTGCATAAAAATCTTCCCATATAGGGATGTTCATACATGCACAGTTCCAAACTTAGAAGGTTTTAATCTTGCTCAACAATAATATGTAATTCAACATATATATACGGGTAATTGACAAAGGTGTATCAACATGTGAACAAATGCCATGATTATCCAAGTGGGGACACTTGTATAACCATTTATAGAAATCAATAAACAGAATATATATCTGAGCTAACATGTCGATAATCAAAGAGTACATAATCATGCATGCGAGGATAGAATAATTCTGAAACTTCTTACTCATGTCCATTGCATAAAGGAAGTGCAAAGGTATGATACTTGCCTGATTCGCTGATTACAAATCTCAACTTAGGTTTTATCTCTTTATCACAACCTATCAATAATCAGGTCATTCGTTCGATTAGAATAATATATCTTAACACATAGTACTGTCTATTACAGTCAGCACATAGTTTAATCACATAATCACAGTGATCATACTTTTAGTTCCTATTCTATACTTGAAATATTTTTATACATTTTTCAAATATCTCATCCATGCTCTTACAGTAGTCTTTTCTTTCTTTTATAAGGTCTGACATTTGTCGGCGTACTGACAGCTTTAATAAACGAAGTTAATTTAATTAAGACATAGAAGAAAAAGAAGTTGGTTGGAACCGTAAAGTTAGTTTGTTTGATAACTAATTGCAGTGTGCTATATGAATGAATCATGTAGATCCTGTAAAGACTGAGAATAGTTAAATTGTTTATTCGAAGAAGCTTGAAGGCAAGTCTTTCTGAACGATTGTCTAACCTTCGTGTTAGCCAAGTTTTACGTGATGCATGTTATACAATGCATGAATGATTTTAAAGAAAGAGTCGATGCCTATTTTAACTCGGCTAGACTAATACTGAAGAGTTGATTGATTTTTTTACAAGTCTTTCGATATAGAACTGTTAACGCTATCCTATGCCAAGTATTTGGTACGGATGTAAAGGTATGTTTGTCTATGTACAAACAAATGTATTTTTCATCGATTATTCGATGGGCACGCGAGGTTGCCAAATGTTGAACGTAAATACGTTTAGCGTAAGAGTGTTGATCAACATAGAGTACAATAGGCTGATCACCTAGAAGTGCTCGTAAGTAAAGAGTATGTTCATGGTCTATTGACCGATTCATCATTCCTAAGCTATTATATATACTTTGGAATTATTATTATGACTTGAGAAGTACTAGTCAAATGTTTCATAGTGCTTCATATATAATTGTTCGGATGTGGAAATAAAGCATGTAATTGATAATGTGATATTCATATGATTCTTTGTTAAGACTTGATGAGCTAGTTATGCTCATTCTTGCTTAAACCATATGTTTGCAGCTAAAGCCGAACGAACTGAGAGTTCTAAGAGAGATAAGGGCAAGGCTAAGATGGACAATTAATTATCCTGTAATAGATTAGTGTATTTGGTTGTAATATACTTATGAAGAACAATGAATGTATTCGGTTTATGAACCTGGGAAAGGATTTATTACAAATGTAATACAAAGATAGTAATTACACTCATTTTGTTGTGTTTTCAATGGAATGATTGTATGGATTATAGTATCGTGGAGCACCATTTGTCGGGTTGTAAGATACCCGAATTTGGGGGCGTCACAGGTTGGTATCAAAGCATTAGGTTATAAAACTTAAGGGGGGAAGAACCTTAGGCTAATAACCTTGTTAGGAAAGGAAGAGTCCGAAGAAAGTTAACTCGAGTCTAATGAGTTAATAAGGTATTGAGGAAACTCAGTACCGAAAGATTTAAAAGATGAAAAGTAACCCTAAATGGATTAAATGTGATTTGTGCTTATATTATTGTGTATTATGTACTAATCAATTTATTATAAGTTATTATAGATGTTGGTCGATAGCTTGATGTATAGGGATATACATGTGATCAGCGAGGAGTTCGTGAACCGAGTTGAGACAGTACATGTACCTATAGCAAACATACCGGTAGTGATTCTAGAAGAGTCAGAGCCCGAGGAATATTACTCGGAGGAGGACTATTCTGAGGAGACCATGGGGATAACATCATATTTGAATATGATGATTGATGTGGAGGATGATATGGAGGTGACATCGATTAATACGGTGATGCCTGCCCTAGAGTTGACACCTATAGAGACTATGAGGGCGATGTATCTCTCGAGGCTTGGCCAGTAACATGCAATCGCACAATATAGTGCGACAACGGAAGGAAGAGATCTTTGATCTCTGGGGAAGAGAAGGAGTCTGCAGAGTGGGACTATGAGATAAACATGATGAGAAAGTGCTCATGGTGACAAGGCTAGAGACTATAAGAACGAGGTCGTAGAACTTCGTAAGAAACTTGTTGAAAAAGACCAGGAAGATAAAATGTAATGTCATATATAAATGACGGTCAAGACGAGGATTTCAAGCTTAAGATAGCTTGTTATTCTATTGAGTCGGGACAGACTTGACATACTATAAGTCGAGATATTGTGTCGATTCTGGCGAACGAGAAGCATGAGAATGCTGTTAGGCAGTATTAGAAGTAGTATGGTACATACTTTTGTGTAGTGACGTAAAACCCTCTTTTGTATAATTAAAGGATAGTCTTTTTGTAAATCCTAATTTTTGTAAAAGTCAATCGCGGGATAAATATGTAATCGCTTTTGGGCTATGGAAAGCAACTTGTAAATAGTTTTGATCTATAAAGAAGCATTTTAATATAAGTAAGTTTTTATTTTAAATTGCTTTGCTGTGTATGAGTTATTGTTCAGTTGTTTGACGACTAATAAAGAAATAAGCAAATAAGTAATAATGGAAATTTATTTATTTAATCAGAAATACCGCCAAGAAGAAGGCAACATAACCAAGAGGCGGAATCGCATAATGATAACGAGGGGGGTCCTAATAACCCAATGCAAGAGTTCGTTAATTTATTAATGGCTGCATTTAACCAAGCTGGGGGTAGAGCACCTGCAGGACCTAGGGTAGCCCGAACAACTACCTTTAAGGAATTTAAGAGTGTAGGTTCACCCGAATTTAAGGGAACAACGGACCCAATGGAGGCCTAGACCTGGGTCAAGGAAATAGAGAAGGCATTTGTTATTACAAACATAGCTGAGGCGCAAAAGACTTATTTTGTGACCTATATGATGAAGAGTGAAGCCAACTACTGGTGGGAGGCTCACCAGGGTGGGGCTGGAGCGGAAGCTGTTACATGGGAATAATTTAAGAAGGTATTCTTCGAGAACTATTTCCCTACTAGCATGTAAGGGAGAATGGAGATTAAGTTTCTAGAACTTAAGCAGGGGGACATGACTGTTCCCCAATACGCGGCCAAATTCAATGAATTGGCAAGGTTTTCTCCACACCAATTGGACACGGAGGAGAGGAAGGCTCGTAGGTTTGAGCAGGGCCTAAAACCCTGGCTCTATAGTAGGATATCAGTTTTTCAGAGTGCTTCCTATGGGACCATTCTGGAAAAGGCGATAATAGCGGAGGGTGGTAGTGAGGCATTAACCCAATACCACAATGATAAAAAGAATAAGAGTAAGGGAGAGGGAGGAAATAAGGCAGAGGTTGCCGGCGGTAGTGGCAATGTGCCTAAGAGGAAGAATTTTAACCTTGGGAATACTGGGGTAAAACAATGGGATCCTAAACGTAGGATGGAGGCATATAAGATATGCAGTAAGACTCATCTGGGAGTCTGCCTAAAAGGGAAAACGGGTTGTTATAACTGTGGATAGGAGGGTCACATATCTCCCAACTGTCCTAATCCTAAGAAAAGCCGGGGATGTTTTGTTTGTCGGTCGGTGGACCACATGGCAAGAAATTGCCCAAAGAAAGAGGCGGAGGGTAGTAAAGGTTCTGGTAGTGGCAATTTGGTCATTACTAGACCAACACAATCTTTGGGTAGACCCTCAGCCCGAACGTTTAATATGACCGTCCAAGATGCGGTTGCATCAACGGATGTAGTAGCAGGTATCATTCCAGTCAATGAAATAAATGCTTACGTGCTATTTGACTCGGGTGCTACTTGTTCTTTTATAGCATGTGGATTTGCTAAGCAATTGGGATTAAATCCTGAAAAGTTAGAAATACCTTTAGACGTTAAGGTAGCAAATGAGGAGATAATTCCCATTGAACACATTCATAGGAATTTTTTCGTAGATATCAGGGGTAATAGATTATCGGTAAATCTTTTACCTATAAGGTTAAGGGAATTCGATGTGATTCTCGGTATGGATTGATTAATTAACCATAGAGCGATAATGGACTGTTATAGAAAGAGTGTAAACCTAATGCTTCCTAAGAAACCTGAGGTGGTGTTTTATGGAAATAGATCACCGGGACGTTCTTGTTGTCTAACCATGACACAAGCTAGGAAGATGCTGAAGAAGGGGTGTAAGGGTTATCTGTGTCATGTGGTGGATACCCAAAAGAGTGGGAACATCATTGGAGCAGATAAGCGGTAGTTCAAGAATTAGCGGATGTGTTTAGAAGGAGTTACCCAAAGATTCCAGCCAGATAGGGATATAGAATTTGTGATTGATTTGTTGTCTGCATGCGGCACAGTTTCAAAAGGCACCATATAGGATGGCGCCAGTTGAGATGTAGGAGTTAATGGTTCAGTTATAGGAACTGTTAGATAGGAAGTACATTCAACCGAGTGTGTCTTCGTGGGGAGAACCGGTATTGTTTGTATCGACTATCGAGAGTTGAAAAAGTTAACGATTAAGAATAAATACCCATTGCCCAGGATCGATGATCTATTTGATCAGTTAAAAGGGGCGAAGTATTTTTCTAAAATAGATTTGCGCACGGGGTATCATCAACTGAAAGTTAGGAAAAAAGATATACCTAAGACGACGTTCAGAACTCGTTATGGGCATTACGAGTTTTTGGTTATGTCGTTTGGGTTGACGAATGCCCCAGCCGCATTCATGGATATGATGAACAGAGTTTTCAAACCGTATTTGGACAAGTTCGTCGTAGTGTTCATTGATGATATTCTAGTCTATTCTAAGAAGCTAGAAGATCATGTTGAACATCTAAGAATAGTGTTGGAAACACTACGGAGGGAGAAATTGTATGCGAAATTCACTAAGTGTGAATTTTGGCTCGAACGAGTACAGTTTCTAGGACATGTTATAGACAAAGATGACATATCCGTAGATCCAGCGAAGGTGGAAGCGGTGAATGAGTGGGAGCAACCGAAAATGCCAACCGGGGTTAGGAGTTTTCTGGGGTTAGCGGGATACTATAGAAGGTTCATTCAGGACTTTTCTAAATTAGCTACTCCGCTGACAAATCTGATAAGGAAGTCGATGAAGTATGTTTGGACAGAAAAGTGTGAGCATAGTTTTCAAGAACTAAAAAGGAGGTTGAGTGAGGCACCTGTATTATCTTTACCAGATGATACGGGGAATTTGTAGTTTATAGCGATGCTTCGCATAGAGGACTAGGTTGCGTGCTTATGAAACATGTCAAGGTCATTGCGTATGCATCACGTCAGTTAAAGGATTATGAGAAGGTCTATGCTACTCATGACCTAGAATTGGCAGCTGTAGTGTTTGCTTTAAAAATATGTAGACATTATTTATATGGGGAAAAATATGAGATATACACGGACCATAAAAGTCTGAAATATATCTTCACACAGAAGGAGTTGAATATGAGGTAGAGAAGGTGGTTAGAGTTGATAAAAGATTATGATTGTGATATCTTATATCATCCAGGGAAGGCGAATGTAGTAGCCGACACGTTAAGTCAGAAGGGTAGGGAAATGCTGTCAATATTAACGACTCAGAATGAGTTAATAACAGAGATGGCCAGGATGGAGTTAGAAGTTAAGTTACCAAGTGAAACGGGGGAGATGTTATTCTCAATAGAGACTCGACCAACGATAGTGGAACGGGTTAAGGAAGTACAACTAGGTACTGAAGAATACGAGTAAATGAAAAAGATAATGAAGGATGACGTGAAGACTAAGTATAACCTTGATAAAGAAGGTTTACTTCGTTTTGAAGGAAGAATTTGGGTTCCAAATAATTCCGAGTTAAAAGAAGAGATTATGTGTGAGGCTCATAGTTCGAGGTACTCGATACATCCCGGTGGTACTAAGATGTATCAAGACCTTCGTTAGAACTTTTGGTGGCCGAACATGAAGAGGGAGATCGCAGAATACGTTAGTAAGTACTTAACTTGTCAGAAAGTTAAGGTTGAACACCAAAGACCGAGTGGATTGATACAACCACTGGAAATTCCAGAGTAGAAATGGGAGCATATCACCATAGACTTTGTTGTGGGGCTTCCAACGACGAGAAAAGGATATGATGCTATATGGGTAATAGTGGATCGGTTAACTAAATTGGCTCATTTTCTACCAATAGGAGTTAGGTATAATCTAGAACAGTTAGCTAAGCTTTATGTCAAGGAAATTATTTCCAGACATGGAGTACCTGTTTCGATTGTGTCCGATCGTGATCCACGATTCACGTCGAACTTTTGGAGGAGTTTGCAAGAGCAAATGGGAACGCATTTGAGATTGAGTACGGCGAATCATCCACAGACGGATGGACAAAGTGAACGAACGATTCAAACACTAAAAGATATATTAAGATCATGCGTTATAGATTTCAAGGGAAGTTGGGACGAATATCTGCCTTGTGGTTAGTATTCTGGCTTTGTGCTAGTATTAATGGTTGTGAACTATCAAGACAAAAACGAAGGTTTTTCAAGAATGTTTGCGTAAAAACCCTATTCATCCAATTTCGTTCGAAGCTAGGGTTTGAAATTTTGAGAAACGCATAATGATAGAATACGAAGATAGTATGGAATATTCAATAATAATTCCGTTATGGCAAACGAAGTTTTCGCTTGCGGACGTAAAACCTAAGGGTTTGTGAAAAAGGTTTTCGAAAGGGAAATGCAATGCGTATAGTTGTTTTAGGATATTATCGTCACGTAAATCGAGTATTATATTAGTATGAATACGAGTATGGTATGAAGAATAGTACGACGTATAATACGATTATTATATGAGTATTAGACGAAGAGAATACATTAGTAATACACGTAGAATACGAGTCGTATTAATGGAGTATGAGTTAAGGGTTGGTATAATCTAATTGGACTTAAACCAATAGCAAGCCCAATAAATTATATGAGAAATCCCAAGTTAAGGCCCAACGTTAAATTAATGTCAAGCCCAATCTAAAAAGTAAACAGCGGGTCGAACCGGTGGGTCATGGGATGGGTAAAACCCATGGGGCAACCCATGGGATGATCCATCAAGGAGTGGGCCGACCACTTGGTGGACAAGTAAAGGCAATACTTGATCACCAAGTACTTTGCTTGATGAGAGAAGTTATAGAGAAGAAGAAGAAGAGTATTCTGCTACTTCACTATTCTTGTATCCAGTCTTCTTCTAAGGTAAATGATATTATTTATGTTCAGTATTCGTAAGAAATAATATTATCTTCTATACTTTGTAGTGTGTAAGTAATATTATTTTGTTTTGTATTCCTAATTCAACACTCATTCTGTTAAAGTATTGCTTTTATACTCCGTAAAATTAGTAGAATATCCTTGATATTTGCGCTTCATCTAGTATCTTTTCATGAAAATATTATTCTAAGAATTCTTGATAATTATTGATCTTTTTATGCCAAAATACTATTCACGGGATACTATTCACAAAGTATTATTCACGAGGTACTATTCACAAAGTACTATTCACGGGTAATATTCACAAAGTACTATTCACGAGTATAATTCACAAAGTACTATTCCTGAGGTACTATTCATAAAGTACTATTCACAGGTACTATTCATGAAGTACTATTCACGGGGAACTATTCACCCGAGTACTATTCACTCGGGGAACTATTCATGATAAAAATTGATTTCTTTGCTGTCCAAATCATTTTTAATACAATATTATTCTTGAATTTTACTCCACAAAGCAGTATCATGTTGACAATTTGGACATTATTGAATTCTGGATAAATTAAATTATAAATCTTTAAAAATTTATCCTTTGTTTTCTTTTACTTGAATTTTTATATCATTTGTCATCATCCTCATGCTTATATTGTGATGAAAGTCATCTTTGGCTTACGTGCATAGATGGACTGTTGATTGGTATGATTATGACCAGGGATTATTTGGTATAATCATGACCCGTAATATTACAAATGATGTGGTAAAAGTCCTCATTGGTCCGTAGTGCATTGATGAATAGTTGTTGTCATGATCATGATTATTGGTGATTACACGAATATCCTTGGCCCGTAGTGCATGGATAATTCGGTGACGTGGATTATTTGTTAAGCTGAGTCTCAACTATAAAGTTGATGATAAACTTTTTAAATCATAGAAGATAATAGATATCATGCTCTACTTGACTCTTCTAATGGATTGCTTGTTCCGCTGCAGTTAAACTTGATGTTTATTATATTTTATCAGTTTAACACTATTGAAGGCTAATGATAATTTATTCTGCATTATCTTAGTCATAGTTGAGCTCACCCTTTTGCTTTCATTGTTCTCTTTAAGAAATCAGAACGTAGCTAGGACTAGTCGGGGAATGGAGTGACGATCCAAGATGGTTGTTTTAGTAGTCCTCACTATTTAGTATGATAATAAATGTAATGAGGATTGAATTTGAGTTTGGATATTGTCTATGAGACAATATTCATATAAAAACTCTCAGCTACATTTTGTCGTATTGTATAAAATAAGTTAGTATTTGATTTCTGTACCATGTATTTGACGACTCAGAATGGGTGATGTATACCTATTTTAGGGGCATCACATTTGGTATCAAAGCTTAGGTATATGATCCATGGCTGAGATGTGAGACTAGAACTAGGAGGGGAGAGGCGGGTACTCCTTCGCTAGTATGACCTACCTAAGTTTATTTGTTATTTAATTGGTTGGTCAGAGTATAGGGATAATACGTGGTATGTTAATTAACTCTTATTTTGTGGCATTGTTTGAAAATGGCATCTAAAAATGTTGAGATAAGCAATGAAGCACATGAGACCGTTGAGTCACTAACGATCAATACCCAGGATAATGTGCATTATGAAGGCAATAATCCTCAGGTAAATAACAACACCGACCAGATGATGAACGATGATATGTTCAGAGGCTTTATGCAATTCATGCAACATTAGGCGAGAGAGACTCTTGTTCAAAATGCAGGTGGAAACACTGGCAACTCTCGGATGGTCATTGCTTAGCGATTCAATGAAATTTGGGGTTACTTAGCGAGATTTTTGTAATTTAATTCTTAATATTTATTGAAGTAAATAAATATTTTCGATGATTTAATTATTAGATTAAATATATAATTGATGCAATTGTAGTAGATTAATTTAATTATATGTGTTACATTTATTAAATTAATGTAGAGAAATTTTATTATCGAAGTATGTGATTATGTGAGCTTATTGTATTAAAAGAAATATTTAATAAGCCTATTGGTATTTTAATTAATTTAATTATTAATTAGAGAGTTAATAATTTGACATTATTTATTAATGAGAAATTTAATTATGTGACTATGTGAATTTATGAGAATTTATTATATTTTATTTAAAGTAAATTAAATAAAATATTGATTTATTTTATGAAGGAGTGTGACATTAATTAAACTATATGATAAAGCTTTATTAAATTAAATGGTTTTTAAATCTATTTTGCTAGCCAAACAAGGCCCTATGGGGAGTTGGAAGAAGTTCTTGATTATTGGGTTAATCTGACCACTTAGTCGTCGGTTCCTTTAATATATCATCGTCTTCTTTATTGCATTTTCTAAGTTTAAAATATAGTAGAGAGTATTTGAGGAATTCAGAGAGAAATTTATATCTCATTTAAGAGATTGTGAGTGTGTGTTTGAAGAAGAGTTGAGAAAGAATTCATCCCCTACAAATGTACACTTTATACTCTTGGTAAATTCTCAAACCCAATTTCTATTTCACGTCATTTAGTTTTTGTGAAAATGGCTTTCATTCATCTTGTAAAGTCTACGTAATTGGGAAATTATGTTGTTATATGGATATATGTAATAATACTAGTAGCATAACATGTTTTATATATATATTGCATGATTCCATATCATAAGTTTAGATTATCGATGACTTGTTATTTCAAAATTTGAGTTTGGGTTATGGCCATATGGCCTTATACATGATTTTAGTATGTCAAACATAAATGTTTTCATACAATTTACACCCTTATTTTATTATGCATGTTGATCTGAAGAGACCAAACCATAAGCGAAGCGGATTCGGTGTTATAACGAATCCATAGTGTTAATTTTCATGTTTTGTTTTCAAAATCTTCAAGAACATCAAGAAAAATTGAAAATTGCATGTTGTAATTCGAGTAATTAAGTGTTTAAATTAGTTAAAGTCACTCTATAAATGTTGGGTAATGATTATGTGTGAATTATATCATATGGGTATGTCTAAATTCGTGTAGATATTAAGAAACTGATAGAAATTGGCATGTTCTGCGATTTTTCGTGAACTGCCATTTTTGCAATCTGCACGATGCCTTGCAATATTACGCCGCTTAATTCATACCAGAGTTGTCCCCACCGCCAGCAAAGCGCCATGTCTCGAAAACCCACAAGCCCATGGCCTTAAGAGTCCATGACGTAGCGCCATCGCGCCTCGATCTTAGAAAGTACAAGTGTATCGATGGTGCCAAGATCGCCACTCTCCAGAAAGTTCAGGAATGAATTATTTTCAAAATGTTAAGTCTAGCAATGTGTTAGCAACTTGATTTAAAGAATATAGAGATATGTTAGAAGTATAATAAGATGTTAAAATAGATGATTAACATGTAAATAACATAATTGCATGTGGATTGAATTATTGAATACGTAATTAACTTATTATTTGTGAAGTGCAAATTATGTGACAATGAGTGTGATAAATTGACTAAGTATAGTCAAAGTTAGACAAAGAGAATAAACGTTGATGATTAGTATGTTATAATTAACTGGTATTGTGAATGTAAATGATATGTAGGATTTAAATTAAAGAACGAGTTTAGTAAAGTGTAATCTACGCACGAGGCAAGTTTTCTAACCCTACTTGTTATCATTATTCAAGTTTATAAATCAAGTTCATTTGTTATATTAAAGATTAATTATCTTTTCAAAGTATGATTCTGTTATACAATAATTGATCTATTGTATACCTACTGAGATTGTTATTCATTTTAAATATCATTTATTGTGAACCTTTTTGGACTAGCGAATCCTTATTGATTCAACTAGTCCATAGTTGATGAACGTTCTAATTTTAGAACCCTTATTGAATTATCCAAACCAAACTTCCTTTGGTGCGGACTCGAATGTCAAACTGAGATGAACAACCCTGCAAAGGGATTTACTTATCGTTAGCGTTAAGATATTGTGCTGCGATGATGGTACTAAAGGGTGATCCCAAAATGCAGTAGAAAGGTCCATAGTTTTATGACTATTAAAGGTTTCAAGTATAACCCTTGATAACCTAGGACATAGTTCAAGGTCTTATGACCCTCATAAATTTTTTAATTCTTGCTATTCATTCTTGATTCAAAAGTTGAGCTTTTATTTCAGAAGTCTTTGATTCCCTCGCATGTTATTATACATTGTTATTTCATTATTTTATTTGTGGGAAATCATGCTCACTCTTACGTAATAATAACATTGTAGTTAAGAACGAAAGAGCAGACGAACCTTCCACTAGTAAAGGCAAGGGCAAGCTTAGCAAGTAATGAAGACTGATTATTTATGTGATGTAATTAGAATTGATATTACTTAAGACTTATTTGTTTATGTTTCCGCACAGATGATTTAAGGTTAGAGTAACCTGGGATTTATTTATTATGTAGTTGATGTAACCCCATAAGGGGAGATTTATTATTATTTCTATCTATTGCATGGTTTGCATTTATTTATGGGTAGATAGATGGATGATGTTTGTACAGTGAACACCAAATCCTGTGGAAATGGAAGTACCGGATTTGGGGGTGTCACAAGTTGGTATCAAAGCTGTAGGTTATGAACCTTAGGTGGGGGAACAACCTTAGGTAGAGTCTTATAGAAAGAATATAGTGATGGAAAACTCTTATCGAGTTCTAGAAAATGAATTTTTTTTATTCATTAAAGATAATAAAAGACTTTATGTGCTTATGTGTTAAATTATTGCTCACTAGTACGACTTAGTAACTAAAACTCGAAATTTTATTGTCAGGATGTCTGACGTTGGAGGAACTAGTCGAGCATGGGAGGAGGAACCCCGAGTGCCTACAGTACCTACAGAGGAGGAGCCCAAAGATATTCATGTCGTTAGGGAACATTTGGTACAGAGGGAGTCATCTCCATTGATCAACGTTGTTGGTCAGGAGCATGAACCTGAGACAGATCCTGAGGAGGAATTTGACGAGGAAGAGGAAGAAGAGGAGTTTCCACAGCATTCCATCGATGTTGAGATGTACGACACATTATATGACCGTAACATGGAGTTACGAGATGAGGTGCATGATCTGACTGAGCGAGCTATTATTCAGCAGATTACTCTCGAGCAGAAGGAGAGGGAGATTTTGACTCTTCACTCATGACTGGGAAATATAGAATGGGATTTGGTCCATGAGAAAGGTCAAATCGAAGATAAGACCGCAGAGATAGAAAAGTTGAAGAAGGATCTGAAAGAGAGTTCAGAGAGGCTTGCCATAGCAGAGGAGGACTGGGTAAGAGAGTCACGTTGTGCTGATCTTGCGGAAGAGGATGGTCGTGCAAAGAAGGCAAAGCTTAGAGAGACATACTCTACACTTAATCATGGAATGGATGAGGCCCAGGATCGAGTTTTGAGGTACCCCATCCAGTTCGAAGGACTTCCATCGTACATGCTGGATCGCAGGACGATATCTCGTATCATGGAAGAGGAGTGTGGCAAGGCTATTCAGCACCTTAACAGACAGTGATATAATTTGTTTAATTATGTGAAAGACTTAGTTAGTTTTATATGTAAATTATGATATGTTTATGAACGAAGGAATATTTTAATATTTAAATCCTGTGGATTCTTTATCTCGAGGATGGTGGATGTAAATACTTGATTATGCTATCGTTTGATGTAAAACTTTTAGTTTGAATTAAATATATTAAGTTGTTTGAGATGATGTGTTAAATGATTATATTAAATTGTTGAGTTAAGTCTTAACTATTTAGAGAATTAATAGAGATTTAATAAGCATATATTATTCTTAACAGAAATATGCCGCCTAGAAGAAGACAACAATGTCAACCAGCTTAGGAAGAGTCAACAAATAACAACAATAATGCCAATGCTAATCCCGTGCAGCAGTTGGTTAACTTACTGACTGGAGCAATGAATAATCAACCTCAAGCTCCACCAAATACTACGTTTAAAGATTTCAAGGCGGTGGGACCGCCATAATTTAAAGGTTCTATGAACCCGATTGAGGCTCAAACGTGGGTTATGGAAATGGAGAAGGTTTTCGACGTTGCTAGAGTTAGAGAAGACCAGAAGACCGCTTTTATAACGTTTATGCTGAAGTCTGAAGCTAGCTATTGGTGGCAAGCAAACAAAGTTCGTGGAGGTGAAGATGTAATTACTTGGGAGAGATTTAAAGAGATGTTCTTGAGATGTACTTCCCACTTGACTCACGAGAACCGGATGGAGGTTCAATTTACGGAATTGAAGCGAGGAAATATGAAATGCACTGATTATGTGGCTAGATTCAACGAAGTTAGCAAGGTTAGCCACATATCAAGTACAAAGACGAGAGAAAAGCCAGAAGATTGAACAAGGACTAAAGCCTTGGGTATATAGTAAAGTATCAATGTTTCAGATAAACACATTTGCCGGAGTACTGGAAAAGGCCATCCTCGTTGAAGGTGGAAGCGATGCGGTGACCAAGTATAATCAAGATCAGAAGAAGAAGAAGAAGAGTGAAGGTGAAGTAAATAACAAGGCTAGTGGAAGTGGCACAGGAGGTAGAAATTTTAATCAGAAGAAAAGGTGGAATGACAACTCATCATCGGGGAATCAACAAGGTAGTCAGAAGAAAAGAATCGAAGCATGCCTGCACAAGGAAAGCCCATCCGGGAGTTTGTATGAAAGGGAAAAGAGTGTGCTACAATTGTGGTTAGGAAGGCCACATAACACCTAACTATGCCCTAACCCGAAGAAGGGTGCTTGCTTTACTTGTGGTTCAAAGGACCATCCGGCAAGAGAGGCTCATCCTAAGAAGGGATCGGGAGGGTTCGGGATCGGGGAGGAAACCGGGAAACAACGGTGGAAATGCCTTAACTATCACCGGACCAACCGCAACAAACCGACCGACCACCAGGACTTTCAATATGATGGTACAGGATGCAGTTCAGTCCCGTGATGTGGTGTCAGGTATCATTCCGATCAATAAAATTAATGCTTATATTTTATTTGATTCGGGTGCTACTTGTTCCTTTATATCCGATGACTTTGCTAAGAATTTAGATTTGCCTAGGGATGAATTGAATTACCCCATAAACATAGAAATTACGAATAGAGAAATAATCCCTGTTAAGTAAGTATAAGAACTGTAGAGTGCATATTAAAGGTAATATCATGAACGTAGATCTTATCCCTATTCGACTTGGGGAATTTGACATTATATTGGGAATGGACTGATTATTCAATTACGAAACGTAATTGATTGCCAAAAGAAGCGTATTAACCTTATGACTCAAGTTAAAGGTTGTGTTTTATGGTAGCAAAGTCGCCTGACAAGCGAGTTGTCGACGATGATCTTTGGCAGGAAGTTGTTAAGACAAGGTGTGTAGGATACTTAGCTTACATAGTCGACGATCGAAAAGAGAATCAGAAGGTAGAAGAAATACCGATTGTGAGGGACTTCGATCGACGTATTTCCAAACGATTTGCGGGACTTCCACCGGATAGAGAGGTAGACTTCAGTGATCGATCTCGGCGCCTTGAACCGCTCAATATCGAAGGCACCATACAAGAATGGCACCGGAAGAGATGAAAGAATTAATGGTACAACTACAAGAATTCTTGGACAAGAAGTACATTCAATAGGAGCGTGATCGTCGTGGGGAGCGCCTGGTGTTATTTGTATGAAAAGAAGGATGATTGATGCGGCTCTGCATTGACTACGAGAATCGAATAAGTTCACAATTAAAACAGATATCCATTCTGAGGATCGATGACTGTTTAATCAATGAAAGGAGCGAAATATTTTCCAAGATAGACTTGAGAAGCGGTCATCATCAATGCAAGGTGAGGCCAAAGGATGTATCAAGAAGGCTGTCGTTAGAGCGATATGGTCACTACGAATTTTTAGTAATGTCGTTTGGTCTTACGAATGCTCCTGAAGCATTTATAGGACTAATGAATGGTGTGTTTAAGCCATTTTTGGACAAATTCGTAGTGGTATTTATAGACGACATTTTGGTATATTCAAAAACCAAAGAAGAACACGAAGAGCATTTGAGATTAACGTTGGAAGTATTGAGAAGGGAAAAGTTGTATGCCAAGTTTTCGAAATGCGAATTTTGGATTGAACGAGAACAATTTCTTGGGCACGTGATCGATAAAAATGGAATTTTGGTAGATCCATCCAAAGTCGAAGCCGTGATCAATTGGGATCAGCCGAGGATGCCATCGAAAGTAAGAAGTTTTCTTGGATTAGCGGGTTATTACAGAATATTTATTCAAGATTTTTCCAAGATCGCAACTCCGCTAACGAATTTAACTCGAAAAGCTGTGAAATTTGTTTGGACGGATAAGTGTGAGGAAAGTTTTCAAGAATTAAAGAAGAGGTTGAGTACGGCACCTGTGTTATCTCTCCCAGATGATACAAGAAATTTTGTTGTTTATAGTGATGCGTCGCATAAAGGACTTGGCTGTGTGCTAATACAAAACGACAAAGTCATTGCGTATGCATCACGACAATTGAAGGATTACGAGAAGGATATCCACCCACGACTTGGAGTTAGGCATAGCTTGTTGTTTTCTTTGAAAATTTGGAGGCACTATCTCTACGGGAGAAGTGTGAAATATATACGGACCACAAGAGTCTGAAATATATTTTTACATAGAAGGATTTGAATATGCGTCAAAGAAGATGGTTGGAATTAATTAAGGATTACGACTGTGAGATCTTATACCATCCGGGTGAAGCAAATGTGGTTGCCGATGCCTTAAGTAGAAAGGGTCGTGAGAAATTGATGATGTTGACTACTCAGGAGGAGCTAATTGCAGAAATGGAGAAACTGGAGTTGGAAGTGAAGTATCCTATGGAGATTGATGAGAAGCTATTTCAGATACAATCTGGTACAACTCTACTACATAAAGTAAAGGAGGCTCAGCTTTAGGACGACGAATGCAAAAAGGTGACAAAGAAGATATCTAAAGGATCTGAACCAAGGTTCAAGATGGATAAGGAAGGAATACTGCGATTTGAGGGAAGAACTTGTATACCACCAGTACCAAGATTAAGGAAGACATTTTGAGTGAGGCTCATAGTTCACGATATTCGATTCACCTTGGTAGTACCAAGATGTACCAAGATCTTCGACAACATTTCTGGTGGCCAAATTTGAAACGTGATGTTGCAGAATGTGTTGCCAAGTGTCTGACCTATCAGAAAGTAAAAGCAGAACATCAGAGACCAAGTGGATTGCTACAACCATTGGAGATCCCAGAATGGAAATGGGAACATATTACAATGGACTTCGTGGTTGGCCTTCCGACGACTCAGAAAGGCTTCGAAGCAGTTTGGATTATCGTTGACCGACTGACGAAATCCGCACACTTCCTTCCGATAAAAATCAGATTCAACTTAGATCAGTTGGCGAGGTTATACGTAAAAGAGATTATTTTGAGGCACGGAGTTTCGGTGTCAATTGTTTCTGACAAAGATCCGCGCTTCACATCAAATTTTTGGAAACGTCTTCAGGAATGCATAGGTATGCAATTTCGAATGAGTACAACATACCACCCTCAAATAGACGGACAGAGCAAAAGAACGATTCAGACATTAGAAGATATGCTAAGAGCCTGTGTGATGGACTTTAAACAAAATTGGGATGATCACCTACTGTTAGTAGAGTTCGGCTACAACAACAGTTACCACGCTAGTATTGGCATGCTGCCTTATGAAGGGTTATACGGCAGAAAGTGCAGAACTTCACTTCATTGGGATGAAGTTGGCGAAAGACAATTTCTAGGGCCAGAATTGGTACAACAGACAACAGAAATAGTCAAAGTGATCCGAGCACGACGGGTAGCAGCTCAAGATCGACAGAAGAAATACGCTGATCCACATCGTAAAAATATCGAATTTGAATCAAGTAGTTATGTTTTCTTGAAGGTCTCTCCTTGGAAGGGAAAGATCAGGTTCGGAAAGAAAGGGAAATTGAGCCCAAGATTCATTGGACCATTTGAAGTACTGAGAAGAATCGGAGAAGTTGCGTACGAGGTAGCCCTACCTCCAGCACTCGAGAATATCCATAACGTCTTCCATGTTTCTGTTTTACGACCCTACAAACCAGATTACAAGCATGTAATTGAATACGAACCCCTACATTTTGAAAAAGACTTATCTTACGAAGATATTCCTGTTGAAATTGTCGACAGAAAAGAACAAGTTCTCAGAAATAAAGTAATACATTCTGTTAAGGTAATTTGGAGGAACCACAACGCTGAAGAAAATACGTGGGAACTCGAAGAGAATACGATGAAGAATTACCCTCATTTATTTACTTAATTATGTGTAAGCGATTCTGGGGACAGAATCTTTATAAGGGGGGAGAATATAACGGGTCGAAATTTTTGAGTCGTGATTCTAGGGACATAATCCTTTTAAGGGGGAAAGATGTGACGAACGAGATTTTTGTAATTTAATTCTTAATATTTATTGAAGTAAATAAATATTTTCGATGATTTAATTATTAAATTAAATATATAATTGATGCAATTGTAGTAGATTAATTTAATTATATGTGTTACATTTATTAAATTAATGTAGAGAATTTTTATTATCGAAGTATGTGATTATGTGAGCTTATTGTATTAAAAGAAATATTTAATAAGCCTATTGGTATTTTAATTAATTTAATTATTAATTAGAGAGTTAATAATTTGACATTATTTATTAATGAGAAATATAATTATGTGACTATGTGAATTTATGAGAATTTATTATATTTTATTTAAAGTAAATTAAATAAAATATTGATTTATTTTATGAAGGAGTGTGACATTAATTAAACTATATGATAAAGCTTTATTAAATTAAATGATTTTTAAATCTATTTTGCTAGCCAAACAAGGCCCTATGGGGAGTTGGAAGAAGTTACTCATTATTGGGTTAACTGACCACTTAGTGCGTCAGTTCCTTTAATATATCATACGTCTTCTTTATTGCATTTTTCTAAGTTTAAA
Source organism: Panax ginseng (assembly GCA_020205605.1). Classification (NCBI taxonomy): domain Eukaryota; kingdom Viridiplantae; phylum Streptophyta; class Magnoliopsida; order Apiales; family Araliaceae; genus Panax; species Panax ginseng. The sequence continues at coordinate 57,941,146 of CM035136.1, read as the reverse complement.
ATATAGTCAGAGAGTATTTGAGGAATTCAGAGAGAAATTTATATCTGTTTAAGAGATTGTGAGTGTGTGTTTGAAGAAGAGTTGAGAAAGAATTCATCCCCTACAAATATACACTTTATACTCTTGGTAAATTCTCAAACCCAATTTCTATTTCACGTCATTTAGTTTTTGTGAAAATGGCTTTCATTCATCTTGTAAAGTCTCTGTAATTGGGAAATTATGTTGTTATATGGATATATGTAATAATACTAGTAGCATAACATGTTTTATATATATATTGCATGATTCCATATCATAAGTTTCGTTATACGATGACTTGTTATTTCAAAATTTACAGAGTTTGGGTTATGGCCATATGGCCTTATACATGATTTTAGTATGTCAAACATAAATGTTTTCGTACAATTTACACCCTTATTTTATTATGCATGTTGATATGAAGAGACCAAACCATAAACGAACGGATTCGGTGTTATAACGAATCCATAGTGTTAATTTTCATGTTTTGTTTTCAAAATCTTCAAGAACATCAAGAACAGTGAAAATTGCATGCTGTAATTCGGTAATTAAGTGTTTAAATTAGTTAAAGTCACTCTATAAATGTTGGGTAATGATTATGTGTGAATTATATCATATGGGTATGTCTAAATTCGTGTAGATATTAAGAAACTGATAGAAATTGGCATGTTCTGCGATTTTTCGTGAACTGCCATTTTTAGAATCTTGACGACGACGTGCAGCAGTCATTTACCGCTCGCTAATTCATATGTACAGTAGCTCCCACTGCTACCAAGCGCCATGTCTCGAAGTCACAAGACATTAAGAGTCCACAAGGCATTGCCATGCAGCATGAGCCGAAAGTACAGTGTATCGAAATGGCGCCAGATCGCCACTCTCCAGAAAGTTCAGGAATGAATTATTTTCAAAATGTTAAATCTAGCAATGTGTTAGCAACTTGATTTATAGAACATAGAGATATGTTAGAAGTATAATAAGATGTTAAAATAGATGATTAACATGTAAATAACATAATTGCATGTGGATTGAATTATTGAATACGTAATTAACTTATTATTTGTGAAGTGCAAATTATGTGACAATGAGTGTGATAAATTGACTAAGTATAGTCAAAGTTAGACAAAGAGAATAAACGTTGATGATTAGTATGTTATAATTAACTGGTATTGTGAATGTAAATGATATGTAGGATTTAAATTAAAGAACGAGTTTAGTAAAGTGTAATCTACGCACGAGGCAAGTTTCCTAACCCTACTTGTTATCATTATTCAAGTTTATAAATCAAGTTCATTTGTTATGTTAAAGATTAATTATCTTTTCAAAGTATGATTTTGTTATACAATAATTGTTCTATTGTATACCTAATGAGATTGTTATTTATTTTAAATATCATTTATTGTGAACCTTGTTAGACTAGCGAATCCTTATTGATTCAACTAGTCCATAGTTGATGAACGTTCTAAATTTCAGAACCCTTATTGAATTATCCAAACCAAACTTCCTTTGGTACGGACTCGAATGTCAAACTGAGATGAACAACCCTGCAAAGGGATTTACTTATGCGTTAGCGTTAAGATATTGTGCACAGTATGGTACTAAGGGCAGATCCCCCTAAGTACGAGTAGAAAGGTCCATAGTCTTATGATTGTTAAAGGTCTCAAGTATAACCCTCGATAACCTAGGACATAGTTCAAGGTCTTATGACCCTCAAAAATCTTTTGATTCTTGCTATTCATTCTTGATTCAAAAGTTGAGCTTTTATTTCAGAAGTCTTTGATTCCCTCGCATGTTATTATACATTGTTATTTCATTATTTTATTTGTGGGCAATCATGCTCACTCTTGCGTAATAATAACATTGCAGTTAAGAACGAAAGAGCAGACGAACCTTACATTAGTAAAGGCAAGGGCAAGCTTAGCAAGTAATGAAGACTAATTATTATGTGATGTAATTAGAATTGATATTACTTAAGACTTATTTGTTTATGTTTCCGCACAGATGATTTAAGGTTAGAGTAACCTGAGATTTATTTATTATGTAGCTGATGTAACCCCATAAGGGGAGATTTATTATTATTTCTATCTATTGCATGGTTTGCATTTATTTATGGGTAGATAGATGGATGATGTTTGTACAGTGAACACCAAATCCTGTGGAAATGGAAGTACCGGATTTGGGGGTGTCACAGGGACCACCGGAGTTTGTGGGAAAGCAAGAACCACTTAAGGCAAAGACGTGGATAAAGTAGATCACCAAGATATTTGATGTCTTGGGATGCTCCAAGGAGCAAAAGGTTCCCTTTGCCACCTTTGTAACAACCCGGAATTTTGGATTATCCAGAATTTAGGTTTGAAGAATTAGTTATTAATAAAAGAAATTTTTATTAATACTATTTTGTGCTATGTGTTTATTAATCGTTCTATAACCTAGAATGATTATTAATCGGGAGGATTCTGGCTATGAGCTAGACTGAACGAGTAAGAATTTTCAAGACGAAAATAGAATTTTTCCGGAGACAAAATATTTTCATGGAAAAAGACGGAATAGGCACTTTTCACCCGATGAAACCTAAGGGTTAGGGTTTGAATAACCTAAGCCTTTCCGAGAGTTCGGTATGTCGAAATGACATTCTGTCAAAAGATTTGACGATAATATATCGTGAAAAGTTAAGTAAGCCGATAAAAGTTTTTCTCGAAAAACGTGCAGAAATCGGACGAAATAAAAACGACGAAAAGTACTGCTGTGTACTTTTCATTTGTTTAGCTACGTTAGGGGAAAACGTGAAGGAAAATGCTTAATGTGGAAAAGTGTTTTTTAGTTTTTCAGAAATTCAAAGAATACGTAAAAGTTAATCGGTAAAGGAAAGACGAAATATCCAAAAATATTTGGATTCCGAGAATCGTAGTTTTTAAAACTGTCGGACGAAACCTGAAACACGGAACTACAAAACTTAAGGGCTAAGAAAACTCGAGGGCGAAGTTAACTTAGTCCTTAAGTCTTGAATAGTAAGGAGGTGTGAATAGTGATTTTAGGGGCAAAATGACTATTTTTCCCCTAACCTTGAAAATCTATAAATAAGAAGCTTAATCTCATTTGAATGGAATTTTGAAAATCCTACACTTTGAGAGAGAAAGAGAGAGAGTTCGGATGGGGGAAGAGAAGGAGAAGAAGGAAGGAAAAGCTAGCTTGAATGCACGCTTTGTCCGACGGAAGGAGAATAAAGAAGAACGGTAATCCGAATCCTAGTTTCTTCTGAATTTTCTTTAAGTTTTTATGTTTAAAAACATAACTTAATGAAGATAAGAAGTAGATGAAGTTAAGAATGATTTCATATGGTTGAAATCATGAGAAAATGAAGAAATAAAATAAGAAATTTAGTTTATAAATTTCTTAAGCAAGTATAAGATTCGTGAGGATTTTGAGTGATCCGAATGAATATTATGAACGAGTAGGTGAATTAAGTAAGGAATGGTGTTCTATAACATCAAATTCCAAGAAAAATTAGAATCGTAATCCAAAATATTGATTAAAATGAAGAACGAATGAAGAACGCGAAGAACACGAAGAACGTTGTTGATGGACAAATTTAAAACCATCGTAGTGTAATTGTTGTTGATGGACAAGTTTAAAACCACCGCGTATAAGTTAGATGCTTATTGCTTGGTTAGGAACGTTAGAAATGTTCATGAAGAACAGATTAAAACTAAGCTATAACGAAGTTATGGCAAAAATTTCGTAAAAGAAGAATGAAAATTTGAAAGTTAGTAAATGAACCTGAACATGTAGGGTTTCGTAAGAATGTAAGAGAACATATAAAACGTGAGTCGTGGACTCAAGAACGAACGAATTCCGAGTTCAAATGACCGAATTACGGACGAACGAACGAAGAACGTTAAAAATGTTAAAATGAACGAAGAGTGAAGATTAAGCCAATTGAATGGCATGTTAATGAATTCAGAACTAATTTCTGTCTGTGGAAATCGAAGTACATAAGATAAAGAAGAAAATGGCTTTGGAACGACCTCGTTCTGAGTTATAACGAAGAAGTTATGAGATTTCAAATTTGGCATCTCAAGCTCGTAAAAGACTTAGAAAATTTTCTAGGTTTCATACTCATTGTACTTAATGCGAAGTTGTGCCTTGGAGGCCGCTGACCTTGTAGCGTAATGTTGTTCGAGTACTTCGCAAGAGTTCGTCATGAAGACGCGACAGTAGTACAATTTGTGGCGCCGTAGCGCCGTATGCTGATCTGAAAATCTTACGAGTGTGGTATTTAACAGCTGACCCACTAAGTAAGGACTCATGGCATGACACCGGTCAAGAGAAGAGAGAGAGAGAGAAGTAAGTCGCCCATGAAGGCGAGAGGAAAGGAAGGAACCGACGCATGCGTGTGCAGTCTGAGCAATGTCCAGAAATGAGATTTTTAGTTCTCAGTTACTGGAGGATGTGCAAGAAAGAAGAATGAACATGTAGTTCAAGTAATGTAACAGTTATGTAAGTGTGTTAAACCTTTAGTGAAGGTTGAACAGAAAGATTAAACAAGATTAAAAGAAGGTGAAAATGAGTTACGTAACTGATGTCCGGTGACCGTAATCGCAATAAACGAACGTGAGGGATTACTATGATTGTGATTCCTTAGACGTTGAGTAACGAGGGTAATGAATAACATTTTGATGTTATGTTATGGTAAGGTAAGATGAATGTAAAGCGTATAGACGTTGTGAACACAATGTTATTGCGAAGAACGATCGGTCTTAGCATACAATGATCTGTATGACTTTGACATTAAGAAAGAATAATGAACATGGGGTTCATGGGATGGATAACGATGAATGCAATTGAAACCTTGAGTAAAGGTTGAATGAGAGATTAAGAGACGAGCAACGTGAACGTTGAATACGTAAATGATCCTTGTAAATCGTATTATTAGCGTTTGTGAGCGTTCTAAGTATACTACTGGTTATATGACATAGAGCGTTGTGAAGGTAGTACTTAAAATATGAATTGTTGAGAAAAAAGTAATGAGCGGTAATAAGATTAATGAAAAGTTGAATGTGATTCGGATAAAAATGAGTCCTGAGGTATGTCAATTGCTTACCAGAAAGCCATAAGGAATAAGAAATTAACTTAACGAACATTATAATTTAATAGTTCGTATATGTTAAGAGAAATTTAGGTTGTGGTACGATCGTAACCTTTGATGGTTGACATATGGGAGTTGGGCTAAACAATTCCTTCAGAGAGCGATGGTATATATGAAACTGGCAACCGATCTAACTCACTGTGATGGTAGTGTAGATAAGACGGGAACTTATTTGTTGGTTGTTTGTGGGAAACCACTCAGAGTACCATATGGACTACTAGCAGAGAAGTGATGTGTGCTGAGTCCTAGAGAAGTATAAGAAGAAGATAAGAATGTAAATCATCAAAGATGATGAACGTTTTGAGTAAGACATCTCCGTATGTCATAAAGCCATAAAGCGGTAAAGAAAGTTGGTTGCGTAAACTTAGTTGTAAGAACGTGAACCTTAAGAAGTAAAGTTAAGTAAACCAATGCGTAAGTCAAGTATATGACTAATTGGTGTATGCGTTGTTTCCTTATGTGTTATAGGGATTGGAATGAGCGATTCGTGTAAAAGTCGTAGGCATGTGCGTAAGGCAAGTTTCCTAACTTCATTCATATTTTAAATGAATGCTAGTTTCTTAAACTTCTTAGATGTTGAACTTGAGAAGTTCTGTCTATGTACGAATGTACGATATTTGTACAAGGTGGTAGAACGTATGAGGCCTTGTGCCACAATGTGAACACTTCGGTGTTTCTATGAGATGAATTGTTCTATGTTTGAACTGTTCAATAAAAGAATGTTCTGTTTATACATGAACTGTTATTGTTAAGTCTGTGCTATTGATTCTAGCCAAACAGGATGTGTATAAAAGAGAATAGAGAATGAAAGTATTTCAAAGTGAATGTGACTAATGTTTTAAGATGATAGGAATCAAGACTATTCCTATTATTCAAGCTGCTTCGTAACCTTGTTCGGTTATTGAAGTCTCGAAAAGAATGTTTAAATTCTTGAAGTTGTTTGTTCAATTATTATGACTTCTTTGGGCAATTGAATGCTCACACTTGCTTTAAATGAAAAACATTTTCAGCGAACGATGTTAGAAGAACTTAAGGATCCCGTATAGATCAAGCTGACGGTATCCAGATGAAGTGCCATTCGAGAATGTGAATGGCGAGAAGATCAAGTGAAGACTTGTAATGTAGAAATAAGAAAATTAAACTATAGACTAGTTTAATGAATCGTATGTATCCTTGGTGGCGGATAAAAGTCACTCTTGTAAGATGAAAGGAATAATGTAATTATCATTATTTGTAATGAGAAAGGTTATAAGGTTTTAGAACACGGGAATTGAGAATGTATGTTGTTATATTTAAGTATATAATGATGTATGTTGGATGAATGATGTACTCGTGACGTCTGTAATCCGGGTGTGAAGAAAGACCGGAGGATTTAAAGGCGTTACAAGTTGGTATCGAGGCGATAGGTTATAAACCTTAGGTATGAGTACCTAAGATTATAATAAAAAGAGAAGGATAAGAAGATCACCACGTGATCATAGTAAATCATAATGTGATGATGAAATTACATTAAGCGATGAAAGATTTATAGCTAATGCTATGAATGAATGATACTACGAAGTAGTACGGGAAGAAGAACTCAAATTGAGTTGTAAAGGATAGTATACGAATTAAATAAAATTTGTATTAAGTAAAGAGAGAGTTAGAAGTTGTAAGATTTCAATTGAGGACTCATGTGATGGCTGATCGAGTTGTATGAATTTTGGTATGGGCAGAGGTTTGTGCTTGGTATAACAACCACTCAGTTTATTACAATGATAATCATTGAAATTGGTCGCGCTATCAAGATGTATATGACGAGAAGGTGAATCTTTTCTCATGTATATACTTGATAGGTAGAAAATGATAAGATAGGTGCGGGTTCTTGAAACTCACACTTATGAAAAGTTTGTGACTCATAGTTATATGCTATGTTTCTGAGCCTTAAGCATATGGATAGTCCTTGATTTGTTCTTGGATTAAATATTACGAAGATAAGTTCTTAAACACATATGGTTATGGAAAGTTCCTAAACACATAAAGTGTGGTAAGTTAATGAACTATACTAAGGTATAGGAATGTTTAGAGTGAAAGTAAGTATTTTCGATGAGACTTAGCATTGAAGGTGCTAAAGAAGATTAAGTATTATCGCAAGTAAGACAATGAAGGAAGATGGAGAATAGGATATTCCAAGTCATCTAGCTATGCTAGATTTTGAAATTCTTGAAATCGTCTTGATGTGCGCATTTTGAAAATGAAAGAATTGGTTTAACTTTTGGAACCAATGGATTTTAAAAGAACTATTCTTGGTATGTCTATGCTAATTGTTTCAGCTAGACAGAAATTGGTTTAAAATATCAAAATGAATTTTATATCATCAGTGCATTTGATGCAAAGATGGTAAAAGGGTGGAGTTATTAATGCAATTAAACCTGGTGTTGGATTTGATCTTAGGATTAACAACCTGCTATGGTATGATGTATAATGACGAAGTCCTCAACGTACTGTGAAAAGTGCGGTATCATGACGTCATGAAACGTTTTGATATATTGCAAACAAATTTAAAGAATTAGTCGATGTCAAGCGAGTTGACTAGACAAATGTTTCAAGTTGATGTCCAATTTATTGGTATGGTCTAAGCTACTTGATTTGGCTAAGACGAATGGTATGTCATGATTAAAAGAAAATCGAGCTTTCTTTGAAGAGTTATGTCAAACTAAATTGTTTTGGTGCGGAATCTAATGAGTAAGTCTGAGGTGAACATACTCCGGAATGGGGTTATACGATGGGTTGATCACCTACGTATGGAAGAGGTAGTTTATCTTCTTTGTGATTGTAAACTGACCGTGGAAAGAAAGGTTACGGCGTCATGCTATTTAACCTAGTAAGAGTTCATGGTCGATTTGACCTCTCAACAAAAGAATGAAATGTTTTAAAGGAATCCTTATATTCCTAGTTATTCCTTTCGCTTCATGATTCTTGATAAGTTATGAAGGGTAGGAAATGAATGAAAGATAAGAACTTCTTTGAAGAGAAGTTGAGAAGAAGGGTAAACTAAAATTTCGAGGACGAAATTCTTTGAAGAAGGGGAGAATGTGAGGACCCGGGTAAGGGTTGGTTTTAAGAAATTCCGAGGACGAAATTTTTATAAGGAAGGAAGAAGGTAACAACCCGGAATTTTGGATTATCCAGAATTTAGGTTTAAAGAATTAGTTATTAATAAAAGGAATTTTTATTAATACTATTCTGTGCTATGTGTTTATTAATCGTTCTATAACCTAGAATGATTATTAATCAGGAGGATTCTGGCTACAAGCTAGACTGAACGAGTAAGAATTTTTAAGACGAAAATAGAATTTTTCTGGAGAAAAATATTTTCGGGGAAAAAGACGGAATATGCACTATTTACCCGACGAAACCTAAGGGTTAGGGTTAAAATAACCTAAGCCTTTCTGAGAGTTCGGTATGTCGAAATGACATTCTGTCAAAAGATTTGACGATAATATATCGTGAAAAGTTAAGTAAGTCAATAAAAGTTTTTCTCGAAAAACGTGCAAAAATCGGACGAAATAAAAACGACGAAAAGTACTGTTGTGTACTTTTCATTTGTTTAGCTACGTTAGGGGAAAACGTGAAGGAAAACGCTTAACGTAGAAAAGTGTTTTTTAGTTTTTCAGAAATTCGAAGAATACGTAAAAGTTAATCGGTAAAGGAAAGACGAAATATCCAAAAATATTTGGATTCCGAGAATCGCAGTTTTTAAAACTGTCGGACGAAACCCGAAAGACGAAACTACGAAACTTAAGGGCTAAGAAAACTTGAGGGCTAAGTTAACTTAGTCCTTAAGTCTTGAATAGTAAGGTGTGAATAGTGATTTTAGGGGCGAAATGACTATTTTGCCCCTAACCTTGAAAATCTATAAATAGGAAGCTTAATCTCATTTGAATGGGATTTTGAAAATCCTACACTTTGAAAGAGAAAGAGAGAGAGTTCGGATGGGGGAAGAGAAGGAGAAGAAGGAAGGAAAAGCTAGCTTGAATGCATGCTTTGTCCGACGGAAGGAGATTAAAGAAGAACGGTAATCCGAACCCTAGTTTCCTCTGAATTTTCTTTAAGTTTTTATGTTTAAAAACATAACTTAATGAAGATAAGAAGTAGATGAAGTTAAGAATGATTTCATATGGTTGAAATCATGAGAAAATGAAGAAATAAATATAAGAAATTTAGTTTATAAATTTCTTAATCAAGTATAAGATTCGTGAAGATTTTGAGCGATCCGAATGAATATTATGAACGAGTAGGTGAATTAAGTAAGGAATGGTGTTCTATAACATCAAATTCCAAGAAAAATTAGAATTGTAATCCAAAATATCGATTAAAATGAAGAACGAACGAAAAACACGAAGAACACGAAGAACGTTGTTGATGGACAAATTTAAAACCATCGTAGTGTAATTGTTGTTGATGGACAAGTTTAAAACCATCGTTTAGATGCTTATTGCTTGGTTAGGAACGTTATAAACGTTCATGAAGAAGGGATTAAAACTAAGCTATAACGAAGTTATGGCGAAAATTTTGTAAAAGAAGAACGAAAATTTGAAAATGAGTAAATGAACCTGAACGTGTAGGGTTTCATAAGAATGTAAGAGAACATATAAAATGTGAGTCGTGAACTCAAGAACGAATGAATTCTGAGTTCAGATGACCGAATTACGGACGAATGAACGAAGAACGTTAAAAATGTTAAAATGAACGAAGAGTGAAGATTAAGCCAATTGAATGGCATGTTAACGAATTCAGAACGAATTTCTGTCTGTGGGTAATCGAAGTACATAAGATAAGGAAGAAAATGGCTTTGGAATGACCTCGTTCTGAGTTATAACGAAGAAGTTATGAGATTTCGAAATCGGCATCTCAAGCTCGTAAAAGACTTAGAAAATTTTCTAGGTTTCATACTAAACACTGCTTTAACGCAAGTTGTGCCTTGAGGCCCGGTGCGCAGTCATGTAATAATGACGTCTGAGTACTACTGCAAGAGTTTATGCCGCAAAGACATGATATAATCAAGAAGATAATTTGTGCATGCCATGCAATATCATGTCTGATCTAAAAATCTTAAGGTGTGGTATGCAACATGGCCCACTAAATAAGAGACTTCATGTGCATGGCCTTGGTCGGGAAGAGAGGAGAGAGAAGTAGGTCGCGACGCAGTGTGAGAGGAAAGGAAGGGCATGGCGCCACAGCGCCGATGCAGAGCAATGTCCAGAAATGAGATTTTTAGTTCTCAGTTACTGGAGGATGTGCAAGAAAGAAGAATGAACATGTAGTTCAAGTAATGTAACAGTTAAGTAAGTGTGTTAAACCTTTAGTGAAGGTTGAACAAAAAGATTAAACAAGATTAAAAGAAGGTGAACGCGAGTTACATAACCGATGTCCGGGAACCGTAATCGCAATAAACGAACATGAGGGATTACTATGATTGTGATTCCTTAGACGTTGAGTAACGAAGGTAATGAATAACATTTCGATGTTATGTTATGGTAAGGTAAGATGAATGTAAAGCGTATAGACGTTGTGAATGCAACGTTGTTGCGAAGAACGATCGGTCTTAGCATACAATGATTTGTATGGCTTTGACATTAAGAAAGAATAATGAACATGGGGTTCATTGGATGGATAACAATGAATGCAATTGAAACCTTGAGTAAAGGTTGAATGAGAGATTAAGAGACGAGCAACGTGAACGTTGAATACGTAAATGATCCTTGTAAATCGTATTCGCGTTTGACGAACGTTCTAAGTATACCCTGGTTGTATGACATAGACGTTGACGAAGGTAGTACATAAAATATGAATTGTTGAGAAAGCTGTAACGAACGGTAATAAGATTAATGAAAGCCGAATGTGATTCGGATAAGAATGAGTCCTGAGGTATGTCAATTGCTTACCAGAAAGCCATAAGGAATAAGAAATTAACTTAACGAACATTATAATTTAATAGTTCGTATAAGTTAAGAGAAATTTAGGTTGTGGTACGATCGTAACCTTTGATGGTTGACATATTGGAGCTGGGCTAAATAATTCCTTCAGAGAGCGAAGGTATATACGAAACTGGCAACCGATCTAACTCACTGTGATGGCAGTGTAGATGAGACGGGAACTTGTTTGTTGGTTGTTTGTGGGAAACCACTCAGAGTACCATATGGACTACTAGCAGAGAAGCAATGTGTGGTGAGTCCTAGAGAAGTATAAGAAGAAGATAAGAATGTAAATCATCAAAGATGATGAATGTTTTGAGTAAGACATCTCCGTATGTCATAAAGCCATAAAACGGTAAAGAAAGTTGGTCGCGTAAATTTAGTTATAAGAACGTGAACCTTAAGAAGTAAAGTTAAGTAAACCAATGCGTAAGTCAAGTATATGACTAATTGGTGTATGTGTTGTTTCCTTATGTGTTATAGGGATTGGAATGAGCAGTTCAGCGTAAGTCGAATTTGTCTTGTAAAGGCAAGTTTCCTAACTTCATTCATATTTTAAATGAATGCTAGTTTCTTAAACTTCTTAGATGTTGAACTTGAGAAGTTCTGTCTATGTGCGAATGTGCGATATTTGTGCAAGGTGGTAGAACGTATGAGGCCTTGTGCCACAATGTGAACACTTTGGTGTTTCTATGAGATGAATTGTTCTATGTTTGAACTGTTCAATAAAAGAATGTTTTGTTTATACATGAACCGTTATTGTTAAGTCTGTGCTATTGATTCTAGCCAAACAGGATGTGTATGAAAAAGAATAGAGAATGAAAGTATTTCAAAGTGAATGTGACTAATGTTTTAAGATGATAGGAATCAAGACTATTCCTATTATTCAAGCTGCTTCGTAACCTTGTTCGGTTATTGAAGTCTGAAAAGAATGTTTAAATTCTTGAAGTTGTTTGTTCAACTGTTATAACTTGCTGGGCAATTGAATGCTCACACTTTCTTTAAATGAAAAACATTTTCAGCGAACGATGTTAGAAGAACTTAAGGATCCCGTATAGATCAAGCTGACGGTATCCAGATGAAGTGCCATTCAGAATGTGAATGAGCGAGAAGATCAAGTGAAGACTTGTAATGTAGAAAGAAGAAAATTAAACTATAGACTAGTTTAATGAACTGTATGTATCCTTGGTGGCGGATAAAAGTCACTCTTGTAAGATGAAAGGAATAATGTAATTATCATTATTTGTAATGAGGAAGGTTATAAGGTTTTAGAACCTGGGAATTCAGAATGTATGTTGTTATATTTCAGTATATAATGATGTATGTTGGATGAATGATGTACTCGTGACGTACGGAATCCGGGTGTGAAGAAAGATCGGATTTCGGGGCGTTACAACCTTCATGTTGAGAGGAGAGGTAAATTACTAGCAGGAATCAGTAAAACGTACTCAGCCTGCTGCACTTAAAATGTCTTGGGAGAAGTACTAAGAACTGTTCAATGACAAGTACTTCCTTAAAGTATTCGTCACATGAAGGAGGTGGAGTTCATCAAGCTAGAGCAAAACAATATGACCGTGTCGCAGTACGAAGCTAAGTTTGCCGAGTTGTCCTGACTTGTGCTCATTTGGTTGATAATGAGGAAAGAATGACGTTGATGTCTTAAGAGGTTTAAAACCTAAAATACGTCAATACCTCATTTCTCACAAACTGTGTTTGTATTCAGATGTTGTAAATAGGGCTCAGTTATTGGAGCGCGATAATGAGTCAACCCAACCAAGAGAGAGCAACCAACAAAACGATAATACCAGTGGTAGAAGTCATCAAAGCGGTGACAAAAAACGTGGAGGGAATCAACATGCCAGCAATGGTAACCACTTCGGTGGTAATCGTGGCCAAGACAATAGAAGTGGAAATTTTAAGAAGAGGAGATTCAATAATGATGGAAAGACATCAGCACCAACACCCGTTGTTAAAGAAGGAGAACGATCACCGATCGTATGCTATAAATACGGAGGGGAGGGACACATCAGTCCGAACTATACAAATCAATCCAAAGCGTGTTATAATGGTAGAAGAGAAGGTCACCTAGCTTGATTTTGTCGTGCAGTGAAGTCAAGTCCAGCTGGGATGGAGGCACTAAAGGTTGTCCCAGAGAAGTCAAAGCCGGTAGTTCAAGGGAGAGTATTTGTTGTGACCTCCCAAAAAGCAAGGAACCCGAACGAAGTCATCACGGGTAAGCTAATCATAAGCTCTAGAGAAATCTATACCTTATTTAATATCGGTTCTACCCATTCTTTTATTTCTCCTACTTGCGCTCAATATTTAAATTTAACTCCGAAGAAACTAGACTTTGACTTATCTGTTGAAACTCTATTGGGAGAAACCTTTATTACATCCACTGTTTATAAGTCTTGTTTGATTCATATCGGCAACCGCACGTTGTTGATCTTATCTCTTTGAAAATACTTGCATTCGATGTGATTCTAGGGATTGATTGGTTAATTACTCATCATGCAAAAATTATTATTTTTCGTAAAGTTGTTAGCTTTCATATTCCTAACCAACATATTATGTGAATTCAAGCAACCAAACCACTAAAGTCAATCACTATCATATCAAGCCATAAAGCTATTCATTTATTGAAAAACGTATGTCAAGCTTTCTTAGCCCATATCATGATTTAAACAAAAAATAAATCGGTTTTGAATGATATTTCTATTGTTAATAAATTTCCGACGTATTCCCTGAAGAACTTCCTGGTCTACCCCCAGAGCGTGAAATTGAATTTTGTATCGACCTTGAACCCTGTACAAAACCCATTTCCAAATCCCCATATCGAATGGCTCCTATTGAACTTCAGGAGTTAAAAACCCAACTACATGAATTGTTAGACATCGATTTCATTCGTCCTAGTACGTCTCCTTGGGGTACTCATGTTCTATTTGTGAAGAAGAAAGATGGGGTATGCGACTTTGTATTGATTATCGGTAGTTGAACCATGTCACCATCAAAAATAGGTACCCGTTGCCTCGCATTGATGACCTGTTTGACCAGTTGCAAGGCGCCAAATTCTTTTCAAAGATCGATATCCGTTTTGGATATCATCAATTAAAGATTAAAGCTGATGACATTCCAAAGACTGCTTTTAGAACTCGGTACAGGCATTACGAATTCCTAGTCATGTCTTTTGGATTGACTAATGCTCCTGCTGCCTTCATGGATATGATGAACCGAGTATTCAAGGAATATTTGGATCATTTTGTGGTCGTCTTTATTGATGATATCCTCATATACTCCAAAAGCCGTGAAGATCATGAGCAACACTTGAGGCTAATACTCCAAAAGCTTCGTGAAAACAAGTTATATGCCAAATTAAAGAAATGCGAGTTCTGGCTTGAGGAAGTAGTATTCCTTGGGCACGTGATATCAAATCATGGAATATCTATTGACCCGGCAAAGATTGAAGCAATTCAAAGCTGGGAGCAACCTAAGTCAGTGACTGAAGTACGTAGCTTTCTCGGCTTATCTGGTTATTATCAGAGATTCGTAAAAGGGTTTTCTCGAATCGCTACTCCATTAACTCAGCTGACTCAAAAAGATACAAAATTTGGTTGGAGCGAGGAATGTGAGAAGAGTTTTCAAGAACTCAAGAGGAGACTTATTTCAACACCTGTTCTGGCAATACCATATATTTCAAAGGGATTTGTCATATACAGCGATACTTCTGGCAAGGGTTTAGGATGTGTTCTCATGCAACATGGGAAAGTCCTAGCCTATGCCTCACGATAACTTAAAGAATATGAGAGGAATTATCCTACTCATGATCTAGAGTTGGCAGTTGTTGTTTTCACACTTAAAATCTGGAGGTATTACCTGTATGGGGAGAAAGTGGAGATCTATACGGATCATAAAAGTCTCAAATATTTCTTCACCCAAAAAGAACTTAACATGCGACAACGACCTTGGCTCGAGCTCTTGAAAGATTATGATCATACTATTCAATACAATCCTTGAAAAGCGAACGTAGTAGTTGACGCATTGAGTAGAAGATCATATGCGGGTATAAGTGCGATATTGTCAATGCAAAGGCCTATTTTGTATGACTTACAAAGGATGGAGATAGAGTTAAAGACTCCAAGGACCCATGTGATTATGGAAAATATATGAGTAGAACCGACTTTAATCGATTAAGTTAAAGCTACTCAAGCTACATACTTGGAACTGATGCGTATGAAGAATAAAGTACAAGAAGGTGCTATCCCGGACACAAGAATTGATGATGAAGGAATACTTCTAGTCAACTCCTAACTTTGTGTTCTTAACGACCCTGATTTAAACTACAAGATCATGATGGAAGCACACAACACACCGTTTGCAATCCATCTTGGGAGTACCAAAATGTATCATGATCTTCAACATACATTTTGGTGGAGCAATATGAAAAGAGAGATCGCATAGTTTATCTCAAGGTGTTTAACGTGTCAACGAGTCAAGGCAGAGCATCAAGTGCCAAAAGGTCTATTGTAACCACTTGAAATTCCATATTGGAAGTGGGAGCACATTACCATGGATTTCGTTACTAGTCTTCCCATGGTTTCTCAAGGCATAGATGCAATTTGGGTCATTGTTGATAGATTGACCAAGTCTGCTCATTTCTTACCCATACGAGAAATAAGGTCAGTAAGTACTGATGAGGTAGTGCGCCCCGCGCCGGGTTACTATGTACTATAGCACGCCCCGCGCTATGAGGTCAGTATCTGATATGGTAGCGCACCCTGCACCATGTGTATGTCTTAAGCGGCGCGCCCCGTGCTGGATGATCAGTGAGTAATCGGCGAATTGGCTCGCCCTGCGCCATGTGTATGACTTAGGCGACGCGCCCCGCACTATGTATGTAGTGTCTTGGTGACTCTCTTTTTCCTTCATTTCCTGCAAGCATACGACTATAGAGTCATTATTCTTTGAAAAAGAAAAATCTACTATACTTTAAACTAAATTGTACTTAATAACTAAAAAAAAAGGTTTAGAGCTTGGGTTTCCTTCCAAGTAGCGCTAGTTTTAACGTCGTAAGACCGACGGTGCCTCTTATTTGAAGGTGCATCGGCAAGTGTGATTACGATGACATCCCAATTTGATTCGCCACTCCAATAATGCTTCAACCGGTGACTGTTTACCTTGAACGTCTCTAATGAATTTCTACTATATAGTTCAACGACGTTATGTGAGAAAACCTTTTTTTATAGTAAATGGACCCGGCCACCTTGATTTTAGCTTTCCTGGGAACAACCGCAATCTTGAGTTAAAAAATAGTACTAATTGCCCCGGTTCGAATGTTCTTTGCATGATTTTCTGGTCATGCCATTTCTTGACTTTTTCTTTGTACAACTTCGAGTTCTCGTAGGCGTGTAATCTGAATTTGTCGAGTTTGTTTAATTGAAGTAGCCTCTTTTCAAATGATGTTGCTTGATCGAATTTGAGCTTCTGAATTTCCCAACATGCTTTATAATTTAACTCAACTGGTAAGTGACATGCTTTCCCGTAAACCAACTGATATGGCGACATACCAATTGGCGTCTTGTAAGCTGTCATGTAAGCCCATAATGCATCGTCCAATTTGAGAGACCAGTCCTTTGTGTACGGGTTTACTACCTTCTCTAATATTTTCTGTGAGACCCTAAATTTTATGAATAAAGATTTAAATTTCTAGAAATATTTTTTTTAATATTATGGTGTGGATTTGAGATAATATTATAGTTGTGGGTAATATTTATAAATTTTGAAAAGTATGCAAGTTGTTGTATAATATTCGATTGGTCGGGGAATATTCTTTTTGTCGGGGAATATCCGTACGACGGTACAATCTTTGGTGGACCCCACAACGGAATTATTGTCGGATTGAGAAAACGACAAAAAAATATTTGTATGAGAATAACGGCGGAAGTTTTACCGTTAAAACTGTTGAACTACTCGGTAGTAAAAAAAGTACGATGTCTGGCGTGGTTGCATATTAGCACTGCAGTATTAATTATTAATGCTTACGTGAGAAGTCACTCAGTTTTGTTTTATTAGTATTATTAATGTAATAAAATAGAAAAGCTTTTTATATAAAATAGAATACTTTTATAAAGTTATTCTATAAATAGAATATATTATATTTTATTATACATAGTGTTGAATAGTGCCTGTATAGTGTTTTACATAGTAAAATCTTTTTATATAAAACAGAATACTTTTATAAAGTTATTAATTTTATTAGATTATAAATAGAATATATTATATTTTTTTAACAGATTTTTCTTTAAATATGGACCGTCCAATTAAAAGTAAATCAATCTGGACCGTTCATGAATTAGTTACTGTAAGACCCCAACTTTTTATAAATAAAATCGAATTTCCTCTAATTATTATTCTTGATTAATAAGGTGGTAATTTGATATAATGCTTTGGTTATGAGTGAAATGTGCAATTTTTGCATAATAAACAAGTGGTTATTAAAATATTCATTTTTTGTCGGGGAATATTCGTTTGGTCGTAGAATATTCTTGCTATCGGGGAATATTAAATGCAACGACCAGTATTGACCATTTTGTGGGCCTCATAACGAAAAAGCGATTGGATAAAAGAAAAGCGACAAAGATTGAGTTTTATAAATAACGGCATAAATTGTTCTGAATTAACAATTGTTGGGTTACGGTGGTTAAAATACAAATAATATGCGTGGTTGCACAAGAGTAGCACACGGTATTGCAGATAAAGATTATTGAATTATTGATTCGTACGTAAGAAGGCACTACTCAATAATTGTTACAGTAATTACTGTTCATTATTTTATTGATTCAAAAATTGCTGCGTTGATATTTATATTATTATTGTTGTCACTGCACAGTATTTCCATTATCAGATCAATAATTCATATTATTAAATAATATTATCAGATAACATTATTGGCAATGTCTAGAAAGTTCTATCTAAGGAGAGGTTTGGTCACCTAATAGCGCGCCAGTAAGGAGAAATCCTTATTGGAAAGCCCCCTCTTTCCTGGGAACGGCCTGGTTGTCATAATTATGATTATATAATATTATTTGTGAATAATTAATTATTGATTTATATGATAATGAAATATTTATTAGATATAAATGATGGATTTATTTATTTTATATGGTTATGATTGAAGGAATTAATGCTGAGATATTTTATCAGTATTTTGTCGGAAGGGAAGTATTAAAAAATCATCTATTTGTGGATTTCGAATATTTTTTGTTGAGAATTTGGAAAAGCTTTCTTTTACAAAGTTATAGAGAATTAGATTTCAGGCAGAATGGACATAAAATTCGTATTTTTCTGATAAACGGTCTATTTTCTATGAATTATTGAAGTTTCGAAAAATAAAATGATTTTTATTAAAATTGGGTGGGACCCACTCTTTTATTAGACATATGATTTCGCTAATTTATTCAAAGATGGTGATGGCTTTCAAAGTGGGTTGGTGGCATGCGTAGAATGTGAGAAATAATAATAATAATATTTTATTATTTAGTCTCCTTTGGCGTTCTAGCATTTTCCTATAAATAGAGGCTAAGTTAGAATTGAAAATCACACCGAAACAAGTTTTCTCTTTCTCTCTATATTATCGAAATGCGTATTCTTGTGAGTATACTTTGAGTTTATATCTGATTGCCGATTTCATCGACTTTATACCCAAAATTTAGTCAAAATAGGGTTATTTTGAGGTAAGGGATGTTATTTCTTTTGCAAATGGTATTATTTTCTTCTATATCATTATGCCAAAATATTGGTTGAACTTTTTATCAAATTTGGAACTTTTTGTGTCGGGGTTACTATTCACGTATATGGCACTATTCACGTATACGGCACTATTCACGAATACGGCAATATTCACCGAAAAATATTTTTTTTCCTTTTTGTCCAAAATGTCTATTATGGTTACTAGTTTTGATTGTATCCATGTTTTGATCATTCTTGAATTTTACACCACTATGATTATTTTTGAGGTATTTTTGGACATGGATAAAACAAAGTACGAATCCTTAATCCTTAATCCTTGTCATTTTGTTTCACTGGATTCGTTTCTTTAAAAATATTTTTCATCATCCTCAGTCTTAAATGATGATATTATTGAATATCTTTAGCTTGTAGTGGAAAGATGAATGATTTCTAATGAATATCTTTGGCCCGTAGTGCAAAGATGAACAGGTGTTTAAATGAACATGACAAACTGATGAATATCTTTGGCCTGTGGTGCAAAGATGAATATTTGCTTCCAGATATATATTGATTGGTGTTACAAGGATAAAAGATAGACGACAAACTTTTAAATTCATACATAGAAGATAGTAGTTTGCATTCTCTACTTAACTCTTGTAATGAATTATTATTTCCGCTGCGAATATTAATTTAAAACTTGTTGTCTATTGTATTCTATTAGATTTTTCCCTGTTGAAGACTAACGATAATTTGTTGTATATTATCTTAGTCATAATATTCTTTACTGGGCTAGTTGAGCTCATCCTTTTCCTTTTTGTTCCATTTTTCTTCTCAGGAAGCGAGAATATAGCGAAAATGCAGCCTCGGGTATGGAATGAAGGTTCTAGAGAGAGTTGTTTAGTAGTCCTCACCATTTTTATAAAATAATGTATCAATAAATGTGATGAGGATTTATTTGAGTATAGATATTGTCTAGAAGATAATATTTGTATTCAAACTCACAGTTTTACTGTTGTATTAGTAAAGTTGTAGTTGTTTCTGTACCATGTATTGACAACTCAAAATGGGTGATGTATATCTATTTTGGGGGCGTCACAGTTGGTATCAGAGCTTAGAGATATGATCTCTGGCGGAGATCGAAAAATAGAACTAGGAGGGGAGAGACGAGTAAATCCTTCGCTAGTGTGTCCTATATAAGCTTATTTGTTGGTCAGGTCATAATATAGGATAATATGTGACATGTTTAATTAACCCTTATTTTATGGCAGTATTTAAGATGGCAGCTGAGAACGTTGACAATGGAGTGTATGAGACTGTGGAGACACCTTTAGTCACAAACCAGGAGAACGTGCATCAGGAAGGCAATATTCCTCCTGTAAACAACACTACCGAGCAAACAATGAATGATGCGATGTTTAGAAGCTTTTTGCAGTTTATGTAAAATCAGACGAGGGAGACTCGTGTTCAAAATACAGGAGGAGATGGTAGCAATTCACGGGTTGTCACAGCCAAGCAGTTCAAAGAGTTGGGACCACCAGAATTTAAGGGAAAGCCAGATCCGATCATGGCGGAAACATGGGTCAAGCAAATTACCAAGATATTCGATGTCTTGGGATGCACGGAGGAACAGAAGGTTCCATTCGCCACCTTTATGTTCCGTGGTGAGGCGAGACATCTTGGTGGGAGTGCATGAAGCGTACCCATCCGGCCCTTTTCGGCATGTCTTGGGGAGCGTTCAGAAACTATTTAATGACAAATACTTTCACGAAAGTGTTCGGCTCATATGAAGGAAGTGGAGTTCATCGAGTTGGAACAAAACAACATGACGGTGTCTCAAAGACGAGGCAAAGTTTGCAGAGTTATCAGGTTTGCACCTCATTTGGTGGAGAATGAGGAACGTATGACGCGGATGTTTTTGAGAGGTTTAAAACCCGGCATACGATAATATCTCATTTCTCATAAATTTTTTCTCTATTCAGATGTTGTAAACATGGCTCAATTATTAAAGTGAGATAGTGAGTATACTCAACCGAGGGACCACAACCAGGGTCATATCGGTGACAAAAGTCATCAGAACGATGATAACTAGTGAGGAGGGAAGAATACGGACAAAGGCGGTAACCACTCAGGTGGAAATCGTGGACATGATAATAGGAGAGGTGAGTCAAGTAGAAATTTTAGAAAGAGGAGATTCAACAACAATGGGAAGACATCGGTGACTGACCAAAGACCAACAACAAATTCTAGGGGAGGAGCACCGCCGGTTAGATGTTACAAATGCGGGAAGGAGGGACATATCAGCCTAAACTGTCCACAACAATCCAAGGTATGTTACAACTGTGGAAAGGAAGGCCACATTGCTCGAGATTGTTCTATAGCGAAACCAAGTTCAGTGGAAGTGGTGATTCCAAGGGCTGTCCCGGATAAGTCGAAATCAGCGGTTCCTGGAAGAGCATTTGTCGTAACTGGCCAAAACATGAGGAACCCAAACGAGGTGATCAAGGGTAAGCTAATCTTGAATTCTTGCGAAGTTTATACCTTACTAGATACCGGTTCTACCCATTCTTTTATCTCTCCTACTTGTGCTCAACGTTTAAACTTGACTCCGGAGAAATTAGATTTTGATTTATCTGTTGAAACTCCGTTGGGTGAAACCTTCATTACATCTATAGTTTATAAATCTTGCATGATCCAAGTTGGCACTATCACATTACCTGTTGATCTTATCTCTTTAAAGATACTTGCTTTTGATGTGATTTTAGGAATTGATTGGTTAACCGCTCATCATGTCAAAATTGATTGTTTTCGTAAGGTTGTTAGTTTTCATATTCCTAACCAACTGTCATATACAATTCAAACCACTAAACCACTAAAATCGATCCATCGTCATATCAAGCCACAAAGCTATTCATTTATTGAAAAGCGGATGTCAAGCTTTCTTAGCCCATGTTATGGATTTGAATAAAGACAAGTCGATTTGAATAATATTTACGTGGTTAGAGAAATTCACGATGTATTTCTGAAGAGCTTCCGGTTTACCCCGTAACGTGATGTTGAATTCTTTATTGACCTTAATGGGTAAAAACCTATTTCTAAAACCCCATATCGAATGGCTCTATTGAACTTCAGGAGTTAAAAGTCCAACTACAGGAGTTATTAGACATCGGTTTCATTCGGCCCTAGTACATTTCCTTGGGGTGCTCCTGTTTTATTAGAAGAAGAAAAAGACGGGAGTATGCGACTTTGTATTGACTATCGAGAATTGAACCATGTAACCATCAAGAATAGGTATCCGCTACCTCGCATTGATGACATGTTCGACCAGTTACAAGTAGCACAATTCTTTTCAAAGATCGATCTTCGTTCTAGATATCATCAGCTGAAGATTAAAAGCGAGGATATTCCAAAGGCGCCTTCAGGGACTAAAGACGGGCATTATGAATTCTTAGTCATGTCTTTTGGATTGACCAATGCTCCTGCTGCTTTCATGGATATGATGAACCGTTTATTCAAGGAATATTTGGATCAGTTCGTTGTTGTCTTTATTGATGACATCTTCATCTATTCCAAAAGCCGTGAAGATTATGAACACCATTTGAAGCTGGTACTACAAAGACTTCGTGAACATAAGCTTTATGCCAAGCTGAAGAAATGCGAGTTTTGGCTTGAGGAAGTAGCATTCCTTGGGCACGTGGTGTCAAAAGAAGGAGTATCTCTTGACCTGGCGAAGATTGAAGCAATACAAAGTTGGGAGCAACCAAGTTCGGTGGATCAAGTACGTGACTTTACGGGCTTATTTGGTTATTATCGGAGATTCGTGGAAGGATTTTCTCGAATCGCTACTCCGTTAACTCAGCTGACTCGGAAAGATACAAATTTCATATGGAACGAGGAATGTGAGAAGAGTTTCCAAGAGCTCAAGAGGAGACTCATTTCGGCACCTGTTCTGGCAATACCATCTGGTTCAGATGGATTTGTTATATATAGCGATGCTTCAGGCAAAGGGTTAGGATGTGTTCTCATGCAACGTGGGAAAGTCATAGCCTATGCCTCACGATAACTCAAAGAATATGAGAGGAATTATCCTACTCATGATCTGGAGTTGGCAACAGTCGTTTTTGCGTTGAAAATCTGGAGACACTACCTGTATGGAGAAAAAGTGGAGAATTATACGGATCATAAAAGCCTCAAATATTTCTTCACCCAAAAAGAACTCAACATGCGCAAGAACGACGTTATTGGGAGTGTTAAAAGATTACGATCACACTATTCAATATCATCCTGGAAAAGCGAACGTAGTAGCTGACGCATTGAGTAGAAGATCATATGCGAGTACGAGTGCAATATTGTCAACACAAAGGCCCATTTTGTATGACTTACAAAGGATGGAGGTAGAATTAAAGACTCCAGGGTCCCACATGATGATGGCGAATATACGAGTAGAACCGACTTTAATTGATAAAGTTAAAGCTGCTCAAGCTACGGACCTGGGGCTGATACAAATGAAGAAGAAAGTGCAAGAAGGTGCTATTCCAGAAGCAAGAATCGATGAGGAAGGAATACTTTGAGTCAACTCTAGACTTTGCGTTCCTAACGATTCTGACTTGAAGCATAGAATCATGATGGAGGCACACAACACCCCGTTTGCAATCCATCCTGGGAGTACCAAAATGTATCATGATATTCGACATACATTTTGGTGGAACAATATGAAGAGAGAGATTGCGGAGTTTATCTCGAGGTGTTTAACTTGTCAACAAGTAAAGGCGGAGCATCAAGTGCCGAAGGGTCCATTACAACCACTTGAGATTCCGGAATGGAAGTGGGAACACATTATAATGGATTTCGTTACAGGTCTTCCCAAGGTTTCTCAAGGCATAGATGCGATTTGGGTTATTGTTGATAGATTAACCAAGTCTGCTCATTTCTTACCGATACGAGAAACTTATTCCCTTGAACGTCTTGCTCGTATGTACGTGAATGAGATTGTGCGATTGCATGGCATGCCAGTATCCATAGTTTCGGATCGTGACCCAAGATTCACTTCAAGATTTTGGGTTAGCTTGCAGAAAGCTATGGAGCGCAGATTCTGATTGATTCGAAGATACCATCCTCAAACGGACGGACAATCACAGAGGACTATTCAAACCCTTGAAGATCTATTAAGACTCTGTGTTCTAGATTTCAAAGGAAGTTGGGATAAGTACTTGCCACCGGTGGAATTCTCTTACAACAACAGTTATCAAGCAAGTATAGGCATGGCTCCATTTGAGGCATTGTATAGATGAAAATGTCATTCTCCGGTATGCTGGGACGAGGTGGGAGAAGCAACGTTGTTGGGACCAGAATTAGTACGCGTGACTACAGAAAAGATCCAAATGATTCGACAACGTATTCAAACCTCACAAGATCGACAAAAGAGTTATGCTGATCTTCATAGAAAGGACGTGGAGTTTAATATTGGAGATCATGTATTGTTACGTGTTGCTCCATGGAAAGGAGTTACAAGATTTGAAAAAAGAGGAAAGCTCAATCCAAGGTTTGTTGGTCCATTTGAGATTCTTGACCAAATAGGAAACGTGGCCTATAGACTCGCGTTACCTCCAAACATGTCTCGTGTTCATAATGTTTTTCATATATCTATGCTTCGTAAATATGTGAAAGATCCAAACCACATTATTGCGTTAGAACCAGGCGAGATAGCCGAAGATTTAACGTACGAAGAGGTACCTGTTAAGATCTTGGATAGGAAAGAACATGTTCTACGCACCAAGATTATACCACAAGTTAAGGTTTTGTGGAGGAACCATGCTATTGAGGAAATGACGTGGGAGTTGGAGTCAGAAATGAAAATGAGGTATCCTCATCTTTTCGATACACCAGGTACGTACGTCAATTTCGAGACTTAAATTTCATAAGGAGGGAGGTTGTAAGACCCCAACTTTTTATAAATAAAATCGAATTTCCTCTAATTATTATTCTTGATTAATAAGGTGGTAATTTGATATAATGCTTTGGTTATGGGTGAAATGTGCAATTTTTGCAAAATAAACAAGTGGTTATTAAAATATTCATTTTTTGTTGAGGAATATTCGTTTGGTCGTAGAATATTCTTGCTATCGGGGAATATTCGCATTTACTCACAAGCTAAATGACCATTTCAGGGCCCCATAACGGAAAAAAACGATTGGATGAAAGAAAGCGACAAAGATTGAGTTTTATAAATACTTGGCAGTAAATTGTTCTGAATTAATTAACTTTGTTGGGTTACACGGTGGTTAAAATACTGATAATATGCGTGGTTGCACAAGAAAGACACGGTATTACACGATGATTGTTGAATTATTGATTAAATGACGTAAGAAGGCACTACTCACTAATTGTTACAATAATTACATTCATTATTTTATTGATTCAATAATTGTTGCGTTGATATTTATATTATTATTGTTGTCACTGCACAGTATTTCCATTATCAGATCAATAATTCATATTATGTGAATAATATTATCGAGATAACATTATTGGCAATGTCTAGAAAGTTACATCAAGAGAGGTTTGGTCACCTAATTACGCCGCCAAAGAAGGAGAAATCCTTATTGGAAAGCCCCTCTTTCACAGGAACTACTGGTTGTTATAATAATTGTGATTACGTAATATTATTTGTGAATAATTAATTATTGATTTATATGATAATGAAATATTTATTAGATATAAATGATGGATTTATTTATTTTATGTGGTTATGATTAAAGGAATTAATGCTGAGATGTTTTATCAGTATTTTGTCGAAAGGGAAGTATTAAAAAATCATCTGTTTGTGGATTTCAGATATTTTCTGTTGAGAATTTGGAAAAGCTTTCTTTTACAAAGTTATAGAGAATTCGATTTCAGGCAGAATGGACATAAACTTCGTATTTTTATGATAAGCGATCTATTTTCTATGAATTATTGAAGTTTCGGAAAATAAAATGTTTTTATTAAAATTGGGTGGGACCCACTCTTTTATTAGACATGTGAATTTGCTAATTTATTCAAAGATGGTGATGGCTTTCAAAGTGGGTTGGTGGCATGCGTAGAATGTGAGAAATAATAATAATAATAATATTTTATTATTTAGTCTCCTTTGGCGTTCTAGCATTTTCCTATAAATAGAGGGCTAAGTTAGAATTGAAAATTACACGAAACAAGTTTTTCTCTCTTTCTCTCTATATTATCGAAGCGTATTCTTGTGAGTATACTTTGAGTGTTGCTATACTGATTGCGATTTCATCGACTTTATATACCCGAAATTTAGTCAGAAATACGGTTATTTTGAGGTAAGGGATGTTATTTCTTTCGCAAATGGTATTATTTTCTTCAATATCATTATGCCAAAATATTGGTTGAACTTTTTATCAAATTTGGAACTTTTTGTGTCGGGGTTACTATTCACGATACATGACTATTCATTTAATCTGGATTACTTATTCACCGAAAAATAAATTTTTTCCTTTTTGTCCAAAATGTCTATTATGGTTACTAGCTTTGATTGCATCCATGTTTTGATCATTCTTGAATTTTACACTACTATGATTATTTTTGAGGTATTTTTGGACATGGATAAAACAAAGTACGAATCCTTAATCCTTAATCGTTGTCATTTTGTTTCACTGGATTCGTTTCTTTAAAAATATTTTTCATCATCCTCAGTCTTAAATGATGATATTATTGAATATCTTTGGCCTGTAGTGCAAAGATGAATGATTTCTATTGAATATCTTTGGCCCGTAGTGCAAAGATGAACATGTGTTTAGATGAACATGACCAACTGATGAATATCTTTGGCCTGTAGTGCAAAGATGAATATTTGCTTCCAGATATATATTGATTGATGTTACAGGGATAAAAGATAGACGACAAAATTTTAAATTCATACATAGAAGATAGTAGTTTGCATTCTCTACTTAACTCTTCTAATGAATTATTATTTCCGCTGCGAATATTGATTTAAAACTTGTTGTCTATTGTATTCTATTAGATTTTTTCTGTTGAAGACTAACGATAATTTGTTGTATATTATCTTAGTCATAATATTCTTCTTGGGCTAGTTGAGCTCATCCTTTTCCTTTTGTTCCATTTTTCTTCTCGTGAAGCGAGAATATAGCGAGTACGCAGTCTGGGTATGGAATGAAGGTTATAGAGAGAGTTGTTTAGTAGTCCTCACCATTTTGTAAAATAATATATCAATAAATGTGATGAGGATTTATTTGAGTATAGATATTGTCTAGAAGATAATATTGGTATTCAAACTCTCACGATTTCTTGTTGTATTAATAAAGTCTGTAGTTGTTTACGTACCATGTATTGACAACTCGAGAATGGGTGATGTATACCTATTTTGGGGGCGCCACGATTCATTTATGCGATCCATTCTTCTATAAATAGAAGCTTATTCCTTCATTATTTCTTACGAATTCACTGAAACTCTAGAGAGAGAAACTGTAAGACCCCAACTTATTATTAATGAAATTTAATTTTCTCTATTTATTATTTTGAAATAGTAAGGGTTGATTTGATTAATGTGGATAGTTATGGGTAAAATACGTAAATATTTCAAAATAAGCAAGTGGTTATAAAATATTCCTTGTTGTTGGGGAATATTCGTTTGGTCGTGGAATATTAAATCGCTTGTCGGGGAATATTTAAATGCGGCCAATGTGACCATGTATGGGCCCCATAACGGAAAGTGATTGGATGAAGAAAACGACAAATATAAGTTGTTTAAAAATAACGGCGTAGTTATTCAAGTATTATCTTTGTTAAAATACTAAATTGGTTAAAACACAGTAGCACACGGTATTGCACCAATTATTGATTCTTACGTAAGAAGGCACTACTCAATAATGGTTACAGTAATTACTGTTCGGTATTTTATTTTATTGATTTAATAATTGCTACGTTGATAATTTATATTGATGTTGTTTCAATAATTGTCATTACACAGTATTTTTATTATCGAAGCAATAATTCATATTATCTGAATAATATTATTAGATAACATTATTGGCAATGTCTAGAAAGTTACATCTAAGGAGAGGTTTGGTCACCTAATTGCGCCATGATGAGATAAATTCTTATTGGAAAGCCCCTCTTTCCAGGAACCGCTCTGGTTGTCAATATTGTGATTCTGTAATATTATTTGTGAATAATTAATTATTAATTCATATGATGAGAAAAATAGTGATTTTATGTGGATATAGATGGAGAAAATTTTTAATGTGACAATTGTTGAAAATTGAAATTTTATCTTTTTTTACGATAAAATAATTCATTTAAATATATTGTTATATTTTAATAATATAATAATGGTGATATTTTTTACAACGAATGTGGGATATATGAGTATATGAGGAGGAAGAGTATTTTTGTTGTAATAAATGTTTAAAACATGTTAAACATGTAAATTGGACCCCATTTATTGGTGAAATTTGATTATAACTTGTAAAATCGCCTGGTTTATGGATTTGATCAATTTACATTTTGGAATTTGGAAAAACTTTCTTACGTAAAGTTGTAGAGAATTGAATTTCCTATAAAAACACGTGTGATTGAATTTTCTGACAAAAAGGCTATTTATTGTGAATTATTGAAGTTCTGAAGCTCCGAAATAATTAATTTTTGGAAGTTTAAAATATTTTAAATATGAAAAACATTTTTTGTCATTATTGTGGGTCTTGCATGTGTTGGAATTTGCTGAATTCAGATCCTTAAAAGTGTGTGTTGGAAAATATATATATATAATATATATATTATTAATTTATTAAATTTTCTACTTTGGTGTTCTAAGCATTTTCCTATAAATAGGGTGCTTAGGTTAGAATTGAAAATCACACCAGAAATTGAAGTTTTCTCTCTCTATATTATCGAGCGTATTCTTGTGAGTATTTTGAGTATACTTTGAGTATTGCTCTACGGTGCAATTTCAAGTTATAGCCTATATCTAGTATTTTAGTTAGAAGTACTGTCTTTCCGAGGTAAGGGATATTATTTTTCTTCGTAATGATATTATTTCTTCAATATCATTATGCTGAAATATTGATCTGAAGTTTTTATCAAATTTGGAACTTTTGGTGTCGAATTACTATTCACGTGATACTCAAGACTATTCACGATATATCGACACTTATTCACTTATCACGGCATTATTCATCGAAAAATGAAAATTTTCCCTTTTCGTCTAAAATATCTATTGTGGATACTAGCTTTGATTGTATCCATATTTTGATCATTCTTGAATTTTACACCACTATGATTATTTTTGAGGTATTTTTGGACATGGGTAAAACAAAGTACGAATCCTTAATCCTTGTCATTTTGTTTCACTGGCTTCGTTTCTTTAAAAATATTTTTCATCATTCTCAGTCTTAAATGATGATATTATTGAATATCTTTGGCCCAGAAGTGCAAAAGATGAATGATTTCGATGAATATCTTTGGTCTAGTAGTGCAAAGATGAACATGTGTTTAGATGAACATAACCAATCTTTGAATATCTTTGGCCTATAAGTGCATAGATGAATATTTGATTCGGATATATATTAATTGATGTTACTGAGGGATAAAAGATGAGCGATGAACTTTTAAATTCATACATAGAAGATAGTAGTTTGCATTCTCTACTTAACTTTTCTAATGAATTATTATTTCATTGCTGCGAATCTTGATTTAAAACTTGTTGTCTATTGTATTCTATTAGATTTTTTTCTGTTGAGGACTAACGATAATTTGTTGTATATTATCTTAGTCATAATATTCTTTTATTGGGCTAGTTGAGCTCACCCTTTTCCTTTTTGTTCCATTTTTCTTCTCGGAGAGGCGAGAATATAGCGAGTATTTAGTCTGGGTATGAAATGAAGGTTCTAGAGAGAGTTGTTTAGTAGTCCTCACCATTTTGTAAAATAATGTATCAATAAATGTGATGAGGATTTATTTGGGTATAGATATTGTCTAGAAGATAATATTTGTATTCAAACTCACGGTTTTACTATTATAATAATAAAGTTGTAGTTGTTTACGTACCATGTATTGACAACTTCGAATGGGTGATGTATACCTATTTGGGGGCGTCACGGTTGGTATCGAGCTTAGGGATATGATCTCCATGAGATCGGGGAATAGAACTAGGAGGGAGAGATGAGTAAATCCTTCGCTAGTGTGTCCTACCTAAGCTTATTTGTTAGTTAGTCAGTATATAGGGATATTATGTGATATATTGATTTCCTTAATTAACCTTTGTTTTATGATAGTATTTGAGAATGTCGACTGAGAATATTAACAGTGGAAATGAGACCAGTGGAGCCTTTGTACTCACCAACGAGGAGAGCGTGCAACAGTCGGGCAATGTTCCTCCTGTGAACAACACCAACACCGGCGAGATGATGAACGAGGGATGTTTAGAAGCTTTTTGCATTCATGCAAAATCGACGAGGAGACTCGTGTTCAAAATCTGTAAGGAAATGATAGCAATTCACGGGTTGTCACAGCCAAGCAGTTCAAAGAGTTGGGACCACCAGAATTTAGGGGAAAGCCGGATCCGATCATGGCGGAAACATGGGTCAAGCAAATTACCAAGATATTCGATGTCTTGGGATGCACGGAGGAACGAAGGTTCTATTCGCCACCTTTATGTTCCGTGAGAGGCGGACATTGGTGGGAGTCCGTGAAGCGTACCCATCCACCGCACTCGGCATGTCTTGGGAGACATTTCAGAAACTATTTAATGACAAATACTTTCACGAAAGTGTTCGGGCTATATGAAGGAAGTGGAATTCATCGATTAGAGCAAAACAACATGGCGGTGTCTCGAAGACGAGGCAAAGTTTGCAGAGTTATCGAGGTTTGCACCTCATTTGGTGGAGAATGAGGAACGCATTATGACGCGGATGTTTCTTAGAGGTTTGAAACCCTAAGATACGTCAAGATCTCATTTCTCATAAATTTTCTCTATTCGAGATGTTGTAAAGAGGCTCAATTATTAGAAGCGAGAGAAAACTACAGTTAACCAGGGACCACAATCGAGGATCATCTGGGAGATAGCGATCAACAAAACAATGATAACCGGCGGAGAAAGAAAAAGACGGACAAAATGATAACCACTCTGGTGGTAATCATGGCCATGAAAATAGAAGAAGCGAGTCGGGAGGAGATTTTAAAAGAGGAGATTTAACAACGACCATGTGAAGACGCGTCAAAGGCTTAACAAGAATCGGTTCTAAGGAGGAGAATGACCACCGATCATATGCTATAAATGCGGAAAGAGGACATATCGGTCAAAGCTGTCCTGACAGATTCAAGGTATGCTATAATTATGGAAATGAAGGACATATCGCTCGAGATTGTACGGTAGCGAAACCTAGTTCTGCGGGGACGGTGACTCAAAAGACTGTCCCAGAAAAGTCAAAGTCAACGGTTTCGGAAGAAGCGTTTGTTGTGGTGGTCAAAATGCGAGGAACCCAAACGAGGTAATCACGGGTAAGCTAATCATAAATTCTTGTGAAGTTTATACTTTACTAGATACCGGTGCTACCCATTCATATATCTCTCCTACTTGTGCTCAATGTTTAAATTTGACTCCGGAGAAATTAGACTTTGACCTATCTGTGGAAACTCCGTTAGGAGAAACTTTCATCACATCCACTGTTTATAAATCTTATTTGATTCAAGTTGGCACCATCACCTTACCTGTTGACCTTATCTCTTTAAAGATACTTGCTTTTGATGTGATTTTAGGGATGAATGGTTAACTACTCATCATGCCAAAATTGATTGTTTTCGTAAGGTTGTTAGCTTTCATATTCCTAAACAACTTGTTGTACGAATTCAAGCAACTAAACCATTAAAATCAATCACTATCATATCTAATCAAAAAGCTATTCGTTTATTGAAAAACGGATGTCAAGCTTTCTTATCCCATGTTATGGATTTGAATAAAGACACGTCAAATTTGAATAATATTCTCATTGTTATTGACTTTCCGACGTATTTCTGAAGAACTTCCGGTCTACCCCGGCGAGAAGTTGAATTCTTTATTGATCTTGAACTTGGTACAAAGCCCATTTCTAAAACCCCATATCGAATGGCTCCTATTGAACTTCGAGGAGTTAAAGGTCCAACTACGAGAATTGTTGGACATCGGTTTCATTCGCCCTAGTACATCTCCTTGGGGTGCTCTGTTTTATTTGTAAAGAAGAAAGAGCGGAGTATGCGACTTTGTATTGACTATCGGGGAATTGAACCATGTCACTATCAAGAATAGGTATCCTCTACCTCGTATTGATGACTTGTTTGACCCGGTTGCAAGGAGCACAATTCTTTTCAAAAATAGATCTTCGATTACGGATATCATCGGTGAAGATTAGGCGAGGATATTCAAAGGCGCCTTGAGAACTCGAGACGGGCATTATGAATTCTTAGTCATGTCTTTCGGATGACTAATGCTCCTCTGCGGCTTTCATGGATATGATGAACCGAGTATTCAAGGAATATTTGGATCGATTCGTTGTTGTCTTTATTGATGACATCCTCATATATTCCAAAAGCCATGAAGATCATGAGCACCATTTGAAGTTTGGTACTCCAAAGGCCGTGAAAACAAGCTTTATGCCAAGTTAAAGAAATACGAGTTCTGGCTTGAGGAAGTAGCATTCCTTGGGCACGTGGTGTCGAAACATGGAGTATCTGTTGATCCGGCGAAGATTGAAGCAATACAAAGTTGAGAGCAACCGAAGTCGGTGACCAAAGTACACAGCTTTCTGGGTTTAGCTGGTTATTATCGGAGATTCGTGGAAGGATTTTCTCGAATCGCTACTCCATTAACTCAGCTGACTCGGAAAGATATAAAATTCGTATGGAGCGAGGAATGCGAGAAGAGTTTCCAAGAGCTTAAGAGGAGGCTTATTTCGGCACCTGTTCTAACAATAA
Source organism: Panax ginseng (assembly GCA_020205605.1). Classification (NCBI taxonomy): domain Eukaryota; kingdom Viridiplantae; phylum Streptophyta; class Magnoliopsida; order Apiales; family Araliaceae; genus Panax; species Panax ginseng. The sequence goes on along the minus strand of CM035136.1, from coordinate 57,908,341 downwards.
CATCTGGTACGGATGGATTTGTTGTCTACAGCGATGCTTCAGGAAAAGGGTTAGGATGTGTTCTCATGCAACGTGGGAAAGTCATAGCCTATGCCTCGCGACAACTTAAAGAATATGAGAGGAATTATCCTACTCATGATCTAGAGTTGGCAGCAGTCATTTTTGCGCTAAAGATCTGGAGGCACTATCTATATGGGGAGAAAGTGGAGATATATTCAGACCATAAAAGCCTTAAATATTTATTCACTCAAAAAGAACTCAACATGCGGCAGCGACGTTGGCTCGAGCTATTGAAAGACTACGACCACACTATTCAATACCATCCTGGAAAAGCGAACGTGGTAGCTGACGCGTTGAGTAGAAGATCATATGCAGGAATGAGTGTGATGATGTGAAGTATACACATAGAGCCAACTTTAATAGAAAAAGTTAAGGTTGCTCAAGCCACCGACCCGGAGCTGATGCGTATGAAGAAGAAAGTACGAGAAGGTGCTATTCCGGAAGCGAGAATCGATGATGAAGGAATACTTGAGTCCCTCGAACTTTGTATTCCTAACGACTCGAATTGAAGTACAAGATCATGATGGAGGCACACAATACACCATTTGCAATCCATCTCGAAGTACCAAAATGTATCGTGATCTTGACATACATTTTGGTGGAACAATATGAAGAGAGAGATTGCAAAGTTTATCTCGATGTGTTTAACTTGTCAACGTGTAAAGGCGGAGCATCTAGTACCTAAGGGTCCGTTGCAACCACTTGAGATTCCGAAATGGAAGTGGGAACACATTACCATGGATTTCGTTACGGGTCTTCCTACGGTTTCTCAAGGCATCAATGCTATTTGGGTTATTGTTGATAGATTAACCAAGTACGCTCATTTTTCTTGCCGATCACGGAGACTTATTCCCTTGAACGCGTCTTGCTCAAATGTACGTAAATGAGATTGTGAGATTGCATGGCATGCCAGTATCCATAGTTTCGGATCGTGACCCAAGATTCACTTCAAGATTTTGGGTTAGCTTGCAAAAAGCTATGGGTACGGATTTACGATTCAGTTCGGCATACCATCCTCAAACGGACGGACAATTAGAGAGGACTATTCAAACTCTTGAAGATTTATTAAGACTCTGTGTCCTAGATTTCAAGGGCAGTTGGGATAAGTATTTACCATTGGTGGAATTCTCCTACAACAACAGTTATCAGGCAAGTATAGGTGTGGCTCCATTTGAAGCAATATATGGACGAAAGTGTCGCTCTCCAATATGTTGGGATGAGGTGGGTGAAGCAACATTGTTGGGACCCGAGTTAGTACGTATGACTACTAAAAAGATCCAAATGATTCGACAACGTATACAAATGGCACAAGATCGACAAAAGAGTTATGAGGATCTTCATCGAAAGGACATGGAATTTAGTATAGGGGATCATGTATTGTTGCGAGTTGCTCCATGGAAGGGAGTTACAAGATTTGGGAAGAGAGAAAAGCTCAATCCATGATTTATTGGTCCATTTCAAATTCTTGACCGAGTAGGAAATGTAGCCTATAGACTCGCGTTACCTCCAAGTATGTCTCGTGTTCATAATGTTTTTCATATATCTGTGCTTCATAAATATGTGAAAGACCCGAACCACGTTATAGAGTTAGAACCGGACGAGATAGCCGAAGACTTAACGTATGAAGAGGTACCTGTCAAGATCTTGGATAGGAAGGAGCATGTCCTACGCACAAAGGTCATACCACAAGTTAAAGTTTTGTGGAGGAATCATGCTATTGAGGAAATGACACAGGAGTTGGAAAGCGGAAATGAAAGCGAGGTATCCTCATCTTTTCGAAAAACCAAGTACGTACGTCAATTTCGAGGACGAAATTTCATAAGGAGGGAAGGTTGTAAGACCCCAACTTATTATTAATGAAATTTAATTTTCTCTATTTATTATTTTGAAATAGTAAGGGTTGATTTGATTAATGTGGATAGTTATGGGTAAAATACGCAAATATTTTAAAATAAGCAAGTGGTTATAAAATATTCATTGTTGTCGGGGAATATTCGTTTGGTCTTGGAATACTCGTACTGTCGGGGAATATTCGTACGACGGCGCAGCCAAGTATGGGCCCCATAACGGAAAGTGATTGGATGAAGAAAACGACAAATATAAGTTGCTTAAAAATAACTATAGTAGTTGTTTCAATTAATCTTCGTTAAAATACTAAATTGGTTAAAAACACAGTTTTGCGGTATTGCACCAATTATTGATTCTTACGTAAAAGGCACTACTCAATAATGGTTACTGATAATTCTTCAAAGATTTTATTTTATTAATTTAATAATTGTTGCGTTGATTGTTTATATTGATGTTGTTTTAATAATTGTCATTACACAGTATTTTTTATTATCGAAGCAATAATTCATATTATCTGAATAATATTATTAGATAACATTATTGGAAATGTCTAGAAAGTTACATCTAAGGAGAGGTTTGGTCACCTAATTGCAGGCCAAGAAGGAGAAATTCTTATTGAAAGCCCCTCTTTCTGGGAAATGCCAGTTGTCAATATTGTGATTACGTAATATTATTTGTGAATAATTAATTATTAATTCATATGATGAGAAAAATATTAATTTTATGTGGATATAGATGGAGAAAATTTTAATGTGATAATTGTTGAAAATTGAAATTTTATCTTTTCTAATAAAATAATTATTTAAATATATTATTATATTTTAATAATATAATAATGGTGATATTTTTACAACGAATGTGGGATATATGAGTATATGAGGAGGAAGAGTATTTTTGTTGCAATAAATGTTTAAAACATGTTAAACATGTCGGTGGACCCCATTTATTGGATGAAATTTGATTATAGCTTTGTAAAATCGCTTTCGTTTATGGATTTTGGTCAATTTCTGTTTGGAATTTGGAAACACTTTCTTCTGTAAAGTTGTAGAGAATTGAATTTCCTATAAAAACTCGCGAGATTCGAATTTTCTGACAAAAGGGCTATTTATTGTGAATTATTGAAGTTCTGAAGCTCCGAAATAATTAATTTTTGGAAGTTTAAAATATTTTAAATATGAAAAACGTTTTTTGTCATTATTGTGGGTCTTGCATGTGTTGGAATTTGCTGAATTCAGATCCTTAAAAGTGTGTGTTGGAAAATATATATATATATATATATTATTAATTTATTAAATTTTCTACTTTGGTGATCTAAGCATTTTCCTATAAATAGGGTGCTTAGGTTAGAGTTGAAAATCACATTTAAATTGAAGTTTTCTCTCTATATTATCGAGCGTATTCTTGTGAGTATTTTGAGTATACTTTGAGTATTGCTCTACTTGCAATTTGAAGTTATAGCTTTATATCGAAGATTCTAGTTAGAAATCTTTGTCTTTCCGAGGTAAGGGATATTATTTTTCTTCGTAATGATATTATTTCTTCAATATCATTATCTTTGAAATATTGATCCGAAGTTTTTATCAAATTTGGAACTTTTGGTGTCTGAATTACTATTCACGTATACTTACTAATTATTCACGATATCGACATTATTCACGAATACGGCATTATTCATCGAAAAATGAAAATTTTCCCTTTTCATCTAAAATATCTATTGTGGATACTAGCTTTGATTGTATCCATATTTTGATCATTCTTGAATTTTACACCACTATGATTATTTTTGAGGTATTTTTGGACATGGGTAAAACAAAGTACGAATCCTTAATCCTTAATCCTTGTCATTTTGTTTTCTTGGATTCGTTTCTTTAAAAATATTTTCATCATCCTCGGTCTTAAATGATGATATTATTGAATATCTTTGGCACATAGTGCAAATATGAATGATTTTCGATGAATATCTTTGGCCCAGTAGTGCAAAGATGAGCAGTGTTTAGATGAACATGACCAATCGATGAATATCTTTGGCTGTAGTGCAAAGATGAACATTTGATTCGAGATATATATTGATTGATGTTACTGAGGATAAAAGATAGACGATGAACTTTTAAATTCATACATAGAAGATAGTAGTTTGCATTCTCTACTTAACTTTTCTAATGAATTATTATTTCCGCTGCGAATACTGATTTAAAACTTGTTGTCTATTGTATTCTATTAGATTTTTTCCTGTTGAGGACTAACGATAATTTGTTGTATATTATCTTAGTCATAATATTCTTTACTGGGCTAGTTGAGCTCACCCTTTTCCTTTTTGTTCCATTTTTCTTCTCAGGAGGCGAGAATATAGCGAGTACGAGTCGGGTATGGAATGAAGGTTCTAGAGAGAGTTGTTTAGTAGTCCTCACCATTTTTGTAAAATAATGTATCAATAAATGTGATGAGGATTTATTTGGGTATAGATATTGTCTAGAAGATAATATTTGTATTCAAACTCACAGTTTTACTATTGTAATAATAAAGTTGTAGTTGTTTCTGTACCATGTATTGACAACTCATAATGGGTGATGTATACCTATTTTGGGGGCGTCACAGAAACTATAGAGAGAGTTCTTCTTCTATAATCTTGAGTGTATTTCTTTAGAGTTTAAGAAAGCTTTGAGTGTAGTGCAAGTTTTCTTCAAGTATATCCTCGCCCTACCAGTCGAAATACTCTTCTTTCAAAGGTAAGGGATATTATTTGTTGTACTCGTAAGGGGTATTATTTCTTTTGTATTCATGAAGAGAACTTCTGTTATTCCATTCTTTATTATTTTGTTGGAATAACCTGTATACGCGGGCTACCCTATACTTGGTGAAATTCTTCTGTTATTCCATTCTTTATCATTATGTTGGAATAACCTGTCTATGCGAAGTACCGCATACATGGTGAAATTCTTCTGTTATTCAATTCTTTATTATTCTATTGGAACATCTTGTCTGTGCGTTTACGCATGACCTAATTTCGTCCTTTATTATTCTGTTGGAACATACTGTCTGTGTGATTTACGCATGACCTGGTTCCGTTCTTTATTATTCTGTTGGAACATCCTGTCTATGCGGATTACGCATGACCTGGTTCCATTCTTTATTATTACATTGGAATAACTTTGTCGTGAGGTCTATCGCATGCATGGTGATTTCTTACATTATTCCATTCTTTATTATTCATTGGAATAACTTTGTCTATGTGGATTATCACATGCATGGTGAATGATCCTTTGTATTCATTCCTTATTAAATTGTGGAAATGATCTGTCTATGGAGTGGATTCTGCATGGGTGACGAAAATCCATTTGTAGTTTCATATATTCTCTTATACTCAGTTGGTTAAAGCTTTGACTACTATACTCCATGAAATTAGTGGAATATCCTTGATATTTGCGCTTCATCCAGTATCTTTTCATGGAAATATTCTTTTGAGCATTCTTGAATTTTACTCCACAAAGAAGTATCATGTTGACAATTTGAACGTTATTGGTTCCTGGATAAATTAATTCTTGAACTTGTTTAATTGAATTCTTATATCATTGTCATCATCCTCATGTTTATATTATGTTGAAAGTCATCTGTGGCCTGTAGTGCATAGATGGACTTGGTATGATTATGACCAGGGATTATTCGGTATAATCATGATCGTAATATTACAAATGATGTGAAAAAAAAGTCCTCATTGGCCCGTAGTGCATTGATGGACAGTTTTTGGTATGATTATGGCTATGGATTCTCTTCGGCCAAGGATGCAAAGATGAATTGTTTTATGGCATGATCAGGACCGTTGATGAAAACACGATTATCTTTGGCCCATAGTGCATGAATAATTCGTGGTCGTGATACTAAAGAATATCCTTGGCTTGTAGTGTAGGGATGATTTGATGATGTGGATTATTTATTAAGCTGAGTCTCAGCGATAAAAGTGATGAAAACCTTTTAAATCATAGAAGATAGTAGATTTTATTCTCTACTTGACTCTTCTAATGGATTGCTTGTTCCGCTGCAGTTAAACTTGATGTTTTTTATATTTTATCAGTTTAACACCGTTGAAGATAACGATAATTTATTCTGCATTATCTTAGTCATAATATTTCTTACTAGGCTAGTTGAGCTCACCATTTTGCTTTCATTGTTCTCTTCAGGAAATGAGAACGTAGCAGGGACTAGTCAGGGGAACAGAGTGATGGTCCTAGATGGTGCATTAGTAGTCCTCACTATTCTGTGAAATAGTGTGATAATAAATGTAATGAGGACCCCATTGAGTTTGTATATTATCTAGATGACAATATTTGTATTAAAACTCACAAGATATGTTTAGTCGTATTTTTTACATTTGTTGTATAATTAAGTTGTATTTGAATTTTGTACCATGTATTTGGCGACTCAAGATGGGTGATGTATACCTATTTTGGAGGCGTCACATTTTCTTCACCTCCTTGTTGGAAACTTCAGCTTGCCCACTTGTTTGGGGATGATATGTCGTAGCAACCTTATGATTGACCCCATATTTTGTCATGAGAGCTGTAAAGGATCTGTTACAGAAATGACTACCCTCATCACTTATAATAGCTCGTGGCGTGCCAAATCTTGTAAAAATATTCTTGTGTAAGAATTTAAGAACCACCTTGGCATCATTTGTGGGTAATGTTACGGCTTCAACCCATTTCAACACATAATCAACCGCGAACAAGATGTATTGATTATTGAACGATGAAGGAAATGGTCCCATAAAATCTATGCCCCATACATCAAAAAGTTTAACTTCTAAGATAGTTTGTAGTGGCATCTCATTCTTTTTCGATATGGTACCCACCCTTTGACATCTATCACATCTTTTTACGAACTGGTGGGCATCCTTAAATACAGTAGGCCAGTAGAACCCTACTTGAAGAACTTTCATTACTGTTCTCTCACTTCCATAATGTCCCCCATATGCAGACGAATGACATTTGTGCAATATGTTCTTCACCTCGCTGTAGGGCACACACCTTCTAATCATCTTGTCGGCGCACTGTTTAAATATGTATGGTTCATCCCATATGTACCACTTTACGTCATGTAAGAATTTCTTCTTCTGCTGTCGTGTAAGATCAGGGGGGAAGGATGTTGCTCACTAGATAGTTAGTGAAATCCGCATACCACGGAAATTATGCATTGACTCCAAACAACTGCTCATCCATAAATGACTCATTGATAACACACTTGTCCTCTTCATTTTTACACTAATTTCCCAACCTCGAAAAATGATCTGCAACTTGATTCTCCGTCCCCTTTCTATCTTTTATTTCCAAATCAAATTCCTGTAGAAGGAGGATCCATTTGATAAGTCGAGGTTTAGCATCCTTCTTCAAAATTAAATATCGGATTATCGAGTGATCCGTATAAACCACAACCTTTGTACCAATTAGATATGCCCGAAATTTGTCAAAGGAATATACTACTGCAAGTAACTCCTTTTCTGTAGTTGTGTAGTTCAATTGGGCATCCGTAAGGGTTTTACTTGCATAGTATATGGCGTGGAATGTCTTCTCTCGGCGTTGACCCAAAACAACCCCTATCGCAAAGTCATTTGCATCGCACATTAACTCAAAAGGCATATTCCAGTCTGGTGCGACAATAACTGAAGTTGTAGTCAATTTCTTTTTTAATAGCTCAAATGCTAACTTACACTCCTCATCCAAGTTGAAAACTGAATCCTTCTCTAAGAGACTGCTCAATGGTTTTGCAATCTTTGAGAAGTCTTTTATGAATCTCCTATAGAACCCGGCATGTCCCAGAAAACTTTGGATTCCCTTAACTAACGTTGGCGGTGGAAGATTTTCAATCGTTTCTAGCTTTTGTGACACCCCCAAATCCAGGTACTTTATTCCCACAGGATTCGGTGTTCACTTAATCAAAACATTCATTTCTAACTACCCAATTATAATAAAAACCTGCCCATACAAGATTAAACTTAAATAAAAATCTCCCACGTTATCTAACCTTTAATCATCATTCAAATACGGAAAACATTACATAACTTCTTTAAAATAAAGTCTAAGATCAACATAATAAAAGTCTAACATCTTAATCAAAGTAAAAATTACAAGTCTTCATCACTTGTACATTTTTCCCTTTCTTTGCTAGTCGAAGGTTCACATACCTTCTCTTCCTTTAGCTGCAATGAGTTTATAAATATGCAAGAGTGAGCAAAACAATTGCTCACTGGATATAATATGGAATCAACAGGAGTATAACCATAATAACTGTCGAAATAGGCTCATCAAAAGTGAATAGTACTCTATAATTAATAATCAGAAATTGAAATCCCAAAATATGGAAAATATACATCACTGAGGGTCGTAAGACCATGAACTACGTCCGCAGTTGCAAGTAATCTTTCAACTCCAACTTTAACAGTCATAAGACTATAAGGAACTCGTACTTAGGGGGATCAGCCCTTCGTACAATGTATTGTGCATAAACATTTTAACGCTATTCGTAAGTTAACCCCTAATCATAACAATAGGGTTGTTCATCTCAGTATTTAGAGTACAAGTCCGCACCAAAGGAAGTTAGGTTTGGATAAGCTTTCAAGGTAATTTGGAATTCAACGAACATCAACTAAGGAGTAATTGAATAAAACTAATAACACTATACTATAGAATAATCGTGATTGAATCAATCATAGTAAACTAAAGTCATGCTTTAGGAATAATCTAATAGCATACAATTTGAATAACTATAGCATACCTTGCTTGAACAATACTAAGCCAAGGTTAATTAGAATTGAATACTAAGCATGCATAGCAATTTGAACGATAGAAATGTTAGACATTAGTATTTATAGTTGTGCATGCTAAACAATAAGTTAAATACAAGAATAACTTGCTCCAGAATAACTTACATCATTATATTGTAATCGAATTGAAAACAGTAATTGAATTAACAAGATAATAGATAAGAAAAACTTGCCTTGTTCGTAGATTAAACCAAACAATTTGAATCACAATATCCTATATGCATATGTCATCATGACATAGTTAGTCACTACCGCTTTACAACTTAACTAACTTCATTCATCATGTATGTTTGATTATTTAATCACATAATCAAGTTATAACACAAGTTAATCTTTAATAACATAATTATTCATAGTATAGAAATACTAAAATCAATATTTTACAGTCCTACTATCATCACATAATGTTTCTTAAAATTTCGTGTACAAAAAGTACACTGTCAGACCATTCCGCTTAACTCTCGGCGTCATGTACGTATACGATTTACATTGTGGGGTCGTGACTGCCACGTGGGGATAAGCGATGCGTTGTTGTAAATAAACTACGGTTGCCTATATAAGCGATAGATGTATGGCGATTGATATAAGGGCGCTTCATTGAGACATCATCATTGGTCATACATGCATGGAAAGCTATAGATTTCGATAACAAAGAGACAAGAAAAAGCCATTTTGGCCTACAAGCTCGTTTCTAACAGACTAATTCATATGCAATTCATACAAAAACTTCATGTAAACATAATTCAAGAACTCCTAACATTTTTCTACCCATACAACAACATAAACAACAAATTTAAAACATCCAATTTCACTGTTTTTTGATAAAAACTCACTTTTTGATATTTCAATGAAAATCAACACTGTAAATTTTGTTTTTCAACCAAAACAATTAATTCAAAGTATCTTTATCAATAATTATACATACTCTATCAAATTAGATGGTCAATTTATCAACTAAACAACTAATTAACTCTCAATTTCTACTTTAAGCTACAATATATATTCACAAAAACTCTCTGTAAAAGTAGTTTTTCTTCACAACCATATACATAATATAAATTCATGGACTATTCTCAATTATAGCTTAAGAAAATAGTTTAACAACACTAAATTATCATATAAAACCATATACATAACAAAATTCCACTTCTACAAAGCTTTCATGGAGAAAATTGGGAGAGAGAGAATACTCTTCAATTCTCTCCAATTCTCTCTCACTTTTCTTCTTCTTCTCTTCTTCTTCTTCTTCTCTGAGTTTTTGTTTTTCTCCATAACTCTAACTACGTGCTAGATATCTAACGTATATAAGATATAATATATATTAATTATATAATATAATACGAACTTAACTGACATCAGTTATAATTTTTTTGAAATCAAAAGCCATAAGGCTTGTTTGGTTAACTAACTAAAAATAACCCATTAATCCTTATGCCTTGTTTAGTAAAACACAATTAGATAAAAGACTTAATAGGCATTAGGCCTTGTTTGGCAAAACTGAATTAAACTCCCTTAATTTATTTTAGTAATTCCTTTATAACAAGGTTATTTGTCACACTTCTATTTAATTAAATAATCAATTTAATCAATTCAAATACTATTCTAATGAATTACTTTAACACATAAATTATTATCACAAAACTATAATTTCTTTATAATTATAATTTTATTCAACCAACTAACACTTTATTTTAATCACAAATTCTAATTAAAATATTATAATTCATTTAATCATTATTAGCTCTCTAACTTACTTATTAAATTACATTAGTATATAATTTCATAGCAATTAATTTTCTTAGGTCCTTAATTATTTATTCAACAAATAATTAACTAAACCACATCAATTCAAATTGCCATTAAATACTTATATAATTCAATAAATATTTAATATTGCAAATAAATATTTAATATTTAATATTTAATTATTTATTCAACAAATAATTAACTAAACCACATCAACTCAATTTGAACAATTATTTATTCAACAATAAATATATCTATTAAATACTTATATAAATCAATAATTATTTAATATTACACTTTAAAATTCTGGAATGTTACATCATTCCCTCCTTATAAGGATTCTGTCCTCAGAATCACAACTCATCAAACAAATCATTTGTTATATTCTTTCCTACTTACAAAGATTTTGTCCCCAGAATCGAAGACACAGATTAAACAAATAACTCAGGGTACTCTTTCAACATTTTCTCTTCGAGTTCCCACGTAGCTTCTTCATCATTGTGGTTCCTCCATATCACCTTCACAGAAGGTATCACTTTATTCCTGAGCACTTGTTCTTTTCTGTCAACTATCTGAATAGGAACCTCTTCATAAGTTAAATCTTTCTCGAACTGCAACGGTTCGTACTCGATCACGTGTTTGTAGTCGGGTTTATATGGTCGTAACACTGAAATTTGAAAAACATTATGAATGTTTTCCAATTCTGGAGGTAGAGCTACTTCGTAAGCCACTTCACCCACTCTTCGCAGCACTTCAAAGGGTTCAATAAACCTCGGGCTTAGCTTTCCCTTTTTACCGAAACGAATTTTCCCCTTCCAAGGAGAAACTTTTAGGAATACATAACTTCCTACATCAAATGCACGATCTTGCCTGTGTTGATCAACATACTTCTTCTGTCGGTCTTGAGCTGCTACCAATCTTGTCCTGATGAGTTTGACAATGTTAGTAGTTTGTTGCACTAGTTCCGGTCCTAGCAGTTGACGTTCACCTGCTTCATCCCAGCACAGTGGAGTTCTACACTTTCTGCCGTATAACGCTTCGTAAAGCGACATGCTGATGCTTGCATGGTAACTATTGTTGTAAGCAAATTCCACCAACGGTAAATGTTCTTCCCAGCTTCCTTTAAAGTCTATGACACATGCTCTCAGCATATCTTCCAATGTCTGAATTGTTCGTTCGCTTTGGCCATCTGTTTGCGGATGATAAGCTGTACTCATTCGCAACTGTGTCCCCATGCATTCTTGTAGTCTTTTCCAGAAATTTGATGTGAATCGCGGATCTCTATCGGACACAATTGATACTAGCACTCTGTGACCATGGACTTTTTGGTGGGACTTCCAACGACGAGAAAAGGATACGATGCTATTTGGGTAATAGTGGATCGGTTAACTAAATTGGCTCATTTTCTACTAATAGGAGTTAGGTATAACTTAGAGCAGTTAGCTAAGTTTTATGTCAAAGAAATCATTTCCAGACATGGAGTACCTATTTCGATTGTGTCTGATCGTGATCGATGATTCACGTCGAACTTTTGGAAGAGTTTGCAAGAACAAATGAGAACGCATTTGAGATTGAGTACGGTGTATCATCTACAGACGGATGGACAAAGTGAACGAACGATTTAAACGCTAGAAGATATGTTAAGATCTTGCGTTATGGATTTCAAAGGGAGTTGGGACGAACATCTACCTTTGGTAGAATTGGCGTACAACAATAGTTTCCATGCTAGTATAGGCATGCCACCTTACGAAGCATTGTATGGAAGGAAGTGCAGAACACCACTTTGTTGGGATGAAGTAGGTGAACGTCGAATGTTGGGACCTGAGATGGTACAACAAACGGCAGACATGGTGAAGCTAATAAGAGCTCGGTTAGTAGCGGCTCAAGATAGACAACGGAAGTATGCAGATCCTCCTCGAGAGAAGAGGGAGTTGAAGTAGGTTCATATGCCTTGGAAAGGGAAGATACGTTTTGGAAAGAAAGACAAGTTAAGTCCAAGGTTTGTAGGACCTTTTGAGATTTTAAGAAGGGTAGGAGAGGTAGCTTATGAAGTAGCCTTACCTCCAGAAATGGAAAGAATACACAACGTGTTTCATGTGTCTGTGTTGCGTCCTTATAAACCGGACTACAAGCACGTAATAGAATATGAGTCTATTCAAGTAGAAAAAAACTTAACGTATGAAGAACTTCTGATTCAGATTATTGATAGGAAGGAACAAGTCTTGAGGAATAAATTAATACCTTCAGTAAAGATACTTTGGAGTAACCACGATGCTGAAGAAGCAACATAAGAGCTCAAAAGTAAAATGAAGGAAAAGTTTCCTCATTTGTTTATGTAAGAATAGCGAGATTCTGGGGACAGAATCCTTATAAGGGGGGAAGAATGTAACGCCCGAGAATTTTGGATTTTGAATGAATTAAATGTTTATTTGATTATGTGAATTAAATGAACTTAATTGATTTATTATGTGAGTAAATTCGACGTTCTGGACGCAACCGAGCAGTCCATGCTTCAAAATTCTATCTCTAACTCAAATTTTGAGTTTTAAATTACTTCATTCTCATTACTAATCGTTTTAACTAACGACTTTATACTTATTCAAATTCTTATTTGTCAGTCAAGGCCAACACTCAAGCTATGTTAATTACTAACATAGTTTTATCTTGATCCTCATATCATTAACTTAATTCATCATTCCTCTTGCTAAAATATATATAGCACTTTACTAAGTATATATATATTTCTATACATATACTCATCTTCGTTTAACCTCATAGCATCTCTTCATGGAAATCTTATTTCTAATAATAAAATTTCCATATATACTTATATAACATTTCTTAGACTATTCAGTTCACATCGAATTTACAGATATCGTAATACCTTATTCTTGATATTCCTCCAAGTACATATTAATTCATTTCTAGGGTTTAGGAATTTTGTAATCCCATATTTTCTCTATTCTCATTCGAATAGCAAACCATATAGGTTTTACTTGAAAATTTTAAATAAATCCTCAAATTCTCATCTATGTTTTATTCTTTAACCTTTATTCTAATCATTTAAGATTTTAGAAATTTTTGGGTTATCACATTCACCCTTCTTCTAAGAATTTCGCCCTCTAAATTAAAGCATACTAATCCTCGCTTATTCTCTTATTCATAACTAGGTTTTCAACTTAACCTTTACAATTTCCTCCTTTGAGGATTTCTCTTTCTATCATCATATTTCACCATAACTACTCACTAGGAGTTTACATCTTCTAAACATTCTTCAAAACTAGGTTGTCGTAATAACCTTTATTCAATCATCTCAGATTCTACTCGTACACAACGAGTTTACATTATTTCATATCAATCATCACGTTCTACCACAACATTACTCTGAAGGGTTTAAAAAAAAAACTTTTCATATCTGTCTGAGGGATCATAAAAATTTTGAACTCTGAGGTTTAGGGATATTTCTACCTGCTACCTCTTTCAATTAAGAAAGAAAGGTACTCTACCTCTTAAACATTTCTTTAATAGGTATGTTTACAATCACGAAGAAGGTAAACTCACCGATCTTTGGTACTTTAGATGATCAGTCTATTGTACCTTAGTAATCTGAACGACTATATGCGTCCTTAGATTGGAATATTTTATCCAATTAGTATATCCCCATTTTCAGGGTTGTTCACCTCAGACTTATCATAAGATTCCTCACCAAAACAATTTGGTTCAGCATAAGCTTTCAAAGAATACTTTGAATTTCATAAACATTTGTCTAGCTGAATCAAATAGCTTAGACACGTATCAATAATTCGAATTTCAATCGAAATATTTCTGGCCAAATTCAGTTGGCATAAATTATCTTTAAAATTCTTAAAATCATTTTGACGTCATGATACCGCACTGTATATACAGTCCGTTGAGGATTCCGTCATTTTATGACTTTGTCATACTACATCATACTATAGTGGGGTGATGATCTTTAGCTCACATCCAACACTAAGTAATTCTGCATTGATAACTCCATCATTTTTATCATCTTTGCACCAGGTTGCATGATACATTAATGATATAAAAATACATTTTGACATCTCAAATCATTTTCGTCTAGCCAAATCAATAAGCATAGACTCTTCTTTAAATCGTTCAAAAACCTTTGCAAATATGTTTTATCATCTCAATAGGCAACGAGGTGTCGGTAGCCCGAAGTCCACGCATACACAATGGTCACCACGTGAGTTGAGAATAAAAATTTATTTTTCAAAAGCACATAGTGCGTATATAGCTTGATGTTAAAACTTCAAGTCTAGCATAGCTAGAAGATTTGGAATACCTATGCTTCCATCATCAACTTCACTTTTCTCTCGATCCATTGCTTAATAAATCTATCTATTCTTATAATCCTCAATGCTCCATTCACCACTTTGCTATACCCCAGTTCATCAAACTTACCACACATTATGAGTTCAGAACTTGCCACAATCATATGAGTTTAAGAACTTATCCTAGTCGGACTATTAAAGGCGTCCATTCACGAGGGGTTCAAAACATACCATATGATTATGAGTCATGAACTTACCATAAGTATGAGTTTTAAGAACTCACAACTTAACCTTATATCCTCTACCTATTCTTTATATACATGAGAAAAGAATCACCTTCTCAACATGCATATAACAAATAGCGCGACATTAGGTTCCAATGATTATCATTACCAAAAACTAAGTGGTTGTCAAACCAAACTCGGCCACTAATCAATATAGGAAGCTAAGCGGCCAATTCCTCGCCCATACAAAGAATTGATCAACCTAACCACTACATCGACCAGGAAGCTAAGTGATTCTAAAACCAAGTACAAATTCCCCGCCCATACAAGGAATCATACAACTCAGCCGTCGACATGAGTCCTCATTGAAAACCCACATAATCTTAACTTTTTCTTTTCTTAATACGAATTTTCTTTAATCCGTATCTTAATATTTTCCACTCTTTTCTGAGTTTACATAGTACCATTTCATAGTACCTTCCCTTTATAGCACCATGTTATATCATTCAAATCACTTAACAAATCATATGTTATTCAATGATTTAATCTGATCACGTGGTGATCTTATTTTTGTAATCATTTCTTCTTATGCTTACGATCGTTTTATGTTACGATCTTCTTATTCTTCTTCTTAATCATATTATATTATGATTTTATTAGCACTTTTCCTCTTATAGACATCGTCTATTTAGTATCACTTTTCATCTCTATTTATCGGAGTCGTAACTCTGCATTCTTATCCTTATAGCTCTTTAAGATTCTTCTTTGAATCTTCTTTATCTTTCTCTTTACTTAATGATGAATTTCCATAAATTCATCTCTTATCGCTTAAACTCTATTCGAGTTTATCACTTATCATCTTTGTGGTTATAGCCTAAGGTACACCTACCTAAGGTTTATAACCTACAGCTTTGATACCAAATGTAGCATCCCCGAATCCGGGTCCCAAATCGCCACGGATCCGGTATACTATTTCTATCACTATTGCGGAAGATATAAAATAAATTGTTTATACATTAAACTTTACACATCATTCCCAAGGTCTACAACCTTAACTTAATACATACCTTCAATATCTTAGAAGATTTACAATACTATTTTCATCAGAAAATTTAATAAATTTAACTACAACATAAAGAAACTTTGCACTTTGTCTTTGCCTCGTCTTATTCAAGCCTTCATCTTAATCTGAAAATTTTATCATGATATAGCAAGGGTGAGCAACAAATTTGCCCAAAGCAAGTTTTACATACAAAGGAGATATATCATGATTGAAAAGAATGGATAAGCTTTCAAGTTTTCAACAATATAATAATTGTGAAATAACATGAATCAATTTTTCAACGATTGAATGACTGAACCAATAATAATGGATGTCAACAATTAACATGAACAAGTTTAACTGAAACATATGGTAATGAAGGTGATCAGCCTTTCATACCTGATGAACATATACAACATGCACAATGTGCGAATCAATAATTTATTGACGTGGTATAATCAACAATAATTAACCACTAACATGCTTTGAATTAACAACTCAAGTTGAGTTAGGAAACTTGCACAATAATTAGAAGTTCAAGTTTAGGAACTTGCACAATAATTAGAAGTTCAAGCTTAGGAACTTGCCTATACCGTTGATTACCGCTAAGCAATCAATTTAATCTCTTATAAAAGACCTATCATTAATAAGATCGATCCTCCAATTAGCATAATATATTTTATCCCACAACACTATTACTCAAATAATAAATTAGCTAACATTTAGCCACATAATTAAACATTAAATAATTCTTTAACTCATTAGTAATATTATTATCCCTTAATAATATTACTATCACTTATCCATTATCTTAAACTTTTGCCTAATATTCTTTTTATAGAATATTTATCATTTACAAATATTATTAATCATTTAATAATATTTAAATCCTTTACTAATATTATTATTCATTTAATAATATTGTAATCACCTTCTAATATTATTAATCATGTAATAATATTTTACTTGTTTCATAAATAATAAAGGTCTCACACATTTTAAGATGCAAATATTTTACACCTTGAAACTTAAACCATTTAAATTTCATTTGAAATATCTTTTACCTCTACTATAAATTGAGAGTTTAAAGCAATTTAATGTATAGCTTTTATGGTAAAAATCAATTTTCTATATTATTTCTTCACTTTAAATAACTTTTACTTGGTTTGTGGATTCATGAATCAACACTGACTATTGCCTCATATATAAACATTTTATCTCACTAGCACATTCGCTTTATTATTATTTTTTTTTACGATTATTCGCATTTTTGCTTCGTTACGTAAATCTCAGCTCAAAAACTTCATTTTGAGCACCGAAAACCTCAAAATATCATTTTTATGATTAATACAATATTTCAAAGGTTTTACATTCTTTGTTCCACCACAAAATAATTTTTATAGGCAACTATATATATATATATATATATATATATATATATATATATATATATATATATATATATATTTCGCTTAAATATGTAATTTATATTTATTACATATTTTTATTGCTTTATTTATGCCTGAAAGAAAGTTTCTCGGCATAAAATATTACTTATAGTCAAATTTCGCACCATAAGACTTTATTAGATTATTATGACTTATTATTTCTCTATCATATGCCCAAACACATAATATACTTCATTGAATATCAATTTCAACAATTACATTGAAAAATATCATAAATCTCTTATTAAATCTCCCGTCAAATATTATTAATTATGTAATAATATTTTACGCTAAGGTTGCTAACCTTTTAATAACATTCCAGTCACATACTACTAATAATATCTCAATACAACATTATTAGTCACATAAAAATAATTTATGTCATTAATCACTTTAATAAACAATTTATTTCAATTGTTTTCTATTCCTTAATTAATAAACTTGTTTAAGCATTCTAAAATGTCATAAACATTACGACACTTTAAACCCGACCCAAATCTTCATTACAAACTTGCATAAACCATGCTCAAGGGTCTCACGCCATAAATCACATTTTTCCTATTTTTTTTGGATAAATTTTGATTTTCGAAAATTTTACCCAGCCTCGCTAAAACGGCCATAACTCTCGCGTTTTAAAACATTTTTGAGTGATTCTTGAGCCCACACGAAGATAACTTCCAGGGCTACAACTTTTGTCTCACGACATTTTTCCAAAATCAGAACACAACAGTCCAAAAAAATTTACATCAAGAAGGCTGTTCGGAAATTGAGGAACAGTTTTGCTACGCACCTTCCGAACGCCATAACTACCTCATCTGGAGTCGGAATTAGTCCGTTCCGGAGTCTATGGAAAGCTAAAACAGAGTAGTACAACATATCAAAAGCCCAGAATTTTTAAAGCACAAAAACTGGACGAAATTGCCCTTGCTACTGACTGCCCCGAATCTGCCCATTTTTGATTATAAAAACCGAACTGTTTTCACCAAATCAGTCACTACCCCATGTAAACTCAACATTTTTGAGTACTACCACTTGGGTTAACTACTAAACACATATATCTAACATCCTTTTTTGACGGATCGCAAAAAGAAGTTATAGATTTAAAATGGTGAAATTTCAAAATACATAGAAATTTCAATTCCCAAAACTAGAAAAATTTATTTTTTTCTTTTCCTTTAGTTTCCAAAAATCAACACCCATCATGGGTGGATCCATACATAAATCCATGGAAAATACATAGATCTTAGGGTTTTAACTACCAAATCAAAACCCCCATCATCAATTTACAAAAGAAATAAAACTTAAGAGAGAGAAAATTTATACCTTGCTTTTCTTCCTCATCTTCTTCTTCTCTTCCATGGAGATTTCCTCCATCTTTCCCCCATGAAGGGCTGCCACCCCTCTCTTCTTCTTTCCCTCTCCTTCTGGTTTCTCTCTTCTCTCTTCTTCTCCCGTTCTTTCTCTTTCTCTTATCTTCTTATCTTTTTTTTTTCTTTCTTAACTCATCCTTATTTAATCCTTATCTCTTTTTTTATATAAAATTGGCCAAGTGGCCTTACAATCTTCAAGATTTTGCTTAATTGCTAATTTACTCTCCAAATGACTAAAATGTCCTTCCATAATTGGGCCAACACTTGGACATTTTATTAATTCCATTGGACTTGCTATGTTATTTTGCTTACTAACAAAATAACATAGCCTTCCTCTACAAATTAAATTGGGCCATTATAATTCTTGTCCCACACATAATATACTAGACTAGACTAATAATTAATTGCCCTTAACCACTTTATCTACAAGTCCCATACTTAATTAATTAATTGGGCTTGATTAAATAATATAACCTCCTTTAGTCCATTAAATCCACTTCTCTTGGACTCTATTCAAATTAATTGGGCTATGACCTTATTATAGTCCATTATTTTTAATTCTATTCCATTCTACCCTTATCATTATATTAGGGTTTACATGCACTCAAGTGAAATAAAAATTCTTACTTAAGTACATTTAATATCTTAACCTAATTAGACTTGCTATAATTAGGCTATAAAATTAATTAACTGAGATGTATAAAATAAATCTCTCATAATTGGTATATATTCTAAATACCATAATTCTCTTTTCCCATAACCCTTAAGTTATTAAATCTTTCATTCCTAATTTATAATTAGGATCACATTAGTTTCTTTTATTTGTTTATATAATAAACAAATATAAACTATCACATAATCTTCATATTCCTTTACTCACCTATTTGAACAAAATAATTTAATAAATTGGGACATGTTCCACAATTCACTTAAATTAGGTCACTAAAATAAAATATTAGGACCACTAAATAACGATAACCAATTAGGTTATTTAATTATCACACCTAATATATATATTAGGTTACATAACTTAATTCTTATTTCACTTTTATATATACAAAATAAATGTATTCCCATTATATAATGTATATTTACTTACTCATATACATAATTCACATAATCATAACATATTTCACTTCTCACACTAATTTTGACTTTTCTCCATAAAAGTCAACTGTTGACTTTGACCAAAAGTCAACCTTTACACATTTTGTGCTTATTGTCCATTCTGACTAAATTCGACGTTCTGGACGCAACCGAGCAGTCCATGCTTCAAAATTCTATCTCTAACTCAAATTTTGAGTTTTAAATTACTTCATTCTCATTACTAATCGTTTTAACTAACGACTTTATACTTATTCAAATTCTTATTTGTCAGTCAAGGCCAACACTCAAGCTATGTTAATTACTAACATAGTTTTATCTTGATCATCATATCATTAACTTAATTCATCATTCCTCTTGCTAAAATATATATAGCACTTTACTAAGTATATATATATTTCTATACATATACTCATCTTCGTTTAACCTCATAGCATCTCTTCATGGAAATCTTATTTCCAATAATAAAATTTCCATATATACTTATATAACATTTCTTAGACTATTCAGTTCACATCGAATTTACAGGTATCGTAATACCTTATTCTTGATATTCCTCCAAGTACATATTAATTCATTTCTAGGGTTTAGGAATTTTGTAATCCCATATTTTCTCTATTCTCATTCGAATAGCAAACCATATAGGTTTTACTTGAAAATTTTAAATAAATCCTCAAATTCTCATCTAGGTTTTATTCTTTAACCTTTATTCTAATCATTTAAGATTTTAGAAATTTTCGGGTTATCACAGATGACTTTCAACATATTATAAACATGAGGATGATGACAATTCAATAAAACAAGTTCAAGAATAAATTTTAAAGATTTATAAGTTAATTTATCCTGAACTCAATAACGTCTAAATTGTCAACATGATACTGCTTTGTGGAGTAAAATTCAAGAATGCTCAGAAGAATATGTCCATGAAAAGATACTGGATGAAGCGCAAATATCAAGGATATTCCACTAATTTCATGGAGTATAGAAGTCAAAGCTTTAACCAATCCGAGTATAAGAGAATATATGAAAGCGCAAATGGATTTTTCGTCGCGCCATGCGCAGTAATCCACTTAGACAGGTCATTTCAACAATTTAATAAGAAATGAATACAAAGGATCATTCACCATGCATGTGATAATCCACATTGACATGTTATTCCAACAGAATAATAAAAAATAGAATAACAGAAGAAATCACCATGCATGCGACAGACCGCACAGACAAGTTATTCCAATAGAATAATAAAGAATGGAACTAGGTCATGCGTAATCCGTACAGACAGGATGTTCCAACAGAATAATAAAGAACAGAACCAGGTCATGCGTAAATCGCACAGACAGGATGTTCCAACAAAATAATAAAGGACGGAACCAGGTTATGCGTAAACCCGCTGACAGAATGTTCCAACAGAATAATAAAGAATGGAATAACAGAAGAATTTCACCATGTATGCGGTACTTTGCATAGACAGGTTATTCTAACATAATGATAAAGAATGGAATAACAACCCTTACGAGTATTGAAAGGAAATAACCCTCTTCATGAATACGAAAGAATAATACCTCTTACCTTAGAAGAAACTGAATATAGGAAAAGAAAGGTATCAGACTTCTCATCTTCTTTCTCTCTATAATTTTCTCTGTCTAGAGTTTTAGTGAATTCGTAAGAAATAACTAAGGAATGAGCTTCTATTTATAGGAGAATAGAAATGATACTATGCAATAAAATATTCTGATAAAATGAAACTTTAAATATATATATATATATATATATATATAATACCCGTGATATATCAGCTCTTCTCCTCCGTGAATTAATAGGATTCACGTGAATCCTTTAGTCTAAATTTATGTAATCTATATATATATAATACTTACCTTCCTTTTTTGGCAAAACCCCCACCCCAAACCCGTGAATTCATCCAACATAAAGCATAATATATATATATATATATATATATATATATATATATATATATATATCACATTATGCAATACTCCTACCCATGACAAAAATAATCCCATCACCATTAATTTAATCCTACCATTTCCTTACATCAAAGATTTTAAAAAAAAAATCGCTTCAATATTTGTAACAACATTTATCATCATTATTATAATTCACAATATTAATCGACTGTGTCGTTCCAAGGAAAGAGGGACTTTCAATAAGATTTTCTCCTCATAGTAGCGCGCCGCAATTAGGTGACCAAACCTCTCCTTGGCAGAACTTCTAGACATCATTAATATTGCAAATAATAATATTAATAACTCTGTCATTTCAATTATTGATTTAATAATATATAAAATATCGACAATAATTGAATCAAATAACGTGAGATACTATGCAACAATTCGTAATAATAATTGAACAAAACCGAGTGACTTCTCACGTAAGCATCAATAATCAATACCGTAGTGTGCTACTATGTAACCACGCCAGACATTATTCTTTTTAACAAGGGTGTTTCAACGATTAATGATAAAACTTTCGTCGTTATTTTCATAAAGTATTTTTGTCATTTTCTCAATTCGATAATAATTCCATTGTGGGGTCCACCAATGATTGTGCCGTTGTACGAATATTCCCTGTTAAAACGAATATTCCCCGACCCATCGAATATTATATAACAACTTGCGTACTTTGTAAAATTTATAAATATTACCCACAACTATAACATTATATCAAATTCATTCCATAATATTCAAAAATGATATTTATAGAAAAAAATTATCTTTATTAAAAAGTTGGGGTCTTACAACCTCCCCTTCTTATGAAATTTCGCCCTCGAAATTAGGGTATGTACCTGGTATGTCGAAGAGGTAAGGATACCTTGATTTCATTTCAGATTCTAACTCTCAGGTTATTTCCTCAACATTTTGGTTTCTCCACAAAACTTTGACTTGAGGTATAACCTTGGAGCGTAGAATATGTTCCTTCTTATCCAAGATTTGAATAGGAACCTCTTCATAGGTCAAATCTTCCGCTATTTCGTCCGGTTCTAAATCAATAATGTGGTTCGGGTCTTCCACATATTTACGTAACATGGATATATGAAAAATGTTATGAACACGAGACATACTTGGCGGTAAAGCGAGTCTATACGCCACAGTTCCTACTCGATCGAGGATTAAAAATGGGCCGATGAATCGAGGATTGAGCTTTCCTCTCTTTCCAAATCTCGTAACTCCTTTCCATGGAGCAACACACAACAACACATGATCTCCTATATCGAATTCTACGTCCTTTCGATGTAGATCAGCATAACTCTTTTGTCTATCTTGTGAGGTTTTTATACGTTGTCGGATCGTTTGAATCTTTTCCGTAGTCATACGTACCAACTCCGGTCCCAACAACGTTGCTTCACCCACCTCATCCCAGCATATTGGAGAATGACACTTTCTTCCATACAACACCTCGAATGGAGCCATGTCAATACTTGCTTGATAACTGTTGTGGTAGGAAAACTCCACCAATGGTAAGAACTTGTCCCAACTTCCCTTGAAGTCAAGGACATAGAGTCTTAATAGATCTTCAAGAGTTTGAATTGTCCTCTTCGACTACCCGTCCGTCTGAGGATGATATGGTGAGCTAAATCGTAAATCCGTGCCCATAGCTTTTTGCAAACTAACCCAAAATCTCGAAGTGAATCTTGGGTCTCGATCAGAAACTATGGATACTGACATACCATGCAATCTTACAATCTCGTTTATGTACATACGAGCAAGACGTTCAAGTGTATAATTTTCTCGTATCGGTAAGAAATGAGCAGACTTGGTCAATTTATCAACAATGACCTAAATCGCATCTATGCCTTGAGAAACCTTGGGAAGACCGGTAATGAAATCCATGGTAATGCTCTCCCACTTCCATTCTGGAATTTCAAGTGGTTGCAATGGACCTTTTGGTACTTGATGCTCCGCCTTGACTCGTTGACAAGTTAGACACCTTGAGATAAACAGCGCTATCTCTCTCTTCATATTGCTCCACCAAAATGTATGACGAAGATCATGATACATTTTGGTACTCCCATGATGGATTACAAACGGTGTGTTGTGCGCCTCCATCATGATTTTATACTTTAAATCAGGGTCGTTAGGAACAAAAATTCTGGAGTTGACTCGAAGTATTCCTTCTTCATCGATTCTTGCTTGCGGCATAACACCTTCTTGCACTTTCTTCCTCATACGCATCAGCTCAAGGTCTGTAGCTTGAGCAGCTTTAACTTTATCAATTAAATTCGGTTCTACTCGTATATTCGCCATCATCACATGGGTCCCTGGAGTCTTTAACTCTATCTCCATCCTTTGCAAGCCACACAAAATTGGCCTTTGCGTTGACAATATCGCACTCATACTTGCATATGATCTTCTACTCAATGCGTCAACTACCACATTCGCTTTTTTAGGATGGTATTGGATGGTATGATCATAATCTTTCAACAGTTCAAGCCAACGTCATTGTTGCATGTTGAGTTGCTTTTGAGTGAAGAAATATTTGAGGCTTTTATGATCCGTAAAGATCTCCACTTTATCTCCATACAAGTAATGCCTCCAAATTTTAAGTGCGAAGACAACAACTGCCAACTCAAGATCATGAGTAGGATAATTCCTTTCATATTCTTTGAGTTGTCTTGAGGCATAGGATATGACTTTCCCATGTTGCATGAGAGCACATCCCAACCCTTTTCCCAAAGCATCACTGTAGATGACAAATTCCTCCGAGCCCGATGGTATTGTCAGAAAAGGTGCTGAAATGAGTCTCCTCTTGAGTTCTTGAAACTCTTCTCACATTCTTCGCTCCAACCGAACTTTGTATCTTTCTGAGTCAGCTGAGTTAATGGAGTAGCGATTCAAGAAAATCCTTCCACAAATCTCCAATAATAACCAGCTAAACCGAGAAAGCTACGTACTTTGGTCATTGATTTAGGTTGCTCCCAGCTTTGAATAGCTTCAATCTTTGCTGGGTCAACAGATATTCCATGACTTGATACTACGTGCCCAAGGAATGCTACTTCCTTAAGCCAGAACTCGTATTTCTTTAACTTAGCATAAAGCTTATATTCACGAAGCTTTTGGAGTATCAGCCTCAAGTGTTGTTCATGATCTTCACGGGTTTTGGAATAAATAAGGATGTCATCAATAACGACGACCACAAAGTGATCCAAATATTCCTTGAATACTCAGTTCATCATATCCATGAAAGCAGCATGATCATTAGTCAATCGAAAAGACATCACTAGGAATTCATAATGCCGGTACCGAGTTCTTAAAGCCGTCTTTGGAATGTCATCGGTTCTAATCTTTAACTGGTGATATCCGGAACGAAGATCAATCTTTGAAAAGAATTTGGCGCCTTATAACTGGTCAAACAGGTCATCAATACATGGCAATGGGTACCTATTTTTTATGGTGACATGATTCAACTCCCGATAATCAATACAAAGTCGCATACTCCCATCTTTCTTCTTCACGAATAGAACTGGAACACCCCAAGGAGAAGTACTAGGACGAATAAAGCCAATGTCTAACAATTCCTGCAGTTGGGTCCTTAACTCCTGAAGTTCAATAGGAGCCATTCGATATGGGGCTTTGGAAATGGGTTTGTACCAGGTTCAAGGTCGATACAAAATTCAATTTCACGCTCTGGGGGTAGGCCAAGAAGTTCTTCAGGGAATATACTAGGAAATTTATTAACAATAGAAATATCATTCAATGCTGACGTATTTTTGTTTAGATCCGTGACATGAGCTAAGAAAACTTGACATCCATTTTTTAATAAACGAATAGCTTTATGGCTTGAGATGACAGTGATTGATTTTAATGGTTTGGTTTCTTGAATTCGCATAATAGGTTGGTTAGGAATATGAAAGCTAACAACCTTACGAAAAAAATCAATTTTTGCATGATGAGTAGTTAACCAATCAATCCCTAGAATCACATCAAATACAAGTATTTTTAATTAAATAAGTTTGACAGGTAATGTGAGGGTACCGATTTGAACCAAACAAGACTTATGAACAGTGGATGTAATAAAGGTTTCTCCCAACGGAGTTTCCATAGATAAGTCAAAGTCTAATTTCTCCGGAGTCAAATTTAATCGTTGAGCGGAAGTAGGAGAAATAAAAGAATTGGTAGAACAGGTATCAAATAAGGTATAGACTTCGCTAGAGTTTATGATAAGCTTGCCCGTGATTACCTCGTTCGGGTTCCCTCCTTTCTGGGAGGTCACTACAAACTCTCTCCCTTGCACTACCGGCTTTGACTTTTCTGGGACGACCTTTGGTGCCTCCATCCTAGCTGAACTTGTCTTCGGAGAATGATAAAATCTGGCTAGGTTACCTTCTCTTCCACAATTATAACATGCTTTGGATGACATCGTGTAGTTTGTACTGATGTGTCCCTCCCCTCCGCATTTGAAGCATATGATAGGTGGTCGTTCTCCTTCCTTAACAACGGGTACTGGTGCTGATGTCTTTCCATCATTGTTGAATCTCCTCTTCTTGAAATGTCCTTTCTTATTGTTTTGGCCCTGATTACCACCGAAGTGGTTACCATTTCTGGCCTGTTGATTCCCTCCACGCTTGTTGTCACTGCTTCGATGACTGCTCTCACTGGTATTATCATTTTACCGGCTGCTTTCTCTTGGTTGCGTTGACTCGTTATCGTGCTCCAATAACTGAGCCCTATTTACAACATCTGATTACAAACACAGTTTATGAGAAATTAGATATTAACGTATCTCGGGTTTCAAACCTCTTAGAAACATCTCATTGTCAACCAAGTTAGACGCAAACTGGGACAACTCGGCAAACTTAGCTTCGTACTGTGACGCGGTCATATTGTTCTGCTCTAACTTGATGAACTCTACCTCTTTCATGTGACGAATACTTTCAGGAAAGTACTTGTTGTTGAATAGTTCTTGGAACTTCTCCCAAGACATCTTCAGTGCGGCAGGTTGAGTACGCTTTACCGATTCCCACCAGTAATCTGCCTCTCTTCGCAACATAAAGGTGGCAAAGGGAACCTTTTTCTCCTCGGAGCATCCCAAGACATCAAATATCTTGGTGATCTTCTTTATCCATGTCTCCGCCTTAAGTGGTTTTGGTTCTCCAATAAACTCCGGTGGTCCCAGCTCCTTGAACTGTTTAGCGGTGACCGTCTGAGAGTTTCCAGTGTTTCCACCTACATTTTGGACAGGGGTTGCGCTTAGTTTATACTTTGCGTTGAAATGTTTGAGCACAATACATGTACGAAGGATTGATCCCCTAAGTACCTTGGAGTCTATATAGTCGTATGACTGTTAAAGTTAAAGTTGAAAGATTACTTATAACTGTGGATATGGTTCGTGGTCATTAGACCCTCAGTTGAATGCTTGCACTCTAAATTCTGAGATGAACAACTCTTTTATTAGAGGTTGCACTTAGTTTATACTTTGCGCTGAAATGTTTGTGCATAATACGTTGTACGAAGGGCTTAACACCCTAAGTACCGAGCGTAACGCATATAGTCATTACAAAACACTACGTTGCGGCCTAATGTAGTGGTACAATAGGCTGGCCACCTAGTGTACGAGTTGAGGGTGTTTCTAGTCTTTGTGATTGATAAACATTCTGCCAAAGAGGGTTTAAAGTGTGAAGTACCAGGGGTGAAGCACTATTAAACGTAGAGAAGAGTTCACGGTCTTATGACCCCTCAGCATGATTTGGAATCTTTTAAATTCCTGACTTATTCATACTACTTCCCAATTATTGAACAATTGTGGAAGATTCTTGTTATTCTACAAGATGGAAGTGAAAAAGGAAAGTATTCCTTAGAAAGAAGTGAGTCGTAGAATACGACACTGAATGATGAATGTGTTGATTAAGTGAGAAAAGAGATTTTGAAGTGAGAAGTAGATGAGTTATCAAAGAATAATGTAAAACTTTTAATAGAAAAGTTAATAATTGTAGAATGATCTTTGTGGAAAGGAAGTGGTTATAAAACCCAAGGAATGAATGAAGTATTAGTGTAAAATCTATTTTGTTAGATTGAATGAATAAAAATTTTGAGGATGAAATTCTTAGAAGAAAGGGTGAATGTAATATCCCGAGTGTTATGATAACGATCCTTAGAAAAGGAAATGAATGGGTGAAAAGATTTATAATACTCAAAATATAATTGAGTTCAAGTGAAAGTTATGAAATGAAACCTAAAATTTGTTAAGGTAATGAATGTAGTAGGAAATATAAAATCTATATTTAGATAAAATGATGAAAGATTACTCTGAGTTATTTGTTTAAATTGTGTCTTCGATTCTGAGGACAGAATCCTTGTAAGGAGGGAATAATGTAACAATCCAGATTTTTTAATTATAATATTTAAATATTTATTGACTTATATAAATATTTAATGGATGTGTTTATCATTGAATAAATATTTGTTGAATTGATTTGATGTGATTTGATTATTTATTTGTTTAATAAATAATTAATGAGTTAAGGAAAGTAATTATTTTGAAATAGTAATCTAACTTAATTTAATAATTAAGTTAGAGAGTTTATAATAATTAAATAAATTATTATATTATGCAAATGAATTGTTATTAGAATTAATTAAATTAAGTATGAAAACTTAATTAATTAGAAGTGTGACAAATAACTATATTATAAGCGGTTATTAAAATAAATTAAAGTAGTTTTAATTTATTTTGCCAAACAAGGCTTAAATATATTAAGTCTTTAATTTTAAAGCGTTTTGCCAAACGGAGCCTTATGGCTTTCGGATTTTTAAATTTGATTGATTAATAATAAAATAATTAAATAATTAAAATAATAAATAAAATATAAAATAAACATTTGTAACTGATACGTTATATGTTTTGTAACTGATGCTTTTAATTGGCGTGTTATGGCCATAACAGTTTTGGGTTACGTATTCTAGTTTTGCTAGATGAGTCTAAGAAGAAAGAAAATGAAAGAAAGATTCAGAGAATATGAGAGAGAGTCTAAGAGAGAGAAGCAACAAGAGAAGGTTCTGAATTCTTATTCTCAGTGATTAACAACTAATTTGTAAAGCAACATAAGGTATGTGTATATAAAGTATATATGTTTTACGAAAAGTCTCGGTGTTATTGAATTTCATTGTCTAAGGTTTTTACAAAAATTATATGTAAACCATCTTTTAGAATTGATTATGAAATTATGCATAATTGTAATGATAATTGTTATAACTAGCATATATATATATATATATATATATATATATATATATATATATATATATATATGTGATATGCTAATTACGTGTTAAACAAAGGGAATTGGTTTTTACAGTGAACGTAGATGCACGAACATATCTTATAAGACTATTAGAAATGAGTATTTTATTGCCTATGAACCGTAAAAAGAAATTGAACTGTGATTATGATTGGGTATGAAATTAAGATAACGAAGTTCAAAGGAATTGAATTAGTTTATAACTATGATTACTGTGTTCACAGTGTCTAGAAGTATAAAAATGGACTTTTTGGGTTTAAAATATGGTTTTCAAGGAATTAAGTTTTCTGTGATTATTGTTTAGTGTTTTAAATTAGTATATGCATGTTGGGTAGTATGTATATGTGTAATTTATATAAGTTAGCATGTTAATTTAGATGTTAGAAGTGTTAAATAGACAGAAATTAGTTGTTCATTTATAGATGGTTGGGTTACGCAAGTTTTGCTACCATTGCATTAAAATTAAGCGCTCCATCGCTGTAAATTCAGCGCCACAATATTGAAATTCGCTCCCCGGCGCCACTGGTTAGCCTAGTTCTCACGCCGCGACGATGGAACAGAAGTTTAGGTCGAACAGTTTTGACCTCCTGTAGTAAAATGGCCATAACTTTCTCATACTAACTCCGATTGAAGTGATTCAAGATGATCCGGAACGAGGACGAATAGACCTACAACTTTCGTTTCAGACGTTTGTCAATTTGAGGTCTATAATGTAGTCAAAATGGTCATCTTAGAACCTGCTGTTGTGTTTTTGGGGCAATCGGAGGGCGTCGGGCATGCACATATGCATGTGTAGTGCTCCTAACGATAAAAGATGATGTCCTAAGTTATAAAACATGTATGTTAGTAAATATAATGATGCTTAACATTAATAAATAATATATTAGATAAGTTATAGAAGCATAGTAAGCATACACAAGAGAGGCAAATCAGGCGTGTGACGATTGAGTGTCGAAACGCCGTGCCAAGTGTTAATGAACTTAAAAAGTATTTCAATTCAATTGAAATGAATATTATAAGATATAAAATGGGTTTAATATAAAACCAATAAGTAGTCCTAGCAAGACTTAAGCACTTGAATGAACTTCGAGTTTGACTAAGAAGAAATATAGTGAGTCATAAGTCGAAAAGTTAACACAATCTAATTGAACATTGTGTGCTAATTAATAGGAAAGATTATTAGATGTGGAGTAGAGTTTACATTACAATTACTATGTGTTGTTATGTGACTAATAGTTGATATGCATGATTATATAATTGTGTAGGGCACGTGAAGTGCAGATAATTGTAAGTTGTTAAACTGTTATTGGTAAACAACGATCAAGGCAAGTCTTTCGGTTCCTATTTTCTACGTGGACTTGATGAACTCTTTTAAATTGCATGATATGTTATATGTGACGCCCCCAAAACAGGAATACATCACCTATTCTAAGTCTCCATATACATGGTACAGAATACAAATACAATCTTAAATATACAACATGAGCTGTGAGTTTGAATACAAATATTGTTTACTAGAGAGTATACAAACTCAAAAGGAGTCCTCATTACTATTATTATCACACTATTTCATAGAATAGTGAGGACTACTAATGCACCATCTAGGACCATCACTCCGTTCCCCAGTATAACAACCGATAGAATATAATAGACAACAAGTTTTAGATCAAAAACTGCAGCGGAATAAACAATCCATTAGAAGAGTCAAGTAAAATATAAAATCTACTATCTTCTATGATTTAAAAAGTTTTTCACCAACTTTATCGCTGAGACTAAACTTAATAAATAATGCACATCATTAACTCATCCCTGCACTACAGGCCAAGGATATTTTTAGTATCACGACCACGAATTATCCATGCACTATGTGCCAAAGATAATCGTGTTTTCATCAATGATCCCGATCATGCCATAAAACAATTCATCTTTTCACCCTTGGTCAAGAGAATCCATAGCCATAATCATACCAAAAGCGCCCATCAATGCACTACGGGCCAATGAGGACTTTTACCACATCATTTGTAACATTACGGTCATGATTACAATCGAATAATCCTGGTTATAATCATACCAAGTCCATCTGCACACTATGTGCCACAGATAACTTTCAACAAAATATAAACATGAGGATGATGACAATGATATAAGAATTCAATAAAACAAGTTCAAGAATTAATTTATCCAGAACTAATAATGTCCAAATTGTCAACATGATCTTTGCTTTGTAGAGTAAAATTCAAGAATGCTTAGAAGAATATTTTCATGAAAAGATCTTTGGATGAAGCGCAAATATCAAGGATATTCAACTAATTTCATGGAGTATATAAGTCAAAACTTTAACCATGGTGAGTATAATAAAGAATGGAATAACAAAAGAAATTACCATGTATGCGCAGTATTTTGCATACACAAAGTTATTCAACAGAATACTAAATAACGGAACGAGTCAAAGCGAAATTGCACCAAGCAGGATGTTCCAACATAATAATAAAGAATGAAATAACAATGAAATCACCATGCATGCGGTGCCGCATAGACAAAGTTATTCCAACAGAATACTAATAAGGATGAGAATCGAAGTCAGCGTAAAATGCATGATGAGGATATTCCAACAGAATAATAATAAAGAATGAAATAACAACAGAAATCACCATGCATGCGGTACTTTGCATAGACAGGTTATTCCAACAGAATACTAATAAGGGCGATGAATCAGTCCCGTAGAAAGCGTCTGCAGAGAGGATATTCCAAATGAATAATAATAAAGAGCGGAACCAGTCCAAACAGAAATGCATGCAGACGAGGATATTACAACAGAATAATAAAGACGGAATAATAGAAGAATGTCACCAAGTATAGGGTAGCCCGCGTATACAGGTTATTCCAACAGAATAATAAAGAATGGAATAACAGAAGTTCTCGTCATAAATACAAAAGAAATAATACTCCCTACGAGTATAACAAATAATATACCCTACTTTAAAAAAAAACTGGATACTGGAATAGTGAGGTAGCAGACTTCTCTTCTTCTTTCTCTCTATAATTTCTCTCTATAATAATTGCTCTAAAACTTTTGTGAATTGGTGAGAAATGAAGGAATAATGAGCTTCTATTTATAGAAAATTATAGTTTCGATAATTGCACGTTTTGGGGCTCGAAAAATTACAGTACAATACCTCTAACTTTTTCTTTATTTTTAATTTAGTCATGGAAGTATTATCAAACTTGCACCACCTCCCCTAATAGTAAATAGTGTGATTCAATAGTAAATTATGTGAATCAATAGTTCTAGACATGTGAAATATCTGAATTACAATTATAGTACCTCCATCTATACCTCCATTTTTAACTTAGTCATGCAAGTATTATCAATCTTGCACCAACTCCCCTAATAGTAACAAGAATGTGAAACAATAGTATACACATGTGAACAAATAGTTATAATCATGTGAAATAATAGCAATTAATTGCTCATTTATCCGGTTAAATACCCGATTGGTCAATATAACCTCCAGACATCAATTATTATCAAAATAATTGTTGATTTTTACTAACAAAATAATTCCAACACAATGAAACCATTTTTATCAAAAATATAAATTTTGAAATTTCAAATTTTGACTTGTCCCAAAAAATTCAACTGTTGACTTTTTGACCAAATACTGAATTCCGGAAAACTTTGTGTTTATAGACTATTTTTACTAATTTCATCGTTCCGGACTCAAATATCACGTCCGCGTCTCTAAATTCAACTCCGAACACAACTTCAATTTTAATAACATTCATCATTAATATTATAACTCACAATATTTATCAACCAGTGTCGTTCCGTGAAAGAGGGGCTTTCAGATAAGGATTTCTCCTTATTGGCGCTTAATTAGGTGACCAAACCTCTCCTTGATGAACTTCTAGACATTGACAATATTGCAAATAATAATATGAATAACTTTGTCATCTCAATTATTGATTTAATAATATAACATATTATGAAGATGATACTGTGACAATAATTGAATCAATAATATTAGAGTTATGATGCAGCAATTACTGTAGCAATAATTGAGTATAACTGAGTGACTTCTCACGTAAGCATCAATAATCAATACCGTGTGCTACTATGCAATCACGCATATTACTATACTTTTACTACCGAGTAGTTCAACAGTTTTAACGGTAACACTTCCACCGTTATTTTTATAAAAAGATAATTCTGTCGTTTTCTAACTACGACAATACTTCCGTTGTGGGGTCCACCAATGATTGTACCGTCGTACGGATATTCCCCGACAAAAAGAATATTCCCCGACCAATCGAATATTATATAACAACTTGTGTACTTTGCAAAATTTATAAATATAACCCACAACTATAACATTATATCAAATCCACACCATAATATTTAAAAAATTATTTTGAGAAAATTAAATATTATTCATAAAATCTGGGGTCTCACATTATACATGTTGAAATCATGAAATATTAAAGTCAATTTATGACTGCATTATCTTGGTTAAATAAGGAGAATTGAGTAAGGAACTCAATCTTTATATTTGCTATGTGAATTAAAAGCATGTATGCCATGTTACTTTAATTATTATGATATGTATGTTTAACATATTATTATGTGTTATGTGATGCATGAAAATTGTTAGATTTTGCTGGGCTATCTAGCTTACTCTTGCAAATAACCACTTTTGCAGGTCAATAAATTAAGGTAAGGATATGTCCTAAGTGAGTTATAGAGATCTATATTCACGAAGGTTACTTATGTTTTGTGAGAAATGTATGTAAGATTTTGAATGCAACATGTTGTTGAATTATAAATTGAGCTATCCGGTGTATATGGATATCTATTTATGATGTATAACTTTGTATAGTCATTTTGTTGTAACGATTCATGATATAAGTTTGAATCGAAGAGATGTAATGTAAAGGTTGCGATTTAGGGCAATAAAGAAGGAAATGTATAAAAGTTTTAAATAATCCGCATTTTATTAAGTTTAACATTGAATAATGATGTAAGATCAGAAGATAGACGTATTATTAACAACCAAAGTCGATATTTAAATTGTATGAATTTTGGGGTCGTTACAAAACATACGAGTAGAACCGACTTTAATCGATAAAGTTAAAGCCGCTCAAGCTACGGACATGGAGCTAATGCGTATGAAGAAGAAAGTGCAAGAAGATGTTATTCCAGAAGCAAGAATTGTTGAAGAAGGAATACTTTGAGTTAACTCCAGACTTTGTGTTCCTAACGATTCTGACTTGAAGCATAGAATCATGATGGAGGCACACAACACACCATTTGTAATCCATCCTGGGAGTACCAAAATGTATCATGATCTTCGACATGCATTTTGGTGGAGCAATATGAAAAGAGAGATCGCGGAGTTTATCTAGAGGTGTTTAACTTGTCAACGTGTAAAGGCAGAGCATCAAGTGCCAAAGGGTCCATTGCAACCACTTGAGATTCCAAAATGGAAGTGGGAACACATTACAATGAATTTCGTTACGGGTCTTCCCAAGGTTTCTCAAGGCATAGATGCGATTTGGGTTATTATTGATAGATTAACCAAGTCTACCCATTTCTTGCCTATACGAGAGACGTATTCCCTTGAATGTCTTGCTAGTATGTACGTGAATGAGATTATGAGATTTCATGGCATGCCAGTATCCATAGTTTCGGATCGTGACCCGAGATTCACTTCACGATTTTGGGTTAGCTTGCAGAAAGCTATGGGCACAGATTTACTATTCAGTTCGGCATACTATCCTCAAACGGATAGTCAATCAGAGAGGACTATTCAAACTATTGAAGATCTATTAAGACTTTGTGTCCTAGATTTCAAAGGGAGTTGGAATAAGTACCTACCATTGGTGGAATTCTCTCACAACAACAATTATCAGGCAAGTATAGGTGTGGCTCCATTTGAAGCATTGTATGGACGAAAGTATCGCTCTCCAGTATGCTGGGATGAGGTGGGAGAAGCAACGTTGTTGGGACCAGAATTGGTATGCATGACTACAGAAAAGATCCAAACGATTCGACAACGTATACAAATGGCGCAAGATCGACAAAAGAGTTATGCGGATCTTCATCAAAAAGACGTGGAATTTAATATTAGGGATCATGTATTGTTACGTGTTGCACCATGGAAGAGAGTTACAAGATTTGAGAAGAGAGGAAAGCTCAATCCACAATTTATCGGTCCATTTGAAATTCTTGACCGAATAGGAAATGTGGCCTATAGACTCGCATTACCTCCAAGTATGTCTCGTGTTCATAATGTTTTTTCACATATCTATGCTTCGTAAATATGTTAAAGACCCAAACCACATTATTGAGTTAGAACCGGACGAGATAGCTGAAGATTTAATTTACGAGGAGGTACCTGTTAAGATCTTGGATAGAAAAGAGCATGTCCTACGCATGAAGGTTATACCACAAGTTAAGGTTTTGTGGAGGAACCATGCTATTGAAGAAATGACCTGGGAGTTGGAATCAAAAATGAAAGCTAGGTATCCTCACCTTTTCGAAACACCAGGTACGTACGTCAATTCCGAGGACGAAATTTCATAAGGAGGGGAGGTTGTAAGACCCCAACTTATTATAAATAAAATTAAATATATTATTTATGAATAATTAATTATAAATTGTAAGAAAATTATAAATAAAATTTTTCGCTTTATTCATTATTCTAAATTAATAAGGGTTAATTTGATATAATTCTTTGGTTATGGGTGAAATGTGCAAAGTTTACAAAATAAGCAAGTGGTTATAAAATATTCATTATTATTGGGGAATATTCGTTTGGTCGTGGAATATTCTTTTTGTCGGGAATCTAAAATGCTGACGGTAGCGATCATTTGTGGGCCCATAACGGAAAAGCGGTTGGATGAAAGAAAGCGACAAAGATTGAGTTTTATAAATAATGGCGTAAATTATTACTGAATTAACCTTTGTTGGGTTACACGGTGGTTAAAATCTGATAATATGCGTGGTTGCTTGATGCATTAGCTGGTATTATTGCAGATTGTTGAATTATTGATTCCTTACGTGAAAGGCACTTTACTCAATAATTATTACGATGAATTCTTTATTGATATTTTATTGATTGATAATTGTTGCGTTGATATTTTATATTATTATTGTTTTGATAATTGTCATTTACGATATTTTCCATTATCAAATCAATAATTCATATTATTTGAATAATATTATCGAGATAACATTATTGGCAATGTCTAGAAAGTTACATCTAAGGAGAGGTTTGGTCACTAATTAATTGGTAGAGTAAGGAGAAATCCTTATTGGAAAGCCCCTCTTTCACAGGAGCGGCACTGGTTGTCGATCTTTGTGATTACGTAATATTATTTTTAAAATAATTAATTATTGATTATTATGATAAAAAAAATATTTATTTTATGTGGATATAGATGGAGAAATTTTTTTTAATGTGACAATTGTTGAAAATTAATATTTTATCTTTTACGATAAAATAATTCATTTAAATATATTATTTTAATAATATATTAGCGGTGATATTTTATAATGAATGTGGGATATATGAGTATATGAGGAGGTAGAGTATTTTGTGGCATTAAATGTTTAACACATGTTTTTTGTGTGTCGGTGGACACAATTCTTGATAGAAAATTGATTATAAAGTTGTAAAATCGTCAGTTTATGGATTTTGGTCAATTTACATTTGGAATTTGGAAAAACTTTCTTACGCAAAGTTGTAGAGAATGGAATTTCCCATGGAAAGTTGCGAGTTTTGAATTTTACGATAGCAAGAGCTATTTTCTACGAATTATTAAAGTTTAGGAGAATAAAATGATTTTATTAATTTATGGGTGGGACCCACTTTTTGGTTGGTGTTGATTATGCATGAAATTTGCTTTGGAGTTTTCCAAGAGGTTGGCTTGCTTGGTTGGTAGAGGCGTAAGAATTGAAAAGAATAAGAAAATAATATATTTTATTATTTTAGTCTCTCCTTTAGCGTTAACATTTTCCTATAAATAGAGGCTAAGTTAGAATTGAAAATCACACGAAACTAAGTTTTTCTCTTTCTCTCTATATTATTATCGGCGTATTCTTGTGAGTATACTTTGAGTGTTGCTATCTGGTGTGAGTTTACATCGACCTTATCTAGAAATTGATCGGAAATGCGGTTATTTTGAGGTAAGGATGTTATTTCTTTCACAAATGATATTATTTTCTTCAATATCATTATGCCAAAATATTGGTTGAACTTTTATCAAATTTGGAACTTTTTCATATCGGGGTTACTATTCATGAGTTCTTATTCACGATTCTTATTCATGATTCTTATTCTTATTCACGAGATTCTTATTCACGATTCTTATTCACGAAGCGTGAAGATGTTTTTTGTGAAATTTCTATCTTTTTGTGTGGGGGGTTACTATTCACGTATCGGCACTATTCACGATATCTGACCTTTATTCACGAATCTGACACTATTCATTCATAGAAAAATGAAAATTTTCTTTTTGTCCAAGATGTCTATTTTGGCTACTATCTTTGATTGTATCCATGTTTTGATCGTTATTTTTGAGTTACGCTTCAAAATCGTTTATTATGAAGTATTATCGATCTTGGATAAGCTGTTATGCGAATCCCTAATATTTGTCCTTCTATCTCCTTTGGATTCGTTCTTAAAAATATTTTCATCATCCTCGGTCCTTAATGGTGATACTTGATGAATATCTTTGGCTGTTGTAGTGTAAAGATGAGCGATTAAGCGATGAATATCTTTTGGCTGTAGTGCAAAGATGAGCAGTGTTGAGATGAACATGACCCATTTGGTGATTTAAATGAATATCTTTGGCTTTGTAGTGCAAAGATGATTAAAGATGAATATTGATTGTTATTCTGAGGATAAAATATTGATGATGGACTTTTAAACCTTAGAAGGCGGTAGAATTCTTTCTCTACGTGACTCTCTTAATGGATTCTTTATTTCCATTGCATTTGTTGATCTAAAACTTGTTGTCTATTGTATTCTATTAGATTTTCCTGTTGAAGACTAACGATAATTTGTTGTATATTATCTTAGTCATAATATTCTTTACTGGGCTAGTTGAGCTCACCCTTTTCCTTGTTGTTCCATTTTCTTCTCAGGAGGTGAGAACATAGCAGGATCGAGTCGGGGTATGGAATGAAGGTTCTAGAGAGAGTTGTTTAGTAGTCCTCACCATTTTTGTAAAATAATGTATCAATAATTATGATGGGGATTTATTTGCGTGTGGATATTGTCTAGACGGCAATATTTGTATTTAAACTCACAGTATGTATTGTCGTATTTCACACGACATTTGTATTATTGAAGTTGTAGTTATTTACGTACCATGTATTTTGGCGACTCGAGAATGGGTTGGGTGGAATGGACCTATTTTGGGGGCATCTGGGTTTGGTATCGAGCTTAGGGATATGATCTCTGGCGGAGATCGGGGAATAGAACTAGGAGGGGAGAGGCGAGTAAATCCTTCGCTAGTGTGTCTACTAAGCTTATTTGTTGGTCGGTCGTA
The DNA here is from genome assembly GCA_020205605.1 of Panax ginseng. Classification (NCBI taxonomy): domain Eukaryota; kingdom Viridiplantae; phylum Streptophyta; class Magnoliopsida; order Apiales; family Araliaceae; genus Panax; species Panax ginseng. The sequence goes on along the minus strand of CM035136.1, from coordinate 57,869,561 downwards.
ATATAGGATATTATGTGATATGTTAATTTGTTTAATTAACCCTTGTTTTATGGCGATATTTAAGAATGGCATTTGAGAGCGTTAACAATGGAGTTTATGAGGCGGTGGAACAACCTTTAGTCACAAATCGGGAGAGCGTGCAGCAGGAAGGCAATATTCCTCTGTAAACAACGTTCTTCGAGCAAGCGATGAATGATGGAATGTTTAGGAGCTTTTTGCGGTTCATGCAAAATCGACGAGGAGACTTCGTGTACAAAATACTGGTGGAAATGATGATGGCGCCTTGATGCATCATCACGACCCGAAGCAATTCGAGGAGTTGGGACCACAGATTTCCATGGAAAGCGGATCCGATCAAAGCGAAAGCGTGGGTCAAGCAAATTACCAAGATATTTGATGTCTTGGGATGCGGAGAACAGAAGGTTCCATTCACCACCTTTATGTTTCGTGGTGAAGCGATTCTTGGTGGGAATCGTGAGGCGTACTGACAGATTCACTTAACATGTCTTGGGAAAGATTTGAAACTTTTCAATGACAAGTACTTTCGAAAGTATTCGTCATATGAAGGAGGTAGAGTTTATTAGACTCGAGCGAACAACATGATGGTGTCTCGATGCGAGGCAAAGTTCAGCGAGAGTTATCGGTTTGCACCTCATTTGGTGGAGAATGAGGAGCGAAATGGCGTATGTTTACGAGAGGTCTAAAACCGAGATTCGTCGATACCTTATCTCTCATAAGTTTTCTCTGTATTAGGATGTTGTCAGCGGGGCTCGATTATTAGGCGAGATAGTGAGTATACTCAGCGAGAGGGGACCCTGACGAAGGTAGTCATCAAAGCGATGATAACCGGCGAGGAGGAAAGAATATGGACAAAAGCGGTAACCACTCGGTGGTAATCGTGGACATGATAATAGGAAAGGTGACTCAAGTGGAAATTTTTTGAAAGAAGATTCAACAATGGCGGAAGACATCATGGCGACACTAGCACCAACAACAAATGCTAGGGGAGGAGAAGCGGCCTTGGTTAGATGTTACAAATGTGGGAAGGAGGGACATATCATTAAGCTGTCCACAACAATCCAAGGTATGTTATATTCTGTTGTGGAAAAGAAGGCCACATCGCTCGAGATTATGCAGTAGCGAAACCAAGTCCAGTGAGAATGGTGACTCAAAAAGGATGTCCGGAAAAGTCGAAATCAGCGGTTCTGGAAGGCGTTTTCGTGGCCGGTCAAAATGACGAACCCGAATGAGTTTAGCAGGTTAGTTAATTATAATTCTTGCGAAGTTTATACCTTACTGAATCTAGGTTCTACCCATTCTTTTATCTCTCTTGCTTTGCGCTCAGCGTTTGAACTTGACTACGGAGAAATTAGACTTTGACCTATTTATGGAGACTCAGTTAGGAAAAACTTTCATTACATCGTTGTTTAGAAATCTTATGCGATCAAGTTGGCACCATCACATTACTGTTGACCTTATTTCTTTAAAGATACTTGCTTTTGATGTGATTTTAGGGATTGATTGGTTAACTACTCATCATGCCAAATTGATTGCTTTTGTAAGGTTGTTAGTTTTCATATTCTAAGTAACTTTGTTATTGAATTTAAGCAACCAAACCATTGAAGTCAAACTTTTGTCATATCAAACCACAAAGCTATTTGTTTATTGAAAATGAATGTCAAGCTTTCTTAGCCATGTTATGGACTTGAACAATAATCGTCGATTTGAATGATATTTTTGTTGTTAGTGAATTTCTGACGTATTTCTGAGGAATTTCTTGGCCTACTCCAAAGCGTGATATTGAATTTGTATCGACTTTAAATCCGGTACAAAACCCATTTCTAAAATCTCATATCGAATGGCTCTATTGAACTTGAGGAGTTAAAACCCAACTATAGAAGTTGATACGAGCCTCTATCTTATGACTTCCTTTGTGGAATGCAAAGCCAAACTCTCCGTAGGGGGCGCCATATTCGATGCGATAGTAAAGCGATAGGTGCTATTATTGTAACATGTTATCAAGGTTGGGATATGAGTCACAGTTGAGAACAACCTAAGTCGATAATCGAAATCGTAGCTTTCAGGCTTAGTTGGTTATTATCGGAGATTCGTTGAAGGATATTCTCGAATCGCTATTCCATTAACTTGCGGTGACTCGTAGAGATACAAAATTAGAATGGAGCGCGGAATGTGGGAAGAGCTTTGAAGAACTTAAGAAGAGACTCATTTGGCACATGTTACGACCATACCATCTGGAAAAGCGAGCGTGGTAGGTGGCGTGTTGAGTAAAAGATCGTATCTGATCTGAGTGCGATATTGTCAAAGACTCATTTCATATAACTTACAAATATTAGAGATGGAGATGAAAACTCTAGGTATCCGCGTGATGATATCTGAGTATAATCGACTTTTATCGATAAAGTTAAAATCGCTCGGGCTACACGCTGAGGTGATGAATTTGAAGAAGGAGGTGCAAGAAGTTGTTATTTCAAAAGCGAGAATTGGTGATGTGAGAGAAAGCTCAAACCTTGATTTATTAGTTTATTTAAAATCCTCGATCGAGTAGGGCTTTGGCCTATAGACTCGTTTTTCACTTGCCAAGTATGGCGTGTGCATAGCGTTTTTCATGTATCGATGTTACGTAAATATGTGGACGACCGAACCACATTATTGAGTTAGAAACAGACGAGATAATAGAAGACTTAACATACGAGGAGGTACTGTCAAGATTTTGGATAGGAAGAAGCATGTCTTTACGTAAGAAGGTCATACCACAAGTTAAAGTTTTGTGGAGAAACCATCTTATTGAGGAAATGACTTTGGGAGTTGGAAAGCGGAAATGTAAGCGAGGTATCTTCATCTTTTCGATACACGAATGCATACGTCAATTTCGAGGCGAAATTTCATAAGGAGGGAGGTTGTAAGACCCCAACTTATTATAAATAAAATTGAATTTTCCTTTATTCATTATTCTAAATTAATAAGGGTTAATTTGATATAATTCTTTGGTTATGGGTGAAATGTGCAAAGTTTACAAAATAAGCAAGTGGTTATAAAATATTCATTATTATTCGGGGAATATTCGTTTGGTCGTGGAATATTCTTTTTGTCGGGGAATCTCAAATCTGACAGTAGCTTGATCATTGGTGGGCCCCATAGCGGAAAAGCGGTTGGATGAAAGAAAGCGACAAAGATTGAGTTTTATAAATAACGGCGCATAAATTATTATTCTGAATTAACTTTGTTGGGTTACACGGTGGTTAAAATCTGATAATATGCGTGGTTTGCGATGGCTACGGTATTTACGCAGTATTGTTGAATTATTGATTCTTACGTGAAGAAAGCCTACTCGATAATTATTACGATGAATTCTTATTCAATATTTTATTGATTGATAATTGTTGCGTTGATATTTTATATTATTATTGTTTTGATAATTGTCATTGCATTGCGATATTTTCCATTATCAAATCAATAATTCATATTATTTGAATAATATTATCGAGATAACATTATTGGCAATGTCTAGAAAGTTACATCTAAGGAGAGGTTTGGTCACCTAATTACTTGGCGCGATAAGGAGAAATCCTTATTGGAAAGCCCCTCTTTCTTTGAGGAGCGGCACGGTTGTCGATCTTGTGATTACGTAATATTATTTTAAAATAATTAATTATTGATTATTATGATAAAGAAAATATTTATTTTATGTGGATATAGATGGAGAAATTTTTTTAATGTGACAATTGTTGAAAATTAATATTTTATCTTTTTACGATAAAATAATTCATTTAAATATATTATTTTAATAATATATTAGCGGTGATATTTTATAATGAATGTGGGATATATGAGTATATGAGGAGGTAGAGTATTTTGTGGCATTAAATATTTAACACACATTTTTTGTGTGTCGGTGGACACAATTCTTGATAGAAAATTGATTATAAGGCGTAAAATAAATAGTTTATGGATTTTGGTCAATTTACATTTGGAATTTGGAAAAACTTTCTTACGCAAAGTTGTAGAGAATGGAATTTCCATGGAAAGTTATGAGTTTTGAATTTTTTTAATAAGCAAGAGCTATTTTTCTCTGAATTATTGAAGTTTGAGGAGAATAAAATGATTTTATTAATTTATGGGTGGGACCCACTTTTTGGTTGGTGTTGATTATGCATGAAATTTCTTTGGAGTTTTTTCAAGAGGTTGGCTTGCTTGGTTGGTAGAGAGCGTAAAATTGAAAAGAATAAAAAATAATATATTTTATTATTTTAGTCTCCTTTAAGCGTTCTAACATTTTCCTATAAATAGAGGCTAAGTTAGAATTGAAAATCACACGAAACTAAGTTTTTCTCTTTCTCTCTCTATATTATCGGCGTATTCTTGTGAGTATACTTTGAGTGTTGCTATCTCGGTGCGAGTTTACATCATCGACCTTATCTGAGAAATTGATCGGAAATACGGTTATTTTGAGGTAAGGGATGTTATTTCTTTCATAAATGATATTATTTTCTTGATATCATTATGCCAAAATATTGGTTGAACTTTTATCAAATTTGGAACTTTTTCATATGGGGTTCTATTCATGAGTTTCTTATTCACGAGTTCTTATTCATGAGTTTCTATTCACGAGTTACTATTCACGAGTACTATTCACGAAGCGTGAAGATGTTTTTGTGAAATTTCTATCTTTTTGTGTCGGGGTTACTATTCACGTATACGGCACTATTCACGTATACGACACTATTCACGAATACGGCACTATTCACCGAAAAATGAAAATTTTCCTTTTTGTCCAAGATGTCTATTTTGGCTACTATCTTTGATTGTATCCATGTTTTGATCGTTATTTTTGAGTTCTGCTTCAAAATCGTTTATTATGAAGTATTATCGATCTTGGATAAAAAGCTGTTATACGAATCCCCTAATATTTGTCCTTCTATCTCCTTTGGATTCGTTCTTAAAAATATTTTTCATCATCCTCGGTCCTTAATGGTGATACTTGATGAATATCTTTGGCACTGTAGTAAAAAGATGAGCGATTAAGCGATGAATATCTTTGGCTGTAGTGCAAAGATGAGCAGTGTTGAGATGAACATGACCATTTGGTGATTTAAATGAATATCTTTGGCATTTGTAGTGCAAAGTGCAAAGATGAATATTGATTGTTATTCTGAGGATAAAATATTGATGATGGACTTTTAAACCTTAGAAGGCGGTAGAATTCTTTCTCTACGTGACTCTTCTAATGGATTCTTTATTTCCATTGCATTTGTTGATCTAAAACTTGTTGTCTATTGTATTCTATTAGATTTTTCCTGTTGAAGACTAACGATAATTTGTTGTATATTATCTTAGTCGTATAATATTCTTTTTGGGCTAGTTGAGCTCACCCTTTTCCTTGTTGTTCCATTTTCTTCTCGGGAGGTGAGAACATAGCGAGGATCGAGTCGGGGTATGGAATGAAGGTTCTAGAGAGAGTTGTTTAGTAGTCCTCACCATTTTGTAAAATAATGTATCAATAATTATGATGGGGATTTATTTGCGTGTGGATATTGTCAGGCGGCAATATACGTATTTAAACTCACGGTATGTATTATCGTATTTCACGACATTTGTATTATTGAAGTTGTAGTTATTTACGTACCATGTATTTGGCGACTCAGAATGGGTTGGGTGGAATGGACCTATTTTGGGGGCGTCACATATATGATAACTGTGACGCCCCCAAAATTAGGTATACGTCACCCATCTTGGGTCGCCACTTACATGGTACATAAATTCAAATACAACTAAATAATACAATTGTCGTGTAAAATACGACAAAACATAAAGTGTGAGTTTGAATACAAATATTGTCTACTAGTGATTATACAAACTCAAAAGGAGTCCTTATTACAATTATTATTACACTATTTCACAGAATAGTGAGGACTACTAATGCTATCATCTGGTCCGTCACTTCATTCCCCGACTAGTCTAGTCGCTACTTATCGTTATCATTTCTGAAGAAAACAATAAAAGTAAAAGGGTGAGCTCAATTAGCCCAAGAGGAAATATTATGACTAAGATAATCAAGAATATATTATTAGCCTTAGCCTTCAACATTGTTAAAGCGATCAATATAACAACCATCAAGTTTAAGCTAGCAATGAGACACAAGCAATCCATTAAAAGAGTCGAGTAGAGAGTAAAATCTACTATCTTTTATGATTTAGAAGGTTTTTCATCACTTTTATCATTTGAGACTCAACAATAAATAATCCACATTATCGAATCACCCCACACTACGGCCGAGGATATTCTTTAGTATCACGACCACAATTATCCATGCACTACGGGCCAAGAATATTTGTGTATTCAATAATGGTCATGATCATGCCAACAACTGTCCATCAATGCTCTACGGGCCAATGAGGACTTTTTCCACATCATTTGTAACATTACGATCATGATTATACCGAATAATCCCTGGTCATAATCATACCAAGTCCATTGCATTATAGGCCCAGATGACTTTCAACAAAATCTAAACATGAGGATGATGACAATGATATAAGAATTCAATTAAACAAGTTCAAGAATTAATTTATCCAGAACTAATAACGTCCAAATTGTCAACATGATACTGCTTTGTAGAGTAAAATTCAAGAATGCTCAAAAGAATATTTCCATGAAAAGATACTGGATGAAGCGCAAGCGCAAATATCAAGGATATTCCACTAATTTCATGGAGTATAGAAGTCAAAACTTTAACCAACTGTGTATAATAAGGAATGGAATAATAAAAGAAATTATCAAGCATGCGATAGACCGCACAGGCTGGTTATTCCAATAGAATAATAAATAACGGAATCAGGTCCGGCGTAAAACGCGCAGACAAGATATTCCAACAGAATAATAAAGACAAAATCAGGTCCGGCGTAAAATGCACAAACAGGATATTCCAACAGAATAATAAAGATGGAATCGGTCCAGGCGAAAAAGCGCATAGACGAGCGGGATATTCCATGAGAATAATAAAAGGCGGAATCGGTCCAGGCGTAGAACGCATGAGATAAGATATTCCAACAGAATAATAAAAAGGCGAAATCGGTCCGGCAGTAAAAGCGCACAAACGAGGATATTCAATGAGAATAATAAAGATGGAATCAGTCCAAACATAAAAACGCATGCATGACGAGGATATTCCAGCAGAATAATATAAAGGCGGAATCGAGTCCGGCGTAGAACGCATGCAGACAAGATATTCAAATGAGAATAATAAAGGCGAGAATCCGGTCCGGCGTAAAAGCATGCATGTGATAGGATATTCAACGAGAATAATAAAAAGGCGGAATCAGTCCAAACGAACGCCTGCAGACGAGGATATTCCAATGAGAATAATAAAGACGCAAGCGAGTCCGGCGTAGAACGCTTGCATGGGATGTTCCAAGCAGAATGATAAAGAATGGAGCAACGGAAGAATTTCACCAAGTATAGGGTAGCTCGGCAGATATCTGAGTTATTCAATAGAATAATAAAGAATGGAATAACAGAAGTTCTCTTCATGAATACGAAAGAAAGAAATAATACTCCCTACGAGTACAACAAATAATATTCCCTACCTTAAAAAGAAGAGTACTAGATATAGGAGTAGTGAAGTAGCAGAATACTTTTCTTCTTTCTCTTTATAATAATTGCTCTAAAGCTTTTGTGAATTGGTGAGAAATGAAGGAAGAATGAGCTCCTATTTATAGAAAAATATAGTTTCGATAATTGCACGTTTTGGGGCTTGAAATATTACAGTATAATACATTCCTCTTTTTCTTCATTTTTAATCTAGTCCTGCAAGTATTATCAATCTTGCACAAACTCCCCTAATAGTAAATCATGTGAATCAATAGTACAATCATGTGAATAAATAGTTTAATCATGTGAAAAAATTAATTACAGTATAGTACCTTCAACTATACCTCCATTTTTAACTTAGTCATGCAAGTATTATCAATCTTGCACCACCACCCCTAATAGTATAAGAATGTGAATCAATAGTAACTCATGAATAGTAACTCGTGAATAGTAACTCATGAATAGTACTCCGACACAAAAAGTGTTCCGAATACCCGAGTGAACAATATAACCTCCAGACATCAATTATCATCGAAATAAATGTCAATTTCCACTAACACTAATAATCCCAATACAATGGAACAATCAATGTCATCTTTAATCAACACAACTTATTCATCATTAATATTATAACTCACAATATTTAACAACCAGGTCGTTCCGGAAAGAGGGGCTTTTCGATAAGGATTTCTCCTTATTGGTGGCGTAATTAGGTGACCAAACCTCTCCTCGTGAACTTCTAGACATTGTCAATATTGCAAATAATAATATGAATAACTTTTGTTAAATCTCAATTATTGATTTAATAATAATAAATATTATGCGGATGATCTTATGACAATAATTGAATCAATAATATGAGAGATATGATGCGGCAATTCTTTGTAGCAATAATTGAGTATAACCGAGTGACTTCTTCACGTAAGCATTAATAATCAATACTGAGTGTGCTACTATGCAACCACACGTATTCATTGTATTTTTTACTACCGAGTAGTTCAACAAGATTAACGGTAAAACTTCGTAGATTATTTTCATAAAATATTTTTTGTCGTTTTCTCAATCCGGCAATAATTCCATTCATGAGGTACACCAATGATTGTGTCATCGCTTACGAATATTCCACGATAAAACAAATATTCCCCGACCAATCGAATATTATATAACAACTTGCGTACTTTGCAAAATTTATAAATATAACCCACAACTATAACATTATATCAAATCCACACCATAATATTTAAAAAATTATTTCGAGAAAATTAAATCTTTATTCATAAAATCTGGGGTCTCACAATCTCCTCTCCTCATAAAATTTCACCCTCGAAATTTACGTACGTACCTGGTATGCCGAATAGGTGAGGATACCTTGACATCACTTCAAATTCTAACCCTTGAGCTATAACCTTTGAGTGTCGAATATAATCCTTGTTATCCAAGATTTTAACACGTATCTCCTCATATGTTAAATCATCCTCTATCTCGTCCGGTTCTAAATTAATAATGTGGTTCGGGTCATCCCCATATTTACGTAACGTCGATACGTTAAAAACGTTATGAACACGCGACATACTTGGCGGTAAAACGAGTCTATAAGCCACAGTTCCTACTTTATCGAGGATTTTAAATGGGCCAATTAAATTAAGGGTTGAGATTTCCTCTCTTCGTCGATTCTTGCTTCTAGAATAATGCCCTCTTGAACCTTCTTCTTCACATTTATCAGCTCCGGGTGTGTAGCTTGAGCGGCTTTAACTTTATCGATTAAAGTCGATTCTACTCGTATATTCGTTATCTTCACGGGGTTCGTATATTTGCACTTATAAACGCATACGATCTTCTACTCAACGCGTCAGCTACCACATTCGCATTTCAATGATGGTATTGAATGATATGATCATAATCTTCAACAGCTTGAGCCAACGTCTTTGGCGCATGTTACGTTCATTTTAGTTGAAGAAATATTTGAGGGTTTTAGAAATGGGTTTTGTACTGGGGTCAATACAAAATTCGATTTCACGCTCTAGGGGTAGGTTAAGAAGTCTTCAAGAATACGTCAGGAAATTTATTAACAATAGAAATATCATTCAAAACTGTGACTCTCATCCAAGACTTGGGTAACACATCACATTAATACCTATCATCTTGCCATCGTCATTCACAGCGTCGCCTATAGAAAGTCTGGCTTCGGTGCATTCCACACAAGGAAGTCAACAACGAAAGGACCGGGGCTCTTTACTTATGGCTTGATATGACAGTGATTGACTTTAGTGGTTTGGTTGCTTGAATTCGCATAATGAGGTTGGTTAGGAATATGAAAGCTAACAACCTCACTGAAAAGCTTGATAAGTAGCTAACCAATCGATTCCTAAAATCACATCCAAGGCAAGTATTTTCAAAGAGATACGATCGATGCGAAGTAGCGTGAAAGTGTTGATTTGAACAAGATTTATAAATAGTGGAGGTAATGAAGGTTTCTCCCAACCCGAGTTTCAACAGATAAATCAAAATCTAACTTCTAGGAGTTAAATTCAAACATTGAACACAACTAGGTGAAATAAAAGAGTGAGTAGAACCGGTATCTAACACGGTATAGACTTCACAAGAGTTTATGACTAACATACCCGTGATAATTTTATTCAGGTTCCTCATCACGAAAAAAATGCTCTCTCTTAAACTCATCGCTTTTTGGCTTATGCGGGACATCCTTTGGTGCCTCCATCCTAGCTGAACTTGTCTTCGATGAACGAAAAAATCGGGCTAAATGACCTTCTCTTCCACAATTATAACATGTTTTGGACGGCATCGCGCTAGATTTGGTGATGATGTGTCCTCCCTCGCATTTGAAGTATATGACCGGTGGTCGTTCTTCTTCCTTTGAAACGGGTGTTGGTGCTGCTGTCTTTCCATCATTATTGAACCTTCTCTTCTTGAACTTTCCACTTCTATTATCTTGGCCATGATTACCACCGAAGTGGTTACCATTCTTGGCATGATAATTCCCCACGATGGTTATCATTGTCCCGATGGCGTGCGTTGCCCTCGGGTACAATTATTATCGTGTTGTTGGTCGTTGCCTTTTGGTTGTCTTTGACTCATTATCGCGTTCCAATAACTGAGCCCTATTCACAACATCTGAATATAAACAAAGTTTGTGAGAAATGAGGTATTAGCGTATATTTCGACCAAATGGGATGCAAACCGAGACAACTCGGCAAACTTAGCCTCGTACTGCGACACGGTCATATTGTTTTGCTCCAGCTTGATGAACTCCACCTCCTTCATGTGACGAATACTTTTGGGAAAGTACTTGTCGTTGAACAGCTCTTCGAACTTCTCCCAAGACATCTTGAGTGCGTCGATGCTGGTGCGTTTATAGATTCCCACCGATGAATCGCCTCTTCATGCAACATAAAGGTGGCAAAGGGAACCTTTTGCTCCTCTGAGCATCCCAAGACATCAAATATCTTAGTGATCTGCTTTAACCATGTCTTCGCCTTAAGTGATTCTAGCTTTGCCAAAAACTCCGGTGGTCCCGACTCCTTGAATTGCTTAGCGGTGACCAATCGTGGGTTGCCATTGTTTACTCCTGTATTATGAACAGGAGTGGCCTTCGCCTGATGTTGCATGAATTCTAAAAAGCTCCCAAACGTACCGTCGTTGGTCAATTGATCAGTGTTGGTGTTTACAAGAAGATTATCGACATCATGTTGCACATTGTCCTGATTATTGATATGTGGAGACTCAACGGTATCCTGTGCTCCATTACTATTCTCAACATTCTCGGATGTCATTTTCAAATACTGCCACAAAATAAGGGTTAATTAACATCACATATTATCCCTATACTCTGACCGACCAATTAAATATCAAATAAACTTAGGTAGGTCATACTAGCGAAGGAATTCACCGTCTCTCCCCTCCTAGTTCTAGTCTCACATCTTAGCCAGGGATCATATCCCTAAGCTTTGATACCAACTGTGACGCCCCCAAAATTAGGTATACGTCACCCATCTTGGGTCGCCACTTACATGGTACATAAATTCAAATACAACTTAATAATACAATTGTCATGTAAAATACGACAAAACATAAACTGTGAGTTTGAATACAAATATTGTCTATTAGAGATTATACAAACTCAAAAGGAGTCCTTCTAACAATTATTATTACACTATTTCACGGAATAGTGAGGACTACTAATCTTTATCATACAATTAAGTCACTCCGGTTCACGACTAGTCCACCTACGTTCTCATTTCACGAAGAGAACAATAAAAGTTAAAGGGTGAGCTCAACTAGCCCGAGAGGAAATATTATGACTAAGATAATGCGAGAATATATTATCGTTAGCCTTCAAGCGATGTTAAAGCGATACAATATAACAACCATCAAGTTTAAGCTGCGGTGAACAAGCAATCCATTAAAAGAGTCAAGTAGAGAATAAAATCTACTATCTTTTATGATTTAGAAGGTTTTTCATCACTTTTATCAGCTGGGACTCAGCAATAAATAATCCACATCATCGAATCACCCCTGCACTACGGCCAAGGATATTCTTTAGTATCACGACCACAATTATCCATGCACTACGGGCCAAGAATATTTGTGTATTCAATAATGGTCATGATCATGCCAACAACTGTCCATCAATGCTCTACGGGCCAATGAGGACTTTTTCCACATCATTTGTAACATTACGGTCATGATTATACCGAATAATCCTTGGTCATAATCATACCAAGTCCATCTATGCACTATAGGCCATAGATGACTTTCAACAAAATATAAACATGAGGATGATGACAATGATATAAAAATTCAATAAAACAAGTTCAAGAATTAATTTATCCAAGAACTAATAACGTCCAAATTGTCAACATGATACTGCTTTGTAGAGTAAAATTCAAGAATGTTCAGAAGAATATTTCAATGAAAAGATACTGGATGAAGCGCAAGCGCAAATATCAAGGATATTCCACTAATTTAATGGCGTATAGAAGTCAAAACTTTAACCAACTGAGTATAATAAGGAATGGAATAACAAAAGAAATCACCGGGCATGCGATAGACGCGCTTGAGCGAGTTATTCCAATGATTAATAAATAACGGAATCGAGTCCGGCGTAAAACGCATGATGCGAGGATATTCTAACGAGAATAATAAAGGCGGAATCGGTCCGGCAGAAACGCATGCATGTGAGCGGGATATTTTAACGAGAATAATAAAGAGGCGGAATCGAGTCCGGCAGTAAAAACGCATGCATGACGAGGATATTCCAGCAGAATAATAAAGACGAGAATCGGTCCGGCGTAAAACGCATGCAGACGAGGATATTCCACGAGAATAATAAAGGCGAAATCGGTCGGCGTAGAAACGCATGAGCCGAGGATATTCCAAATGAGAATAATAAAGGCGCAAGAAGGTCCGGCGAGAACGCATGCAGACGGGATGTTCCAACAGAATGATAAAGAATGGAGCAACAGAAGAATTTCACCAAGTATAGGGTAGCCCGCGTATACAGGTTATTCCAACAGAATAATAAAGAATGGAATAACAGAAGTTCTCTTCATGAATACGAAAGAAAGAAATAATACTCCCTACGAGTACAACAAATAACATTCCCTACCTTAAAAAGAAGAGTACTGGATATAGGAGTAGTGAAGTAGCAGAATACTTTTCTTCTTTCTCTCTATAATTCCTCTCTATAATAATTGCTCTAATGCTTTTGTGAATTGGTGAGAAATGAAGGAAGAATGAGTTCCTATTTATAGAAAAATATAGTTTCGATAATTGCACGTTTTAGGGCTTGAAATATTACAGTATAATACATTCCTCTTTTTCTTCATTTTTAATTTAGTCCTGCAAGTATTATCAATCTTGCACCAACTCCCCTAATAGTAAATCATGTGAATCAATAGTACAATCATGTGAATAAATAGTATAATAATGTGAAAAATTAATTACGAGATATAGTACCTTCAACTATACCTCCATTTTAACTTAGTCATGCAAGTATTATCAATCTTGCACCACCACCCCTAATAGTATAAGAATGTGAATCAATAGTAACTCGTGAATAGTAACTCGTGAATAGTACTCCGACACAAAAAGTGTTCCGAATACCCGAGTGAACAATATAACCTCCAGACATCAATTATCATCGAAATAAATGTCAATTTCCACTAACACTAATAATCCCAATACAATGGAACAATCAACGTCATCTTTAATCAACACAACTTATTCATCATTAATATTATAACTCACAATATTTAACAACCAGGTCGTTCCCAGGAAAGAGGGGGCTTTCTGATAAGGATTTCTCCTTATTGGCGCGTAATTAGGTGACCAAACCTCTCCTTGACAGAACTTCTAGACATTGTCAATATTGCAAATAATAATATGAATAACTTTATCATCTCAATTATTGATTTAATAATAATAAATATTATGCAGATGATACTATGACAATAATTGAATCAATAATATGAGAGATATGATCAAGACAATTCTTTGTAGCAATAATTGAGTATAACCGAGTGACTTCTTACGTAAGCATTAATAATCAATCTGGTGTGCTACTATGCAACGACACACGTACATCGTACTTTTACTACTGAAAGTAGTTTCAGCAAGATTATGCGGTAAAACTTCCGCCGTAGTTATTTTCATAAAAAAAATTTGTCGTTTTCTCAATCAAACAATAATTCCGATTCTTGAGGTCCACCAATGATTGTGTCATTGCACGAATATTCCCTGATAAAAAAAATATTCCATGACCAATCGAATATTATATAACAATTTGCGTACTTTGCAAAATTTATAAATATAACCCACAACTATAACATTATATCAAATCCACACCATAATATTTAAAAAATTATTTCGAAAAAATTAAATCTTTATTCATAAAATCTGGGGTCTCACAATAACGAAATATTTATTTTATGTTGATATAAATGATGGTTATATTTATGTTATGTGGTTATAAATGAAGGAATAAAAGCTGAGGTGTTTTATCAGTATTTTGTCGGAATAAGAGGTGTTAAAAATAGTCCGTATGTGGATTTCAGATATTTTCTATTTGGAATTTGAAAAAAACTTAAACTTACAAAGTTATAGAGAATTTAATTTCCTATGGAATGGACATAAAATTCATATTTTTCTGATAAAGGGCTATTTATTATGAATTATTGAAGTTTCAGAAACAAATGTTTTTATTTAAAATATGGGTGGTCCCCACTTTTGGTTGGTGAGAAATAAAATGTGCTAGAATTTATTTTCAAAAGTGGTGGACTTGAATAGTAGCAGGTTAGTCTGCTATGGCGTTCTAAGCATTTTCCTATAAATAGGGTGCTTAGTTATAATTGAAAATCACAACAGAAACAAGTTTTCTCTCTTTCTCTCTCTATATTATCGAGCGTATTTTGTGGGTATTTAGATACTTTGTGAGTTTCTATTCATCGTCTGCAAGTTTCCTTGACCTTATCCGATATTAGATCAATCTCTCGATATTTTGAGGCAAGGGATGTTATTTTCTTCTTAATGATGTTATTCTTTCAATATCATTATACCGAAATATTGGTATGGATTTTATTGTGGAATTTCTACCTTTTTGTGTCAGGGTTACTATTCACGTATACGATACTATTCATGTATACGACACTATTCACAAATACATCACTATTCACCGAAAAATGAAATTTTCTTCTTTTTGTCCAAGATGTCTATTATGGTTACTATCTTTGATTGTATCTATGTTTTGATCTTTATTTTTGAATTTTGCTTCAAAATTTGTTATTATATATGGAGTATTATTGAACTTGGATAAACTGTAATACGAATCCCTAATATTTGTTCTTTTATCTCATTGGATTCGTTTTCTTTAAGATATTTTTTATTATCCTTAGTCCTAAATGATGATATAACTGAATATCTTTGGCCTGTAGTGCAAAGATGAATGATTAACTGATGAAAATCTTTGGCCCGTAGTGCAAAGATGAACAGGTATTGAGATGAACACGACCAACTTGTGATACAAATGAATATCTTTGGCATGTAGTGTAAAGATGAATATTTGATTCAAGATGTATATTGATTGATGTTACAGGGATAAAATATTGATGATGGACTTTTAAATCTTAGAAGAGTAGAATTCATTCTCTACTTGACTCTTCTAATGGATTGTTATTTCCGCTGCAGTTGTTGATCTAAAACTTGTTGTCTATTATATTTTATCAGATTTTTTCCCCTATTGAAGACTAATGATAATTTGTTGTATATTATCTTAGTCATAATATTCTTTACTGGGCTAGTTGAGCTCACCCTTTTCCTTTTTTGTTCCATTGTTCTTCTCAGGATGAGAGAGTTTAGCAGGAACTAGCCGGGGTATGGAGTGATGATTCACGATAGTTGTTTTAGTAGTCCTCACTATTTTGTATAATAGTGTATCAATAATTGTATTGGGAACTCCTTTTGAGTTTGTATACTGTCTATTAGACAATATTTGTATTCAAACTCACAGTATATGTGAGACCCCGAATTTTATGAAATAAAAGTACTAAATTTTTCTATTTTGGTAAATAGTTAAATTGATAAAAGTTTAAAGTTAAGGGTGATATGTGAAAATTTGTCAAAGTAGACAAGTTGTCATAAAATACTCAGTTACTATTCACTGTAGTATTGTTCACTCGAGTATTTGGGGAACTTTTTGTGTCGCAGTACTATTCATGAGTTACTATTCACGAGTTACTATTCATGAATTACTATTCAGGAGTTACTATTCATGAGTTACTATTCATGAGTTACTATTCACAAGTTACTATTTACAGGGTACTATTCACCCGTAAGATATATTTCTTTTTGGTCCAAATCATTTTTGGGTACAATATTATTCCATGAGGAGATGTGCTAATTTTTCAGACCGTTGGTTGAAATTATATTAGTAAATCAATATGGATCGTTGGTTTAAAGTTTTAATAGTAAATCAATATGGATCGCTGGTTTAAAGTTTTAATAGTGAATCAGTATGGACCGTTGCTTTAAAGTTTTAATAGTAAATCAATATGGACCGTTGCTTTAAGTTTTAATAGTAAATCAATATGGACCGTCCGTTTAAAAGTAAATCAATCTGGACCGTTCATGAATTAGTTACTATTCAGTCCATTCTCCTATAAATAAAAGCTCATTCCTTCATTATTTCTTACAAATTCAATGAAACTCTAGAGAGAGAAACTATAGAGAGAAAGTAGAAAAGTATTTTGCTACTTCACTACTCCAATATCCAGTTTCTTCTAAGGTAAGGGATATTATTTGTTGTACTCGTAAGGGGTATTATTTCTTTTGTATTCATGAAGAGAACTTCTGTTATTCCATTATTTATTATTCTGTTGGAATAACTCAGATATCTGTGAGCTACCCTATACGTGGTGAAATTCTTCTGTTATTTTATTATTTATTATTCTCGTCGGAATATCGTATACGTGCGTTTCTTTGGGACCTCATTCCATTATTTATTATTCTATCGGAATATCACTCGTCATGCGTTTCTGGGACTGGTTTCATTCTTTATTATTACATTTGGAATATCCTGTCGTGCATTTTACGCCGACTGGTTCCGATTATTTATTATTCATTGGAATAACTCGCCTGCATGCGATCTATCGCATGCATGGTGATTTCTTTTGTTATTCCATTCTTTATTATACTCAGTTGGTTAAAACTTTGACTTCTATACTCCATGAAATTAGTGGAATATCCTTGATATTTGCGCTTCATCTAGTATCTTTTCATGAAAATATTCTTCTGAGCATTCTTGAATTTTACTCTACAAAGAAGTATCATGTTGACAATGTGGACGTTATTAGTTCCTGGATAAATTAATTCTTGAACTTGTTTTATTGAATTCTTATATCATTGTCATCATCCTCATGCTTATATTATGTTGAAAGTCATCTGTGGCCTGTAGTGCATAGATGGACTTGGTATGATTATGACCAGGGATTATTCGGTATAATCATAATCGTAATGTTACAAATGATGTAGAAAAAGTCCTCATTGGCCCATAGTGCATTGATGGACAGTTTTTGGTATGATTATGGCTATGGATTCTCTTTGGCCGTAGTGCAAAGATGAATTGTTTTATGGCATAATCAGGACCGTTGATGAAAACATGATTATTTTAAACCGTAGTGCATGGATAATTCGTGGTCGTGATACTAAAGAATATCCTTGGCCGTAGTGCAGGGGTGATTCGATGATGTGGATTATTTATTAAGCCGAGTCCCAGCGATAAAAGTGATGAAAAACCTTTTAAATCATAGAAGATAGTAGATTTTTCCCTACTTGACTCTTTTAATGGATTGATTGTTCCGCTGCAGTTAAACTTGATAGTTATTATATTTTATCAGTTTAACACTGTTGAAGGCTAATGATAATTTATTCTGCATTATCTTAGTCATAATATTTCTTACTGGACTAGTTGAGCTCACCCTTTCTTTCACTGTTCTCTTCAGGAAATGAGAACGTAGTTGAGACTACTCGGGGAACTGAGTGATTGTCCTAGATGGTGCATTAGTAGTCCTCACTATTTTGTGAAATAGTTTAATAATAAATATAATGAGGACTCCATTGAGTGTGGATATTGTCTAGATGACAATATTTGTATTAAAACCCACAGCCTATGTTTAGTCGTATTTTACACGATTGTTGTATAATTAAGTTATATTTGTATTCAGTACCTTGTATCTGGCGACCCAAAATGGGTGATGTATACCTGTTTTGGGGGCGTCACAGTTGGTATCAAAGCTTAGGGATATGATCCCTGGCTGAGATGTGAGACAAGAACTAGGAGGAGAGGCGGGAATTCCTCGCTAGTATGACCTACCTAAGTTTATTTGTTATTTAAGTGGCTGGAACGTAGGAATATAGGGGGTATTATGTGGTATGTCAATTAACCCTTATTTTGAAACTATATTCTAGAATGATATTTGAAATACAGGAGATGAGAAATGGAAAATCATGATAGAGAGGAAATAACCGGGAAAGTACAATCTAAAAAGAAAGCAAGGTATTCTCATCTCTTCGAATATCAGGTACGTACGTAAATTTCGAGGGCAAAATTTCATAAGGAGGGAAATTGTGAAACCCCTAATTTTATGAAATAAAAGTATTCAATTTTTCTATTTTGGTAAATAGTTAAATTGATAAAAGTTTAAAGTTAAGGGTGATATGTGAAAATTTTTCAAAGTAGACAAGTTATCATAAAATACCCGGTTACTATTCACTCTAGTATTGTTCACTCGAGTATTTGGGGCACTTTTTGTGTCGGAGTACTATTCACGAGTTACTATTCATGAGTTACTATTCACGAGTTACTATTTATGAGTTACTATTCATGAGTTACTATTCACGAGGTACTATTCACCCGTAAGATATATTTCTTTTTGGTCCAAATCATTTTTGGGTACAATATTATTCCATAAGAGATGTGCTAATTTTTCAGACCGTTGGTTGAAATTATATTAGTAAATCAATATGGATCGTTGGTTTAAAGTTTTAATAGTAAATCAATATGGATCACTGGTTTAAAGTTTAAATAGTGACTCAGTATGGACCGTTGCTTTAAAGTTTTAATAATGAATCAGTATGGACCGTTGCTTTAAAGTTTTAATAGTGAATCAGTATGGACCGTTGCTTTAAGTTTTAATAGTAAATCAATATGGACCGTCCGTTTAAAAGTAAATCAATCTGGACCGTTCATGAATTAGTTACTATTCAGTCCATTCTCCTATAAATAAAAGCTCAT
This sequence comes from Panax ginseng, assembly GCA_020205605.1. Lineage (NCBI taxonomy): Eukaryota > Viridiplantae > Streptophyta > Magnoliopsida > Apiales > Araliaceae > Panax > Panax ginseng. Next base: position 57,850,147 of record CM035136.1, on the reverse strand, counting down.
TCCTTTATTATTTCTTACAAATTCAATGAAACTCTAGAGAGAGAAACTATAGAGAGAAAGAAGAAAAGTATTTTGCTACTTCACTACTCCAATATCCAGTTTCTTCTAAGGTAAGGGATATTATTTGTTGTACTCGTAAGGGTATTATTTCTTTTGTATTCATGAAGAGAACTTACATTATTCCATTATTTATTATTCGTTGGAATAACTTTATATCGTGAGCTACCTATACTTGGTGAAATTCTTACATTATTTTATTATTTATTATTACGTCGAAATATCACGCTGCAATGCGTACGTTCTTGTGGGACCTCGTTCCATTATTTATTATTCGTTGAATATCCTATTCGTGCGTTACGCATGGACACGGGTTCCATTCTTTATTATTACATTTGGAATATCACATGCATGCTTTTTCTGACGGACCTAGTTCCGTTATTTATTATTCATTGGAATAACTCGCATGCGTATGATTCTATCGCATGTATTGTGATTTCTTTTGTTATTCCATTCTTTATTATACTCAGTTAGTTAAAACTTTGACTTCTATACTCCATGAAATTAGTGGAATATCCTAGATATTTGCGCTTCATCCAGTATCTTTTCATGAAAATATTCTTCTAAGCATTCTTGAATTTTACTCTACAAAGAAGTATCATGTTGACAATGTGGACGTTATTAGTTTCTGGATAAATTAATTCTTGAACTTGTTTTATTGAATTCTTATATCATTGTCATCATCCTCATGCTTATATTATGTTGAAAGTCATATGTGGCCTGTAGTGCACAGATGGACTTGGTATGATTATGACCAGGGATTATTCGGTATAATCATAACCGTAATGTTACAAATGATGTGGAAAAAGTCCTCATTGGCCCGTAGTGCATTGATGGACAGTTTTTGGTATGATTATGGTTATGGATTCTCTTTGGGTCAGAAAGTGCAAAGATGAATTATTTTATGGCTTGATCGGGGAATAGTTGATGAAAACATGATTATCTTAAACTGTAGTGCATGGATAATTCGTAGTCGTGATACTAAAAATATCCTTGGCCGTAGTGCAGGGGTGATTCGATGATGTGGATTATTTATTAAGCTGAGTCCCAGCGATAAAAGTGATGAAAAACCTTTTAAATCATAGAAGATAGTAGATTTTATTCCCTACTTGACTCTTCTAATGGATTGCTTGTTCCGCTGTAGTTAAACTTGATAGTTATTATATTTTATCAGTTTAACACCGTTGAAGGCTAATGATAATTTATTTTGCATTATCTTAGTCATAATATTTCTTACTGGGCTAGTTGAGCTCACCATTTCTTTCACTGTTCTCTTCAGGAAATGAGAACGTAGTTAGGACTACTCGGGGAACAGAGTGATGGTCCTAGATGGTGCATTAGTAGTCCTCACTATTCTATGAAATAGTGTGATAATAAATATAATGAGGACTCCATTGAGTGTGGATATTGTCTAGATGACAATATTTGTATTAAAACTCACAGCCTAAGTTTTGTCGTATTTTACACGACTGTTGTATAAGTAAGTTGTATTTGTATTCAGTACCTTGTATCTGGCAACCCAAGATAGGTTATGTATACCTATTTTGGGGGCGTCACAGTATATGTCTTGTCGTATTTTGCACGATAATTGTATTACTGAAGTTGTATTTGTTTCTGTACCATGTATTTGGCGACTCAGAATGGGTGATGTATACCTATTTTCACAAGGCCACGGTTAGTATCGAGTATATCTTATCATCATTAATATTTAATAATATCAAAATATTAATAACATACCTATCAAAATGTTAAAGTTATTTATAATAACTTAAAATATTTTTAAATCATTAATATTCTACTTAAATAATTTTTAAAATAATTAAAATCATTTTAAATCATCATTATTAATATTTAAATATTAATGAAATTATTATCAAAATATTAAAAGTTATTTATTGGAACTTAAAATATTTTAAAATAATTTTTCGCATTTTAATTGATTTTTAAATCAATAAAACCATTTTATTTCATTTATTTAATATAATAATTAAATAAATCTAATATCATTAATATTAATTTATTAATGAGAATTCTCCAAAAATATTCAAAATTATATTTTATAATTTAAAATATTTTCTAACACTTTATTCTTATTTAAAATGATTTTTATAATATTAAAATCATTTTTCTCTAATTTATTTAATACAATAATTAAATAAATCAAATATCATTAATATTAAATTATTAATGAAAACTCTCCAAAAATATTAAAAGTTACATTTTATAACTCAAAATATTTTTAAACACTTTATTCTTCTTTAAAATGATTTTTATATAATTAAAATCATTTATCTCTAATTTATTTAATACACTAATTAAATAAATTAAATAGCATTAATATTCAAACAATTATAAATATTAATGAAAATATCCCAAATAATTAAAAGTTATTTTTCGGAATTTAAAATAATTTTTAAAACCATTTTTGTTATTTTTATAATTTATTTTCTATTTTTAAGTATTTTCCGAAAAATCAAAAATTAGAAAATAAATAAACCGTCGCTATAGCCCTTTAGCGACACTTTCTGTCGTCTTAGGTGTTCTTGAGCCTCAAGAACACTGTCAGACCAGTTTCAAGGGTCAACGTTTGACTGCCTGTAATTCTCAATCCATACATGTTTTGTGCAATATTTAACCTTGATCTTGTAGTGTTAATATCACCTAACACCATATAGATTCAAGCCCTCAAAGTCACTGTTAGAAGGTTTTTGGGTTTTCCAGAAACCCAGACAGTTCGACTGGTCATTTTGTAGATCGATTATAAACATGTTCGGATCATTAAATAGGTGGTTTCTTGGTTCATAGATCTAGTACATATGTCTAGGAACAACTAAATATATTTATTTCAGTCCAACAACATCACATGTTCCAAATATATCTCGGTCAAAGGATGTCAGAAAGCTGTGTTCTTCATGTTTATGGAAATCCCCAAAAATGCAAGTCATGATCTGATGGTCAAGTTTGACCGTCCACTACATTTGATCAGTTGATGATTTAAGGTATCTAAAGGCCAGAATCTATAGTCCATCTAACAAGCTACAAGTTGGATACAACAAATCATCAAAACAATAAAACAACTGACAGATAAAGGAGCTTAAATATGTTGTCAGACGCTGTTCATACTTTCTGGGTTACCCAGAATTCTACTCGGTCATAGTCGGTCAACCGAATTTTACCGATTATAACTCGAAAGTTGGACATTAAACGACTGTGCTTTCACTTCCAGATCAAAGACAACATGACAAGCTACAGATTACAACTTTAAAACAACAAAAATCACAAACACAGAAAGATCTAGAGCGACTGACATTAGCTTGTCAGACAACAGTTAAGCTCAAGAACAATTTTGAAAATCATTACTTTTAAAGCCATTTGATGTTATGGATCATCATAGATCAACTAAAAACATTATATAACACCTGATTAAACACATAAACACAAAAAAATTTCGAAGCAAGTAAGATCAAAATAGGTTTTAGGGTTTATACCTTCTTGCTAAATCTTTGAGCTTAGATCTCCTTATCTGATATTGGTGTTTAAGAGAGGTGTTTTGTGACTGAAACACTTGTAATTTTTGAAGGTCTTGGTGAGAGAGAGAGTAGGTGAGAGCTTGAGTGAATAAAAACCAAATGAATTAACTTTTCTTTCTCTCAAATTCTTTTATATTGCTTAGATGCATGAATGATCTGATGTTGATATAAAAGGGAGGTTGATTTGCTGATATATTAATGTCATAAAGTCAATATATTAGGTTACCTACTAAAGGTGTTGGCAAATATTGCAAGTTACATAATAAAAAATCCAAAAAAGGCATTTTGGACAATTGCTCTGTAATTTTAATGGCATACATGGAATTTACCAAACCCTTAGGGTTTAACCCTAAGGTTTTAACCCTTAAGTTTTACAACTTTAGTTTTTTAAGATTTTCTAATTAGGATTTTTAAATTAGAAAATTAAGATTTTAAAACTATAATTAGGGTTTTCTAATTAAATTAGGGTTTTCTAATCATATAAAAGTTTAGTAATCACATTAGGCTTGCTAATTAGGATTAGAGTTTCCTAATTAGGGTTTAGGATTCCTGAATATAAAATTAGGGTTTCTCGACTTTCGTTTAGGGTTTCTAACTGTATGTTAGGTTTTCTAAACCTGAGATTAGGGTTTCTAATCTCTCATTAGGGTTTATAAATTTTAAACCTTATCCGATCAATCACTGATCAAAATTCTAAACAGTACAAACACGTACTTATCAATATAATTATTTTAATTATATTTTCTATCAAATCCCTATCCGAGCTTAGGGTTAGGGTTTTAAATTCTCCATTAATCACAACTCTACTCTTATTTACCAGTCAATACACAAATTGACCACTTCTCGAAACTCGTATCACAGATACACAATACAATATTAACAGTCAATATTAATATTAAAAAAAAAATATTCGTAAAATTCGGATTATTCGAAATCCCGTGTTATCACATTCACCCCTCCTTAAAAGGATTTCGTCATCGGAATCACCACTTTCTTATTCTCTACAATCTTTTAAAGTTGTATCATCAATTCATTTTTATCAACACAATATTAAATTGTGTCTCAAATTCTAACCTGACTTGGATCTATACAAGAAAACAGTTCACAGAAATATGTGACTCATAATACTCGCGTAATTTAAGTATTAAGCGAAATCATTACCTGTTGCCACCTCCTGAGTAGCCACTGCATCCTGCGCCGTCATGTTGAATGTATGGGCCGTTGGTCTTCCTGGCTGTGCAGGTCCTCGAATTACCAAGGTTCCGCCACCGGGTCCCTTGTTCACAATTCCCTTCTCCATATTCTATTCGGACAGTTCCGAACCAGATGATCCGTCGATCCACACGCAAAACAACCTTGTATCTTCTTCGAATTGGGACAATTGGGTGACATGTGCCCCTCTTGCCCGCAGTTGTAACTGACTCCCTTCTTCTTCAGGCAAACTCCAAAATGATTCTTCCCACAAGTTGCACATGGTTCCCTCCCTTTCCTATTCTCGTCTGTCTTATTACCCGACTGGGTATTCTCACTCCACTTTCTTTTTTTGGGTTACTACCACCACTGCTTCCTCCATCATTTGTCTTCTTCTTCTCTTGATGAAATCGAGATGCAGCTTCGCTCCCTCCTTCAGCAATTAACGCTTTCTCCATCAAAGTCGCGAAAGTATTAATCTTAAATACTGCTACCTTGTTGAATATCCCCGACTTCAGTCCATTCTCAAATGTTCTCGCTTTTCTCGCCCCTGTGTCCACCTGATGAGGTGTAAATCTCGCCAACTCGTTGAATTTTGCAGCATATTCCGAAACCGACGTATTCTCCTACTTTAGTTATAAAAATTTGACTTCCATCCTGGACTGCATACTCGGCGAAAAGTAGTTCTCAAAGAATAATTCCTTGAATCGTGTCTAAGTCACCACAGCTGTACCAGCTCTCACTTAATTAGTCTCCCACCAGTAATTGACTTCTCCCTTCATCAGATATATTGCAAAAGTTATCTTTTGCTCTTCTGCCACATGTGCAATGATGAATTCTTTCTCCATCTCTTTCACCCAAGTTTGGGCTTCAATCGGATCCGTAGTTTCGTTGAATTTTGGCGGTCCCACCGCTTTAAAGTCTTTGAAATTTGCCAATCTGTCAGCTGGTTGTTCTCTCGCTCTTCCTCTTCCTGCTGGAGCTCTATTCCCCATAGCTTCGGCTATCATATTTGCAAAGTTTTTCATCGGGTCAGCTTGACCTCCTTCATTATTCATCGATTGTTTTTCCCTTTGATTTCGATTCCGTCATCTATGCGGCATGATCTCATTTAAATAAAAATCTTACATTAATTCTCTTTCTCTACACAAATTCTTAACACAATAAGAATTCAACACATAATTCTCATATATAAACGAATATTTATTCAAATAGTTCATAGAAAATTTAGTACTTAACGCATATTACTATCCCTTTTTAAATAATATCAGATTTAACAACACAACTTTACACAAAAAGTTGCAATTCTCCATTCACACATAGTTATTACCAGTTTGTCAAACTTATCACACTTATGAGTTCAGGAACTTGCCACAATTATATGAGTGTATGAACTTATCCTAGTCAGACCTTTGGCGTCCATTCGCTGAGGGTTTCAAAACATTTCATATAATTATGAGTCATTAACTTACCATAAGTATGAGTTTTAAGAACACACAAATTAATCTTAATCTTATATTCATATAGAAAATAAAGATATTTACATATGCTTACACACCGTTCTCGATATTACAACCATTACTATCATAACCTACTACCAAAAGATACTACTGCATATCTCTAAGTTATCTATCGCCCACTCCCTTCACCAGTCTTCTCTTGATGGGACACTTGTTGAATCTGTGACCCGTTCCACATGAATAACACTTCCTCATATTCGGCTTAGGACAATGTAGGGAAATATGTCCTTCCTGCTTGCAGTTGAAGCACACGTTCTTCCACATCATGCATTCTCCCGCATGAGTCTTTCCACACTTGCTACAGGCTTGCTTCTTCTTCGGGATTGACTTTTCAGAATTAGGGCTTTCGTTGTCCCTCTTTCGCTTATTCTTGTCTTTCTGCTACTTGATTGTTCCTTCAGACGATCCACCACCTTCAGTCTTCATCCTTTCCACTTGAGCCTTCAACTCGTTCTGTTCTTCAGTCATTTCGTGTAACGCTCGCTCCGTCTTCCATAACTCCTCCAAGAGAAATACTTTACTCCAGAGTTCTTGTACTTCTACCGATAGTTGATCTTGTTCTCCAACTTTGATCTTATTCCCTTTCACCATCTTAGCTTGCTCGGACTCTGCCTCCTCATCACCACTCAGATACATCTCGGGATAATAGTCATGATCGCTCCCCAGATTAATCATAGGTTTATTATCTCCCACCTTCTCAACTGATTCGCTTTGCGCTGGCACCTCGGCTTCTGGCATTGGTGCAACAGCTGCTAGCATCTCCGCACTCATTTGATCTTCTCCAGACATCCTACAATCAGTTTAAATAACTTGATTAGTACTTCATTAGTACAAACTTCTCACACTATGTGTCCACATATCTCATCATTGATGCACTTCGGCAATCCCTCACTTAGAACTCTAAATGAGTTTTCTCTATCTCGCGTATGGTTATAATCCTAGGGTTTTCCCCCACCCCACTTAAGGTTTATAACCTACAACTCTTATACCAACCTGTGACACCCCCAAATCCTGGTTACATGACCCCCGAGTTTGGTGCTCACAATCCACAATATAATAACATCTAACTACCCATTAATATAGAAATAGAAATACATAAGTCATTAACAGAGATTGTTAATACATTACTCCTAGGTTTTCTAACCTTAACCTTACAAACATACCCTTTAGATATACAAAAAGGGTTCACAAATTCAACATAATAATAATGTTTATTACAACTAATCCAGTACTTTGCCTTTGCCTTTGTTCTTCTTTGATCTGTTGGCCTCTTCGTTCCTAGCTGAAATATTTTATTTAGCAAGGGTGAGCAACAAATTTGCTCCGCAAGTTAAGACATGCAATAAATATATACGAATCATTAAGAACATACTATCTATTTTGATAGGATAATGCCAAAGTTCGGGGAACTTTGAATTATCTGAACAAAGCTTTAATAACTAACAAGTCTTCTCGCATTCTATGCAACACGATAATCTAATAATGAAATAGTACAACGCTTTCAAAGTTTCTACGATATTCTAATGAATAATCAAGAATCAATTCTACGCAATTACAAAGTGGAATATTTTCCAGATTTATGTTGAGTGATCCATTGGATCTTGAACTTCTCTTCTCGGGTATATATCAAAGTTTTACTTTGACATATACGCAGGTGTATCAGATAACCATACAGATTAAATCATACCTCTCTGCAAGTACTTAGAGCCGACCAACTCCTTGAACCCTATATTATGCATAATACTTAATCACGCGCAAAGGCCGAATATACGACCAATAAAATGTTTCCCTTTATATAAAAGGTTGTTCTTCTCAGTCTGTGAATCAGAATTTGATTTAACAACGAAATACTATGATTTCAATTTCTATTTACTTATCGATCTATCCGAAATAATTGGCATCAATCTGTCAATAACAATTAAATTCTCTTCTTGAATCTATCAAATTCTAACAAATGTTCGTCTAGCCAGAATAATTAGCTAAGATATTTCTCAACATAATTTGACAATAAACAGGAATTATCTGTACTGTCAATGTGACAACCCGAGAATTCAAATATTTTTAAAATTTTAATTAATTGATTTAAGGTTCAATATTAGAACCTAGACAGAAAATAAGTGTATGCGTTTGATATTTTTGAGAAGGAATTTTGAGGATTTCAAAATTCTGTGAAGGATTTAGGTGTATTATTCAGGATTAAGGTATACGTTCTGTGTATATAGTTGTATATGTGTACAGTATGTGGTTAAGGGTCAAGGGTTGACCAGATAAACGATATCTGTAACAAACTCTAATTATATATTAAGAACGTCAACGTTAGGTTAGAAAACCCTAGCAAATTATAAGAAACCCTAGAAATAGGTTTTGGAAACCCTAATTTCAGTTTCGAGAATTCAAAACCCTAATTCGGAAATATAAAACCCTAATCTGGGAACTTAAAGGATAATTATATTGCTTAAGTGCTATTAATTATAATATTAATTAGGGTAAAGCTTAATTATTTAACAAACCCTAATTTCAAAATTTTAAACCCTAATTTATGGATTTGAAACCCTAATTTATAAATAGGGAAAACCTAATTGTTAATTTAATAATTTTCATGTTAATTAGGAAATATTAATCCTAATTTTGAAGTTATAACTAATTAGAAAACCCTAATCTAATTACGAAATCTAATTTCTAAATTAGAAAATTATTTTTCTATTAGAAACCCTAATTTGTGGGTTATAAACCCTAATGACAATTTTGACCCTAATTGCTAAATTAGCAATTGTAATTAGGAAATACTAATCCTAATTAGTAAGATTGAATTTATGATTAGGAAATCTTAATTATAATTATAAAATCCTAATTATAATTTAGAAATATTAATTTTATTTTGAAAATATAATTTGGAAATTCTAGAATTTATTTATTTTTAAAACCTAAGGGTTCAAACCCTAAACCCTAAGAGTTTGCATCAAATGACCATTTTAAAATTAAAATTTTTATGGAAATGACTATTTTACCCTTATGTCACATTCTTTAATTGGTAGCTTGCATATCTTGTTATAATTTTGGGTTGGTGAACCAACCCTAGCCCTAGCCCTAGATATGTGTCCAAAATCAGCCACAAGTTGCTAGCAAATTCATTGAATCCAATCTTATATAGATTAAAGAGAGAGAAAAAGTCCACTTTACTCTCATTTTCTCCCAAGCTCTTCTCTCTCTAAAAATTCGAAAGTGTAGAGTGAGATAGAGAGATAAGATAAGCCAATATCAGTTCATCGCTAGCCTAGATCAGATCATGAAGTCAGAAATCAAGAATCAAAGCTTAGAATGTATAAACCCTAAAAATTCGAAATCATGAGATTTTATGTTGCTTGATGTTGGTAGTTGTTTAAAGTTGTGTATTGGGATGTCTTTGAGTGATATGGGTTGATAGATCATGGATCTATAACATCTAGATGCACGAAAATTATGTTTTCAAAACTGACTTAGAACCCAAATTTTTTTGTCTGACAAGCCAATGTCAGAGATCATAGATCTCAACCAGTTAATGATTTGTTGTATTTTAAGTTATGGATTTGTTCTATGCCATGTATGCTTCGATCTCGAAATGGAATCAAAGTCATATCATATCCAGATATCATGTTATAGGCGGTCAAACATCGTTGACCGATCACGAAGCTGACTTCTGGGTAACCCAGAATTTTCCCAAGATGTCTGACAAGACTTTCAAAGCCTCTGATCTTGCTTCTGACACGTGTTTTGGCAAAGTTATTGTTTGATCTATGTATCCTGTCATGTGCACTACATATCCTAGTCCTTAGAACAAGCAGATCACGAGCAGAATCTTAAATAATCACGGTCAAACAACCGTTGACCTATTCGCCGGATGAAGAATCTAGGTAACCCAGATCTTCAAGAACCAGTTTTCTGACAATACTTTGACCATCCTTGATATGTTATGTGTGATGTTGTTATGATGCTATGTTGTTATAGAAATTCAGTATGACATCTCTACTACAAGATTCAACCATTAGTTTACACAAACAAAACCCAGAATGCACGATATGAGGATTCAAAGTAGCCTCCTCGTTACTGCTTGAGTTTCTGGGCAACCCAGAAACTCAAGAACATGTCTGACAACATATTTTGTAGCTTAGATCTTGCGTATATGATGTTCGTTGGTCATGAAATTGATTTAGGGTTGTAGTACTACATTAGTACTACATTATTAAAACAAGAACAAGCCCAGAATACATTAGGAACGTAGAGAAATTTATGGTCAAAGTAGTAACCTGCAAATTGGCGATGAAGACTCAAGAGCACTCAAGAACACCTATAGCGACGGGTTTGTCGCTCTAGAGCCTTTTTGTAATTATTATTTTCTGAAAATGATTATTTTAATTAAATAAATCGAATTAAATAGATTTTAATTATTAAAAATACAAATAAATTTCGAAAAATTATTTTAAAGTCTAAAAATAGTTTTTAATTATTTTGAGTATAATTCATAAATATTTAATATTTTTGAATATAAATGGTCTTTAATTTATTTAATTATAATATTAAATAAATTATTTTAAAATTATTTTAATACATAAAAAATCATGAAAAATAATATTATGGTAAAACAAAATATTTTAAGTTAGTTTCAAGGTGACTTTTAATATTTAGTGAGGAATTTCATTAATTAATAAATATTAATGGTAATTATTTTATTTAATAAATATATTAAATAAATTATGGAAAAATGGAATTAATGTTTTAAAAATCATATAAAAATGATTTAAGTGTTAAAAAATATTTTAAGTTATAAAATATAACTTTTGATATTTCGTTATAATTATATTATAATATTATGCTATGATTTTCATTAATATTTAATATTAAATAAATATTAATGATAAAGAAAATGATGTGGTATTTATATTAATAAATGCTTATTGAATAATATTTTTAATTACTTTAAAAACATTTAAAGGAAATAATAAAGTATTAAAATACTTTGATATATTATAAGTATATTATAATATTATGACACATATTTTATTAATATTTGATAATAAATAAATATTAATAAAAAAGGAATTATGTGTTATTTAATTCGTATAAATACGGTATTAATGATTTAAAAATAATGACAAATGTGAGACCCCAGATTTTATGAAAAAAGATTTAATTTTCTCAAAATAATTTTTTAAATATTATGGTGTGGATTTAATATAATGTTATAGTTGTGGGTAGTATTTATAAATTTTGCAAAGTATGCAAGTTGTTGTATAATATTCGATTGGTCAGGGAATATTCTTTTTGTCGGGGAATATCCGTACGATGGTATAATCATTGGTGGACCCCACAACGGAATTATTGTCGGAATGAGAAAACGACAAAAATATTTTTATGAAAATAACGGCGGAAGTTTTACCTTTAATACTGTTGAACTACTCGGTAGTAAAAAGTACGAGAATCTGCGTGGTTGCATAGTAGCATTACCGGTATTGATTATTAATGCTTACGTGATAAGTCACTCAATTTTGTTTTATTGGTATTATTAATGTAATAAAACAGAAAATCTTTTTATATAAAACAGAATACTTTTATAAAGTTATTCTATAAATAGAATATATTATATTCTATTATGCATAGTGTTGCATAGTATCTGCATAGTATTTTGCATAGTAAAATCTTTTTATATAAAATAGAATACTTTTATAAAGTTATCTGTTTTATTAGACAATAATTAGAATATATTATATTTTATTATGCATAGTATTTGCATAGTGTCTACATAGTGTTTGCATAGTAAAATCTTTTATAAAGTTATTCATTTTATTAGATTATAAATAGAATATATTATATTTTATTTAAAAGATTTTACTTTAAATATGGACCGTCAGATTAAAGTAAATCAATCTGGACCGTTCATGAGTTAGTTACTATGCAGTCCATTTTTCTATAAATAAAAGCTCATTCATTCATTATTTCTTATGAATTCACTGAAACTCTAGGGAGAGAAACTATAGAGAGAAAGAAGAAAAGTATTCTGCTACTTCACTACTTCTATATCCAGTATTCTTCTTTCTAAGGTAGAGAATATTATTTGTTGTACTCATAAGGGGTATTCTTTCTTTCTTATTCATGAAGAGAACTTTTGTTATTCCATTCTTTATTATTCTGTTGGAATAACCTGTATACGCGGGATACCCTATACTTGGTGAAATTCTTATGTTATTTCATTCTTTATTATTCTATTGGAATATCCCGTCTATCACGTTTTTTACAGGACTCGGTTCCGTCTTTATTATTATTCTGTTGGAATATCTTGTCTGTGCATTTTACGCCGGACCTTGTTCCGTCTTTATTGGTATTCTGTTGGAATAACTTTGTCATGCGCAATCACCGCATGCATGGTGATTTGTTATTATTCCGTTCTTTATTATTCTGTTGGAACATCCTGTCTGTGCTTTACGCATGACCTGGTTCCGGTAATTATTATTCTGTTGGAATAACCTATCTATGCGAAGTACCGCATGCATGGTGATTTCTTTTGTTATTCCATTCTTTATTATACTTAGTTGGTTAAAACTTTGACTTCCATACTCCATGAAATTAGTGGAATATCCTTGATAATTGCGCTTCATCCAGTATCTTTTCATGGAAATATTCTTCTGAGCATTCTTGAATTTTACTCTACAAAGCAGTATCATGTTGATAATTTAGACATTATTATTTCTTGGACAAATTAATTCTTGAACTTGTTTTATTGAATTCTTATATCATTATCATCATCCTCATGCTTATATTTTGTTGAAAGTCATCTGTGGCCTGTAGTGCATAGATGGACTTGGTATGATTATGACCAGTGTTTATTCGGTGTAATAATGACCGTAATATTACAAATGATGTGTTAAAAGTCCTCATTGGCCTATAGTGCATTGAGGGACAGTTGTTGGCATGATCATGACCATTAATGAATACACAAATATTCTTGGCCCGTAGTGCATGGATAATTGTGGTCGTGATACTAAAGAATATCCTCGGGTCAGAAAAGTGCGAGGGGTGATTCGATGATGTGGATTATTTATTGTCGAGTCCCAAATGATAAAAGTGATGAAAACCTTTTAAATCATAAAAGATAGTAAATTTTATTCTCTACTTGACTCTTTTAATGGATTGCTTGTTCCATTCGCATAGCTTAAACTTGATGTTTGTTATATTGTATCAGTTTAACACTGTTTAAGGCTAATGATAATTTATTCTGCATTATCTTAGTCATAATATTTCTTACTGGGCTAGTTGAGCTCACCCTTTCTTTCACTGTTCTCTTCAGGAAATGAGAATATAGCTAGGACGAGTTGGGGAACAGAGTGATGGTCCTAGATGGTGCATTAGTAGTCCTCACTATTCTGTGAAATAGTGTGATAATAATTGTAATGAGGACTCCTTTTGAGTTTGTATACTCTCTGGTAGACAATATTTGTATTCAAACTCACAGTTTATGTTTTGTCTTATTGTACACGACAGTTGTATTATTAAGTTGTATTTGAATTTTGTAGCATGTATCTGGCGACTCAAGATGGGTGATGTATACCTAATTTTGGGGGCGTCATAGTTGGTATCAAAGCTTAGGGATATGATCCCTAGCTGAGATGTGAGACAAGAACTAGGAGGGGAGAGACGGGGAATTCCTTCACTAGTATGACCTACCTAAGTTTATTTGGTATTTAATTGGTCGGTCAGAATATAGGGATAATATGTTACATGTTAATTAACCTTTGTTTTATGGCAGTATTTGAAAATGGCATCTGAAAATGTTGAGATAAGCAATGGAGCACAGGAGACCGTTGATTCTCCACAGATCAATAATCAGGACAATGTGCAATAGGATGGCAATAATCCTCCTGTAAACAACAACACTGATCAATTGATGAACGACGGTATGTTTAAGAGTTTTTTAGAATTCATTCAACATCGGTAGCGACTCATTCATAATGCAGGGGGAAACAATGGCAACCCACGGTTGGTCACCGCTAAGCAATTCAAGGAGCTAGGACCCACGAGTTTTTGGGAAAGCGGAACCACTTAAGGCGGAGACATGGTTAAAGCGGATCACCAAGATATTTGATGTCTTGGGATGCTCCGAGGAGCAAAAGGTTCCTTGCCACCTTTATGTTGTGTGAAGAGGCGAGATCACTGGTGGGAATCAGAAACGTTCCCACTGACGACTGAAGATGTCTTGGGAGAAGTTCCAAGAGTCATTTCAATGACAAGTACTTTCCGAAAGCATTCGTCACATGAAGGAGGTGGAGTTTATCAAGTTGGAGCAAAACAACATGGCCATCGTGTCGCGATCTGAAGCCAAGTTTGCCGAGTTGTCGATTTGCGTCCCACTTGGTTGATAAATGAAGAGAATGATGCGGATGTTTTTAAGAGGTTTGAAGCCGGAGATACGTCAATATCTTATTTCTCAAAAAATGTGTTTGTATTCAGATGTTGTAAATAGGGCTCAGTTAGTGGAGCGCGATAACGAATTAACGCAACCAAAAGAGAGCAACCAAAGAAATGATAATGGGGTGATAAGTCATCAAAGCGGTGACAATAAGCATGGAGGGAATCAACATGCCAGAAATGGTAACCACTTCGGTGGTAATCATGGTCAAAACAATAAGAATGGACATTTCAAGAAGAGGAGATTCAACAATGATGGAAAGACGTCAGCACCAGCACCCGTTGTTAAGGAAGGAGAACGACCACCTATCATATGCTTTAAATGAGGAGGGGAGGGACATATCAGTCCAAACTGCGTGATGCCATCCAAAGCGTGTTATAATTATGGAAGAGAAGGTCACCTAGCCCGATTTTGTCGTTCACCGAAGACAAGTTCAGCTAGGATGGAGGCACCAAAGGCCGTCCCAGAAAAGTCAAAGCCAGTAGTTTAAGAGAGAGCGTTTTTTTTTCGTGACGTGGAACCTGAATAAAATTATCATGGGTATGTTAGTCATAAACTCTTGTGAAGTCTATACCGTGTTAGATACTGATTCTACTTACTCTTTTATTTCACCTAGTTGTGTTCAATGTTTGAAGTTAACTCCGGAGAAGTTAGACTTTGATATATCTGTTTAAACTCAGTTGGGAGAAACATTTGTTACCTCCACTATTTATAAATCTTGTTCAAATCAACACTTTCACGTTACGTGTCGATCTTGTCTCTTTGAAAAGACTTGCCTTTGATGCGATTTTAGGAATCGATTGGTTAACTACTCATCATGCTTTTCGTAAGGTTGTTAACTTTCATATTCCTAACCAACCTTTTATGCGAATTCAAGCAACCAAACCACTAAACTCAATCATTGTCATATCAAGCCATATGTAAAGAGCCTCGGTCCTTTCATTGTTGACTTTCTTATGTGGAATACACCGAAGCCAGACTTTCTGTAGGCAACGTCGTGAATGACGGTGGCAAGTTGATAGGTATCAATGTGATGTGCTATCCAAGTCTTGGATGAGAGTCACAGTTTTGAATGATATTTCTATTGTTAATAAATTTCCTGATGTATTCTTGAAGACTTCTTAGCCTACCCCTAGAGCGTGAAATTGAATTTTGTATTGACCCCAGTACAAAACCCATTTCTAAAACCCTCAAATATTTCTTCAACTAAAACGAACGTATAACATGCCAAAGACGTTGACTCGAGCTGTTGAAGATTACGATCGTACCATTCAATATCATTGTGGAAGTACGAACGTGGTAGCTGACGCGTTGAGTAGAAAATCGTATGCGGTTACAAGTGCGAATATATGAACCCACGTGAAGATAACGAATATACGATTAGAATCTACTTTAATCGATAAAGTTAAAGTCGCTCAAGCTACATACTCAGAGCTGATGAAAGTGAAGAAGAAGGTTCAAGAGGACGTTATTCTAGAAATAAGAATCGACGAAGAGAGGAAATCTCAACCCTCGATTTAATTGGCCCATTTGAAATCCTCGATGAAGTAGGAACTGTGTCCTATAGACTCGTTTTACCGCCAAGTATGTTGTGTGTTTAGAACATTTTTTACGTATCGATGTTACGTAACTATGTGGACGACCCTAACCATATTATTAAATTAGAACTAGACGAGATAGCAGAAGATTTAACGTATGAAGAGATACATGTTAAAATCTTGGATAAGAAGGATCGTATTCAACACTTAAAGGTTATACCTCAAGATTTAGAATCTGAAATAAAGTCAAGGTATCCTCACCTCTTCAGCATACCAGGTACGTACGTAAATTTCGAGGGCAAAATTTCATAAGGAGAGGAGATTATGAGACCCCAGATTTTATGAATAAAGATTTAATTTTCTCGAAATAATTTTTTGAATATTATGGTGTGGATTTGATATAATGTTATAGTTGTGGTTAGTATTTATAAATTTTGTAAAGTATGCAAGTTGTTGTATAATATTCGATTGGTCGGGGAATATTTTTTTTGTCGGGAAATATCCGTACGACGGTACAATCATTGGTGGACCCCACAACGGAATTATGGTCAGAATGAGAAAACGACAAAAATATTTTTATGAAAATAACGGCGGAAGTTTTACCGTTAATCATTGTTGAACTACTCATTAGTAAAAGTACTGAATGTCGCGTGGTTGCATAGTAATACTACCGGTATTGATTATTAATGCTTACATGATAAGTCACTTTCGCTTTTGTTTTATTGGTATTATTAATGTAATAAAATGAAAATCTTTTATATAAAATGAATACTTTTATAAAGTTATTCTATAAATAGAATATATTATATTCTATTATGCATAGTGTTGCATAGTATCTCGCATAGTATTTTGCATAGTAAAATCTTTTATATAAAATAGAATACTTTTATAAAGTTATCATTTTATTAGACAATAATTAGAATATATTATATTTTATTATGCATAGTATTTGCATAGTAAAATCTTTTATAAAGTTATTCATTTTATTAGATTATAAATAGAATATATATTATATTTTATTTAAAAGATTTTGCTTTTAAATATGGACCGTCGATTAAAGTAAATCAATCTGGACCGTTCATGAGTTAGTTACTATGCGTCCATTTTTCTATAAATAGAAGCTCATTCATTCATTATTTCTTTTAATTCAATTGAAACTCTAGAGAGAGAAACTATATAGAGAAAAAGAAAAGTATCTCGCTACTTCACTACTTCTATATCCAAAGACTTTTCTTTCTAAGGTAGAGAATATTATTTGTTTGTACTCATAAGGGTATTCTTTCTTTCTTATTCATGAAGAGAACTTCGTTATTCCATTCTTTATTATTCATTGGAATAACTTTGTATACGCTGGATACCCTATACTTGGTGAAATTCTTACGTTATTTCATTCTTTATTATTTTGTTGGAATATCACATGCATGCATTTTACGCCGACACGGTTTAAAATCTTTATTATTATTCATTCGAATAACCTGTCATGCGCGGCAATCGCATGCATGGTGATTTATGTTATTATTCATTGGAACATCCTGTATGTGCTTTATGTATGACTCCGTTCCGTTAATTATTATTACATTGGAATAACTTTCATCATCTATGCGAAGTACCACATGCATGGTGATTTCTTTTGTTATTCCATTCTTTATTATACTCAGTTGGTTAAAACTTTGACTTCTATACTCCATGAAATTAGTGGAATATCCTTGATAATTGCGCTTCATCCAGTATCTTTTCATGGAAATATTCTTCTGAGCATTCTTGAATTTTACTCTACAAAGCAGTATCATGTTGATAATTTGGACGTTATTGGTTCTTGGGCAAATTAATTCTTGAACTTGTTTTATTGAATTCTTATAGCAGTATCATGCCTGTAGTGCATAGATGGACTTGGTATGATTATGACCAGGGATTATTCGGTGTAATCATGACCGTAATGTTACAAATGATGTGGTAAAAGTCCTCATTGGCCCGTAGTGCATTGATGGACAGTTGTTGGCATGATCATGACCATTATTGAATACACAAATATTCTTGGCCCGTAGTGCATGGATAATTATGGTCGTGATACTAAAGAATATCCTTGGTACGTAGTCTGTAGGGTGATTCGATGATGTGGATTATTTATTAAGCTGAGTCCCAATGATAAAAGTGATGAAAAACCTTTTAAATCATAAAAGATAATAGATTTTATTCTCTACTTGACTCTTTTAATGGATTGCTTGTTCCACTGCAGTTAAACTTGATGTTTGTTATATTGTATCAGTTTAACACTGTTTAAGGCTAATGATAATTTATTCTGCATTATCTTAGTCATAATATTTCTTACTGGACTAGTTGAGCTCACCCTTTCTTTCACTGTTCTTTTCAGGAAATGAGAATATAGCTGGGACGAGTCGGGGAACGGAGTGATGGTCCTAGATGGTGCATTAGTAGTCCTCAATATTCTGTGAAATAGTGTGATAATAATTGTAATGAGGATTCCTTTTGAGTTTGTATACTCTCTAGTAGACAATCTTTGTATTCAAACTCACAGTTTATGTTTTGTCGTATTGTACACGACAGTTGTATTATTAAGTTATATTTGAATTCTGTACCATGTATCTGGCGACTCAAGATGGGTGATGTATACCTAATTTTGGGGGCGTCACAACAAATGGTAATAATTACTTAAAAATTATTATGAGACTTTGAAAAATATGTTGACTGATAATGTAATTATCTTAGATAAATACGATATTAATAATGGAAAATTCATGATAAATAGTAATAATTATTTAAAAATTATTACGAGCTTACGAAAAATATTTTAACTATTAATAAATTATCTTAGATAATGGTTAAGTGTTTAGACAGAGTCTAATTGAACTTAAACTCGAGATTTGTCCAACTAGACCGTCGGAATGTCAGATTTGTGTCGGGTTCAACTCAGAATGCAGTAGTTTGACTTGATACCGAATCTTATGTGTGTTGTAGACTGATAGGGTTATGTGTTATGTGTTTAGGTTATTCTATGTATATCTATATATATAATAGTATTATATTGTGATGATATTATTCTAATATTGGAGATCTATATTACTAATATTAGGTCTTGGATAAAGAGTTATAAATTCATGAGCGAGAATCAATTGATTCAGCAAGTTTTTACTTAACTCTACTAAGAGTTGTTTTATTCTGATATGGTTATGGATAATCATTCTTGTTTTCCATTGTAGAATTGTACTCTGTACATATTGCATGTATAAGTCAGGTATGAAAGGCTGATCACCTTCATTACCATTCGGTTTAGATATATTTTTTCATATTTAATACTTGTTCAGTCAAAAGTTTGTTCATGCTAATTCATAATTATATTGTTGAATTATAGCCAGCCAATTATTCAAATCCTTTCAATCATGATATATCGTTAAATTATTGAACTTAAACTTGCTGGGCAAATCTTATGCTCACCCTTGCTATATCATGATAAACATTGCAGATTAAGGTGAATACGTCGGATACAAGGAAAGGTTAAAGACAGGTCCATCTTAAAGTTAATGTGTGCGATTAGATTTGTATAAGTATTGTATGCTAATAATGTTATTGTAAGTTAAATAAGTTATGTATTGTGTATAAGTTAAGGTTACTCTACCTTGGGGAATAGTGTGTAAAGTTATTGTATAAATAATTTATGTTTATATCTTCCGCAAATAGTAATAGTCATAGAATGATCGAACCGGATCCGCGGTGATTCGGGACCTCGAATTCGGGGCCCTCACAGTCAATATTATCTTCTACGAATATGAATATCCAACAACAGTTATTCTACGAATGTATATTTTCCGAATCAGTAATTCAATTTGAATTATTAAACAGGCACTAACTACGAATAATCAACAATAAATTCTTGGACGTGGTATAATTAACAATAATTAACCACTATAATAATTGAATGAATATAACTCAAGGTTGAGTTAGGAAACTTGCCTCTTCTGCTGTTTACAGCTACACAATATACTAATCTTCTTTTGAAAGACCTATAACCAATAATATCGGTCTCATTATTAGCACAATAATTCACAACACGTATCACTGTAATTTACAGTCAATCTGTCTCCTAAACACATTACCACATAGCCACATTAGTGTTTATAACCTATATAAACACTTATCAAGTCTAACTAGTTCGGTCTGGTTGGACTTCGGTCTCATCTCGGTGTTCTGGTCACCCTATCCGACAATTAACACATTGATTGTCAATTAAACATGGTCTCTAAGCTTCAATATTATTTTAGATAAGTCAAATATCGTTTATAATATTTTTCGGAAGCTTTTAATAATATTTAAACAATTAATATAATTTATAATAATTTTTTAAACACTAAAATCATTTTTAAATGATATAATTATCCAATAATCTTATCATCATTAATATTTAATAATATCAAAATATTAATAACATACTTGTCAAAATATTAAAGTTATTATTAATAACTTAAAAATATTTTTAAATCATTAATATTCTACTTAAATGATTTTTAAAATAATTAAAATCATTTTAAATCATCACCATTAATATTTAAATATTAATAAATTATTATCAAAATATTAAAAGTTATTTATTAGAACTTAAAATATTTTAAATCATTTTTCTCACTTTTAATTGATTTTTAAATCAATAAAACCCTTTTATTTCATTTATTTAATATAATAATTAAATAAATATAATATCATTAATATTAATTTATTAATGAGAATTCTCCAAAAATATTCAAAATTATATTTTATAATTTAAAATATTTTCTAACACTTTATTCTTATTTAAAATGATTTTTATAATATTAAAATTATTTTCTCTAATTTATTTAATACAATAATTAAATAAATCAAATATAATTAATATTAAATTATTAATGAAAACTCTCCAAAAATATTAAAAGTTACATTTTATAACTTAAAATATTTTTAAACACTTTATTCTTCTTTAAAATGATTTTTATATAATTAAAATCATTTTTCTCTAATTTATTTAATGCACTAATTAAATAAATTAAATAGCATTAATATTCAAATAATTATAAATATTAATGAAAAGTATCCCAAATAATTAAAAGTTATTTTTCGGAATTTAAAATAATTTTTAAAACCATTTTTGTAATTTTTATAATTTATTTTCTATTTTTAAGTATTTTTCGAAAAATCAGAAATTAGAAAATAAATAAATCGTCGTTATAGCCCTTTAGCGACACTTTCTGTCGTCTTAGGTGTTCTTGAGCCTCAAGAACACTGTTAGACCAGTTTCAAGGGTCAACGTTTGACTGCCTGTAATTCTCAATCCATACATGTTTTGTGCAATATTTAACCTTGATCTTGTAGTGTTTATGTAACACTACAAGCATCAACCACAATCTAGATTATATCTGTGACATCCCAGATTTTTAGAAATTATAAATGAGAATTTTATAAATAAAAGTATTATTTATGAGATATGTTGGGTGTGAGTATGTGTATGTCATATATTGTAGAATATGTGAATTGATGTGAAGAACATGTTATATATTAATTTTAATATATATAAATATTTAATTGAATTATTTATTGAGTTAAATAAATAAATTTTATTTTGATTATAGAGTAATGTAATTAAGTGTAGCAGATTAATTAAATGAATATTTAGTATTTAATTTAATTAATATAATAATTTTATGTTATAGTTCTAATTTAATTGAGATAATTAAATTAAGATGAGTTATGTGATGATTGTTACACAAAATTATAATTAACAAGTAAATATAATTATGTGACAATTTGATGAGATTGATTGATGTTAAGCTATTGATTAATTAAAATAATGAGTATTTGCCAAACATTGTCTTAGGCTTTTCAAGTTCAAATTGGTGTAACCTATGTATTAACTAGTAATTAGTATATCTAATAATTACTAGGAGTTACATATATTATATATTACTAGTATTGTATATTATATGTATATACTACAAGTTAGTATGTTAGTTTTAGAAAACAAACCAAAGAAAGAAGAAGAGAGTTAGAGAGAGTTGTAGGAGAAGAAGAAAAGGAAGAAAAAGAAGAAGAATGGAAAGCTTTGAGAAGACAAAACAAGCCCCATCATCATCATCTCCATCTCTCTCTTAAATTCATACTAATAAAGTTATAATCTAAATTCCTTGTTTTAATTATATTTTTATGTTCTTCATAATGTAGATAATTGTTATGTAGAAGTTGTATTGAGAAATTGAGAAATTGAGAAATTGAGAAATTGAGAAATTGAGAGAGATAGAGAGAAATAGAGGAATTGAGATGAGCTAAAAGAAGAAGAAGAAGAAGAAGAAGAAGAAGAAGAAGAAGAAAAAAAAGCTAGAAGAATGTAACTTCTAAACTCTTATTTAATCCTTGATTTTTTTTGGGTAGATTTATGTTCTAGGGTAGTAGATCATGCTTAATCTGTTTGTATTGGTTTAATCTTGGATTATCAAGAATCAAACAAGAGGATTCAAGAAAGAAAATGAAATGGAAAGAAAATTTGAAGAACAAAAATCTTAGGTTTTTAGTAATTGTGGACATATCTTGTGAAATTCATACATGTTTGGGTATAATAAGTTAGAAAGCGAGCATTATATCAAATCGAAGATATGGAAGTAAGCTATATTTTGAAAGTGGAATCACATGAAAACTCTTTGTAGATTTCTTGCAATGTCTGTTTTAGTAAATTTGGTACGGAGGAAAATAATCATCGTAAAATCAAAATCATTACGGTTTTCGACTTTGAAAAATTCATATAAATTCGTGTGTTTTGAATCAGAAGAAACTTAAAACCGCAAAAAGTTGTAGATATGGAAGTTTACTAGCTAGACTCTCGAGAATGAGCCATTTTATGGACCGGATATTGTCCCAAATAAATTGTTTAGTAAGGATGTCCGTAAAATGAAATTTTCTAGACTAGTTGATGAATTTACGTAATCTGGTTTAGATGGATAAGGATCGACTTTTAAGGCCTAGATGAGGTTGTACACACCGAGTAAGGGTTAATTCTATACAAGAAGGAACAAAACGGACATGTAATCTAACGAAGTTACGTTAAAAAGCGAAAACAACGTTTTGTTAAAGAAATTGTGAAGATGAGTTATATAATTCTGTTTGAATTAAGATTTTGGGTGATGATATATTTTGATGATTAAAAATATGTTTTGATATATGTAATGACTATAGATATGTGTTATCATATTCTATGCATAATTAACCATTTAAGATCAAGAATTGAGATAAGTTAATGTGTGCACATAACGTGCTCGATAAAATGCCTAAGAGTAATAGTGTTTTCTAAACTTTGGTGTACAAAGTGTCTAACTAATGGCTAATATTGGATATCTAAGTATGAAAAGATGATAATACAAGAATATTAATGGAAAGAAATCGAAAAGGATAATTTTTGATTTATGAAGGAAAATTAAACATGTAAATAATGTGTTGAATATGCATTTTTGAAACCAAAGTGGTATAATAAAATGGTGTGATATACGCAC
Source organism: Panax ginseng (assembly GCA_020205605.1). Taxonomy (NCBI): domain Eukaryota; kingdom Viridiplantae; phylum Streptophyta; class Magnoliopsida; order Apiales; family Araliaceae; genus Panax; species Panax ginseng. The sequence goes on along the minus strand of CM035136.1, from coordinate 57,826,351 downwards.
ATTAAACTACAAGTGTGATAGTCTAGCATGTGTGGTGATGAAAACGAAAAATAAAACTGAGTTACATATAAAATAGTTAGATGTCTATAAAGACATTATAAAGGATAATAAGATAAACTAAGGTCTTAGAATAAATTTGACCATGAGATTGAGTATTGATTTTATTTATTATCAATCTCACATACAGTGTAGGTTGTGCAAGGACGCGAAGTATTAGCGTGTTGGTAAAATGTCGGTAAAGGCAAGTCTTTCAGTTCCTTTTTTCTATGTGAACTTGATGATGATCTGCTTTAAAATTTTAGTGTATGATGTATTATATATGTCAAAAGTATGAAATGTGAAAGTCAATCTATGACTATGATGATTGAACTATGAATGTTGATTGAGTAAGGAACTCAATCTTTATAGTTGTTATGTGAACTATAACAAGTATGCTATGTTTGTTTATGATTATTCTTGTATGTTGAGCATGTTATTATGTGCTATGTGATGCATGAAAATTGTTAGATTTTGCTGAGCTGTCGAGCTCATTCTTGCAAATAACCATTTTTGCAGATTCAAGAATTGAAGGTAACGTTATGTACTACTTGATTGTTATGGATCAAAAGTGATATATGAAGATTTAATATCCTAGCTAAGTTGTTATTCTTGTAAACTATGTCTAATGTTTCGAATAATGTATTAATGTTGAATTTTAATATTGTTTTGTGAATGTAAACTATTGTAGTATTAAAATAATTCTGAGATATTTAGATGTAAAGGTTGAAGGTTTTGGGAACGAGGATAGTTTGTAATAGAAAATTTTAATTACTCCGCAAATTTCAATGGTTGTATTATCGTTTAATGATGTAAAATTAGAGGTTGAATGTATTATTAACGACCGAAGTCGAGAATTAAATTGTATGAATTTTGGGGTCGTTACAATATCACCTAACACCATATAGATTCAAGCCCTCAAAGTCACTGTCAGAAGGTTTCTGGGTTTTCCAAAAACCCAGACAGTTCGACTGGTCATTTTGTAGATCGATTATAAACATGTTCAGATCATTAAATAGGTGGTTTCTTGGTTCATAGATCTAGTACATATGTCCAGGAACAACTAAATATATTTATTTCAGTCCAACAACATCACATGTTCCAAATATATCTCGGTCAAAGGATGTCAGAAAGTTGTGTTCTTCATGTTTCTGGAAATCCCCAGAAATGCAAGTCATAATCTGATGGTCAAGTTTGACCGACCGTCCATTACATTTGATCAGTTGATGATTTAAGGTATCTAAAGGCCAGAATCTATATATAGTCCATCTAGCAAGCTACAAGTTGGATACAGCAAATCATCAAAACAATAAATCAACTGACAAATTAAGGAGCTTAAATATGTTGTCAGACGTTGTTCATACTTTCTGGGTTACCCAGAATTCTACTCGGTCATGGTCGATCAACCGACTTTGACTGATTATAACTCAAAAGCTGGACATTAAACGACTGTGCTTTCACTTCCAGATCAAAGACAACATGACAAGCTACAGATTACAATTTTAAAACAACAAAAATCACAAACACAGAAAGATTTAGAGCGACTAATATTAGCTTGTCAGACAACTGTTAAGCTCAAGAACAGTTTTGAAAATCTTTACTTTTAAAGCCATTTGATGCTATGCATCATCATAGATCAACTAAAAACATTATATAACACATGATTAAACACATAAACACAAAAAAATTTCGAAGCAAGTAAGATCAAAATAGGTTTTAGGGTTTATACCTTCTTGCTAAATCTTTGAGCTTAGATCTCCTTATCTGATATTGGTGTTTAAGAGAGGTGTTTTGTGACTGAAACACTTGTAATTTTCGAAGGTCTTGGTGAGAGAGAGAGTAGGTGAGAGCTTGAGTGAATAAAAACCAAATGAATTAACTTTTCTCTCTCTCAAATTCTTTTATATTGCTTAGATGCATGAGTAATCTGATTTTTTTGTCAAAGGGAGGTTGATTTGCTGATATATTAATGTCATAAAGTCAATATATTAGGTTACCTACTAAAGGTGTTGGCAAATATTGCAAGTTACATAATTAAAAATCCAAAAAGGGCATTTTTGACAATTGCTCTATAATTTTAATGGCATACATGGAATTTACCAAACCCTTAGGGTTTAACCCTAAGGTTCTAACCCTTAGGTTTTACAAATTTAGTTTTCTAGGATTTTTTAATTAGGGTTTTTAAATTAAAAAATTAAATTTGTAAAACTATAATTGGGGTTTCCTAATTAAATAAGGGTTTTCTAATCATATAAAAGTTTAGTAATCACATTAGGCTTGCTAATTAGGATTAGGGTTTCCTAATTAGGGTTTAAGATTCCCGAATATGAAATTAGGGTTTCCCGGCTTTCGTTTAGGGTTTCTAACTGTACGTTAGGTTTTCTAAATCTGAGATTAGGATTTCTAATCTCTTATTAGGGTTTATAAATTTTAAACCTTATCCAATCAATCACTGATCAAAATTCTAAATAGTACAAACACGTACTTATCAATATAATTATTTTAATTATATTTTCTATCGAATCCCTATTCGAGCTTAGGGCTAGGGTTTTAAGTTCTCCATTAAGCACAACTCTACTCTTATTTACCAGTCAATACACAAATTGACCACTTCTCGAAACTCGTATCACAGATACACAGTACAATATTAACAGTCAATATTAATATTAAAAAAAAAAATTATTCGTAAAATTCGGATTATTCAAAATCCCAGGTTATCACATGGCCCTTTGTTTCATTCACCAACAATAAGGCCTCCAATTTTGAGAAAGGCTTTGTTATGGGAGGACTTCTTATAAAGATCTCCTTAGTTAAATCTTGGTCGAGTATGTATTCAGTTTGTGAAACTCGTATTTTCTGTTATGTTTCTTATTTAATTTTTGATAATGTTATTATTTTAAATATTGTATTTAGTTTGTTAGTTAAAGTTTGAATTTTGGAAGTTTAGTTAGTTTTGTTAGTAAACTAGTTAATTTACTATGTTTATTTTGGCTTGGAATTGATTATGTAAATGAGTTATAATGATTATAATTAGAGATATGGATCCGAGACCTTAGACGAGTCTGATTATGTTAAATAAGACTTATTTGTAAAGAAAGTTGGGTTTAAACGAGTCGAGGCGAGTTTTGGATGCCAAAACGAGAAGTCCGAAAAACTATTGGACTGCTGATCCAACAATGAAATTCGGGGTTAGCTATATTGTTTAGAAACTTCTGGGCTTTTGGTATGTTATAGTACACTAAATAAGCTTTCCATAGACTCCGGAACGGACTAATTCCGACTTCGGAACAAAAAGTTAAGACCATTTAAAGTAGTCGCGTCAAAACTGTCTAACCAACTCGGGGCAGTCACCTTGAACTAATTTTCTGAAATTCTGTGTTTAGAATTTGGAAAAGGTCAGTGAATAAAAGTTGTAGTCCCAGAAATTAGCTTCGCATGGGCTAAAGAATCGCTCAAAAATGTTTTGAAACGGAAAAGTTATGACTGTTTTAGCGAGAGAAGGTAAAGTTGGGAAAGAATTAAACAGTAGTTTTGAACGCCCCTTTTTGAACACTATTTTGGACTGTATATCTTATCTGAAATGGGTGTCCAATAACTTTTAAAAATAGGTTAATATGATGTTTACAGCATATCCAAAGTTGGATGCCATCGGACTTATGAGATATAGAGTAAAGTTTACATTACAACTACTATGCGTTGCTATGTGACTAATAGTTGATGTATATAATTATATAATTGTGTAAGGGCACGTGAAGTGCAGATAACTGTAAGTTGTTAAACTGTTATTGGTAAACAACGATCAAGACAAGTCTTTCAGTTCTTATTTGCTATTTGAATATGATGATGAACTGTTTGAAATCTTTTTTGCAAATAGCATGGTGTGTTATATTAATGTTGAAAGTATGAAATGTTAAAGTCAATTTATGGCTACGTTGATTGAGTAATGAATGTTGATTGAGTAAGGAACTTAATCTTTATACTTGTTATATGAACTACATCATGTATGTTATGTTAGTCCAATGTTTATGAGATGTATATCGAGCATGTTATTATGTGTTTTGTGATGCATGAAAATTGTTAGATTTTACTGGGCTGTCGTGCTCAACCTTGCAAATAATCACTTTTGCAGGTTAAAGATTTAAGGTAAAGTTATGTGCTACTTGAAAGATATGAATCAGATGTGATACTTGAAGATTTATATAATTTGGCTGAGTTATTAATATTTGAACCATGTTTAAGGTTCCGAATAATGTATAAATGTTGAATTGTAATATCGTTTTGCGATGTAAACTCTTGTATTATTAAAATGATTCTGAGACAGTTAGATGTAAAGGTTGAAATTTTTGGGAACGAGAATAGTTTGTAATAGAAAATTTTAATTATTTCGCAAATTTCAGTAGTTGTATTATCTTTTAAAGATGTAAAATTAGAGGTTGAATGTATTGTTAATGACCGAAGTCGATAGTTGAATTATATGAATTTTGGGGTTGTTACAGTTGTTATCAAAGCTGATAGGTTAAAAACCTTAGGTAAGAGTACATTAGGCTATAACCTTAGAGAAGAAAGGTGAAGATAATGAACGAATAAGCTCAAATAGAGTTTAAACAATAAGAAGTAATTTAAGAAATTTATAAAGAAGGGATTAAAACATGCGTAAGAGGATTTAAAAAAGAATCTCGCAGAGTTATAAGGAATATGAATGTGGGGTTACCCAACTCCAATAATAAGGATGTAAGGTGATAATAAATAGACAATGTCTATAAGAAGAGAATGATAAAAAAAGGTAAGAATAAAAGGTTATATTTAAGTATGGTACAATCTTACTCTTTAATAGTTGATGTATGGTATATGGGCTAAACGATTCCTTCATAGAGCGGAGGTATATAAGAACTAGTAACTCGGAACCTAGTTTGTTTGTTGTTTGTGGGAAACCACTCAGCGTACCATATTGAAACTGTTAGAGACTCGATGTGTACCAAGTATAGAAAATGGATACGTATGATGAAAATGTGGAACTCGAATGAAATGTTGAGCAATGTAAATGAAGTTAGAAATTCTTAAAGGAAGAATTGTTATATAAACAAGAAAATTCAAAGAAGAATCTTGAAGATTTATAAAGATAAGAAATGGGAGTTACCTAACTCCAATAGCCAAGATGAAGAATAATGATGAATAGACAAAGCCTGGAAGATTAAAAGAATAAATGAGATCGTAAATGGTGAAAAAGAAAAGAAAGAGGATCGTAAAACATAACGATCACGAGTTAAGAAAAGAATTTTAAGGGAGATGATTATAGAATAAGATCACGACGTGATCTGTTTAAGTTATAAAAGAAAGATGGTTTGTAATGTTTGAATAATTATAGCTTGATGCTATGAAGATAATGTACTACGATATAGTACAAGATAAACTCACGAGGAGTTATAGATAATGTGATACGAGGATTTCGTATTGAGCAAGTTAAGGGAAAGTTAAGAATAAGTTAAGAGTAAGGTAATGTTAGGTGGGATTTCAATTGAGGAATCATATGGTGACTAAGTTGTAAAAACCTTTGTATGGGCAGAGATTTTGTGAGGGCCCCGAATCCGAGGTCCCGAATCACCGCGGATCCGGTTCGATCATTCTAACACAACTATTATTTATTTTTCGAAAGTTATAAACATAAATTGTTTATACAATAACTTTACACACTATTCTCCAAGGTCGAGTAACCTTAACTTAATACACCAATCATAACTTATTTAACACATAACATTATTATTATACAACTATTACAAATCTAATCGCACACATTAACTTTAAGCTGGAACTATCTTTAACCTTTCCTTGTATCCGATGCGTTCATCTTAATCTACAATGTTTATCATGATATAGCAAGGGTGAGCATAAAAGTTGCCCAGCAAGTTTAAGTTCAATATGTTAGAGTTTATGCCCTAGAGGCCAATTATTTGATATAATTGCTTAACGTTTTGATATTATATTTGATTGAATAAATAAATGATTTTATTATGGTTTTATTTACTGCGTAATATAATTGTTAACATAATAAAATTCCTTAGAATAGTGATACAAATTATATAGTTTCAAGTATGTGACTTGAACATGAGATTATAATTACAATTAGTATCATTGTTCTTAAATGTCCCTAGTCGAGTATCATTATTGATGGGACAACAATAATGCATTGAGACTAGTATGTGGATTGACTGATGACCAAATCTCATTGGTCATAAATATATGAGATATTAAGTCAATGCATAGGTACATGTTAGAGAACGATGTACTGGACAGACCCACCATGAGAATTCTATATGGAGCATTATGCGAAGTGTCATTAGCAATTCTCATAGTGACAATGATGTAATGGTCCTTCGACCTGAAATTCCTATATTACTACATGAGAATTTATGTACTTTGATATCATCAAATGTCACCTTTAATAGGGTGGACTATAAAGGTGATTATTGGGTTCATCATGAATCGTGTGAGAATATGAGTGATCTAGATGGAATTTAACCATCCTATATATTATGGGTGATATCCATAGGCCTCTTGATTGAGTAGGACTATGAAATGCATGGCCATGCTCAAATAGTGATTTGTTTCATATAGTCTACTCATTGATCAAGAAAACTCAGATTAAATTATGAAGAGTATGACACATTCCATGACTCGAGTTTAATCTAGGATATTAAGGTTAAAAGGATTAAATTACATTGAAATATTGGTCACGAAAAGGTTGCATCGAATCATCGATCTTATTATTACTTTGGTAGCGATGATGCATTACTAGATGTCATTTCACCGCATTTATAATTTTATAATATGATTTTAAAATTATTGCCAACGTAATAATAACCTATGTGGTCACACACAAAGAACGTTATTAAAAGAGAATTAATTTAAATTGTAAGGATTTAAATATATCAATATGATTGATAGTATTTAAATCACGAATTTAAATTAAATGGATGCTTTATATATGTATATATATTAATTAAGACTTAATTAAGATATAATATATATATATATATAAATTCGGATTTTATTTTAATTAGATTAGGATTTTGATTAATTTTGATTTATTGCTATATATATGATATATCAGCGTCTTTGGAAAGTTAATCAAAAACAAAAACCCTAGCCGCTCTTAGAGAGAGACTAGAGAAAATAGTTCCGAAAATCCTCATCCTTGGTGGCTAGTACCGCGATTCCTTCATCTGCAGATCGTAGGACGATTCGTGTGGAGCGTTCGTGTGGATACCATAGAGACGTAGTCCGTTTGAATTGCGTTGGAGATTCGACCGCATCAATTCTAGCTTTAACAATCGGTATAATTTCTAACCTCTGAATTAATTGTTTTTCGCATGGATCCTGTTTTAGGGTTTCGGAAATTGCTTTAAAATTTTAATTTTCGCTGTGCGTTTTCTGTGCCGAAACCCAACACAATAATTTAACGATATATCATGATTGAAAGAATCTGAATAATAAGCTGGCTATAATTCAACAATATAATTGTGAACTAGCAAGAACAAACTTTTGACTGAACAAGTATATAACATGAACAAATATATCTAGAACGAACGGTAATGAAGGTGATCAGCCTTTCATACCTGACTTATATATACAATATGTACAGAGTACAATTCTACAATGGCAATCAGCAATTATTATCCATAAGCGTATCTGAATGAAACAACTCTTAGTAGAGTTAAGTAAAAACAACTTGCCTGAACCGTTGATTACCGCTACGCAATTTATAACGCTTTATCTGAAGACCTAATATTAGTAATATAGATCTCTAATATTAGAATAATATCATCATAATATAATACTATTATATATATATACATAGAATAATCTAAACACATAACACATAACCTTATCAGTCTATAACACACATAAGACTTAGTATCAGGTCAAACTATTTCAGTCTGACTTGAGTTCGACAAAGTTCTAACGTCCCGACGGTCTAGTCGGACAATTCTTCGAGTTTAAGTTCAATTAACTCTGCCTAACACTTAACAATTATCTCAGATAATTTTAATATTAGTCAAAATATTTTTCGTAAGTTCGTAATAATTTTCACATAATTATTACTATTTATCTTGATTTTTCAATCATTAATATCGTATTTAAATGAATTAAATATCACTTAATTCCTTTATTATTAATATATATTTAATATCAAATATTAATGAAATGCATGCCATAATATTATAATATATCAAAGTATTTTTAATACCTTAAATATGATTTTAAACAATTAAATTCATTATCCTAAGTAATTGCTATTAATATTAAAATATTAATATTTTTATGACAAAATATCAAAAGTTATATTTTATATCTTAAAATATTTTTATAACACTTAAATCATTTTCATATGATTTTTAAATCATTTATTCTATTTTTCCACAATTTATTTAATATAGTTATTAAATAAACTAATTATCATTAATATTAATTAATTAATGAAATTCATCACAAAATATTAAAAGTCATTGAAAATAACTTTAAATAATTTATTATACCATAATATTATTTTCATGATTTTCATGTATTAAAATCATTTTAAATAATTTATTTAATATTATAATTAAATAAATTAAATACCATTTATATTCCAAAATATTAAATATTTATAAAATATACTCAAAATAATTAAAAACTATTTTTCAGACTTTAAAATAATTTTTTAGAATTTATTTTGTATTTTTAATAATTAAAATCTATTTATTTCTATTTATTTAATTAATTAATTATTTTTCAGAATTAATAATTAATAAAAGGGCCCTATAGCGACATAACCGTCGCTATAGGTGTTCTCCAGCTGTTCTTGAGCCTTCATGTCAGACGCTAAGGTAGGAGGTTTGACCGATTTAAATTCTATGTTCTAGTTGATTTCTGGGTTTGCTAAGACATTGATCTTGTAGTATTTATGTAATACGACAAGTATATATCATCATCTAAGTCATTAAGCATCATAGTTGCAAGATTCAAGCTTGCAAAGTTGCTATTAGAGGCTTGCTGGGATTTCTGGGTTTCTCAAAAACCCAGTCAGTTTCGAGTGACCACTTTGTGGCTCACAAAGCTTAGGGTTCTCGTCATTGGTTTTACGTTATAATGATTCAAACCTGTAGTTCACATATCAAAGAACATATAAATAGCACCAAACTAGTCAAACAACATAACAGTTGAGAGATTAAGGCCGGTCAAAATGATGTCAGGAGCTATTCTTGACGATTTCTGGGTTTTCCAGATTTCGTCCAGACAGTTGGTCAACGCAGGTTTGACCTCAATTATCTTTGATCCTTTAATAGTTCTAGGTGTTATAATGACTTATATGTGTAGTTAACATACTAGTATACAACCTAACAGCAACAACTTGGCCAAACTACTTAAACACAACAAGATCAGAATCTTAGAACATGCTTGTCAGACTTTCTGGAAAATCTGGGATGCCCAGATTTCAGTTGGTCATGGTCGGTTAACGACCTTTGACTGCTTATATCTTGAATTCTACACATGATCTGGCCCTGTTTCCAGTTTCAGATCACAGAAAACATGGCATACTACAAATCTATAACTTCAAACACCATAAATCTTTAACACACAAGAATATAAGAGCCCTGACATAAGCTTGTCAGACAACAAAATTAGGGTTCTTAACCAGTTTTTAAAACTTGATTTCTAACATCTAGATGTTATGGATCCTTGATATTACATCTTGGATCACTAAATAACATCTCTTAACACACTTTTAAACAACAACTAACAACATCTAACATAACAAACATTGATTTACAAAATTAGGGTTTTATACCTTTCTAAGCTTGATCCTTTGATTCTGATTTTTTGTTCCTGTTCTTGGCTTGCTAATACTTGATCATGGCTCAACTTTTAACTCCCTCTCACTCTAGATTTCGAAAAGTTAAAGAGAGAAGGGACTTGGATAAAATGAGAAGTAAAGTAAGATTTCTTATTTTTAAATCTTTGATTTTTACATACAATGTATCTAATGTTGCAAGGTGGCACTTAAGATCTGATCTTGGGATATTTTAAGCCACATGGTAATATCTAGCTTGATGACTCACAAGATTTCAAGAAATCTTTTGCTTAAGTTTTAAGAAAAAGGGTATTTCGGTCATTTCACATTCACTAAGGGTATTTTTGTCTTTTTTCCCTATAACTTGAAGGGTATTTTGGATATTTCCATTTTATCCCTTAACATTTTACACTTAGCCAAATAAACTTAACTTTTGAATTTCCAAATTAGGGTTTTGAATATCTGAATTAGGGTTTTGAACTATCGAAACTAAAATTAGGGTTTTAAATTTACAAATTAGGGTTCCTAATAATTAGGGTTTCTAATTATTAGAATTTCTAATTAATCAATTACGGTTATCCCTAATTAAGTTTGAAATTAATACACAAAGCCTTATTCCTAGAATTTAAATTCTCAGATTGGGGTTCTAATATCGCGAATTAGGGTTTTGAAATCCCTAGAATTGAAATTAGGGTTTCAGAATAGATTTTTAGGATTTCTTATTTGACGTTAGGGTTTTCTAACAGAACGTTGACGTTCTTAATATACAATTAGGGTTTGACATATATATAATTTATCTGGTCAACCCTTGACCTTTAACGACATTCTGAACACATAAATGACCATATACACAGAACATATTCACATATTCCCTTAATCCTGAATAATTCACCTAAATCCTTCACAAAATTTTGAAATCCTCAAAATTCCTTCTCATAAATATCAAACGCATACACTTATTTTATGTCTAGGTTCTAATTTTGAACCTTAAATCAATTAATTAAAAGTTTAAAATTTTTCTAAATTCTCGGGTTGTCACAGATTTTGTGCATGTACTTGGTTTATCACATTGATAATCATTGGAATGTCGGCGTCGCGCTATCAATGTATATGTGATGAAAAGGTGATTCTTTTCTCATGTGTATATTTGATAGTTAGAAACTATTAAGATTAGCCAGATATTATTAGGATTAGGTTCGATTCTTAAAACTAATGCATATGGTAAGTTCGTGACTCATAATAATATGGTATGTTTTGCATCACTCAGCGAATGGACGCCTATGGTCTGACTAGGATAAGTTCTTAAACTCATATTATTGTGGCAAGTTCCTGAACTTCCAATGTGTGATAAATTTGATGAACTATATTGGGGGTATAGGAAGATTGTAAGTTGAAATACAAGAATATTTAGCATAAGAGCATTAGCGGTGCTAGAAATAAAAAGAATTAGTCAATAATGAGGTAATGAAGTAAAGATTGAAGTTGATAGAGAAAATTAGATATTCCAAATCTTCTAGCTTTGCTAGATTTTTTAAATTTATTGACTTTGTGCTGATGTTTGCACTTCTATTTTCTTGAAAAACATTGGATCAAATGATGGAACCAATGATTTTTAAAAACAATATCGTTATTCGTATGTCTATGCTAATTGTTTCGGCTAGAAAAAAAATGATTTAAAAATATCAAAATATATTTAGTTTCTCCGTAGTCAGTAAAGCTGTTAGGTTTGTAATATTCATGAACGCAATAAATTGCACAAATAAGCGAAAACGTGTAGAAAATCAGAGTTTAAAATTTTTACAAACCATATACCCGGATCATCCTTTATGCGCAATTATTAATTAAACGAAAAATATGAAGAACAAGAATCATACCCTTGAAGATTCGAGCTTCCTCAGGTACAAAGTTCACCTCCAATCCTTTTCACGTTCAACTTGAATCCCCCGGGTTTGGTTCCTTCCTTTGATCAACATTAGCCACCCAAGTGTTTGGCCTCTAGAGGTGATCCACCAAGAAAGAAGAAGGATTCAAGAAGATGGGTGGTTGGCTAAACCCTAGTTTTCTATCTCTATAAAAAAAGAGCGTACTCTCCCAACTATTGGAATTACTTCTGTTGTGAAAAAGTCAACAACAACTCTTACACCCATAATAAGACTCATCTTATTTATAGATGTGGGAAACTCTCCTTAACAATTAAGAAATTGGGTTTTATTTTAATTAATTAAAATCCTTTAATTAATTAGTCTCCAAATCTTATTAAGAATAAATGAGAGTACTAATATTAAATTAATTCCCAAACTCCTTTAGAAATTAAAATAATAATAATTGTAATAATATTAATAAGACTCCTCTTATTAACTAATATTTAATATTTCTAAAATATTAAATAATAAATATTAAGCTATTTAATTTATTCTATCACCATAGATTAAATTAAATATACTTAATATATTATTACGATTATGCCATTAACTTCTTAAATAATTATTCTTCCTTTTATGGTGTGACCCTTTAGGTTCTCCATATTAAAGCGGTTGTGAATAAATCAATTAGAACAATTCTAATATTATTTAAATAAATAAATTAAACTATTAATTTATTTAAATAAATAATATTTATTCTTCTATAAGGATAAGCCTCCTTAGCGTTCAACGACTTTCCAAATAATATAGATTTCAACATTAATCATAAAAGAACCTTTGAGTAAATAGTTACTGACAATTCAATCCTTCCACCATACAATGTCTCAATTAAATATAAGACATGGAATTCTTTGTCAAGTCTTAATTTATTTAATTATATGTATTTCGACTCTTAAATGCACAACTCCAAATAATGCAAATTAGAAACTCCTTTCTAATTTCATTCTCGCTTCGCCAATGACTCTTTGGGTTGTCATTTATCGAATCACATAGGACATTTCTTCTTTTACTAGAAGTGGTAGATTCTTTATTGATCATACATTATCTCCATGTACAACTTATTATACCCAAGCATACCCTTTGATATACCCTAAGGGTCTTAAGGAATAAGTCAAAGTATAACTCATCATACACAAGATACTATGATGATCTCAAGTCCAAGGATCACTTGACTACTATCACTCTGAGAATTCCTATTGACAAGCAAGTAAAACTCCATTAGGTATTCCTTAGCGAGCCACTTCAGTGAACTTATTCTCTAATAAGCACCTACATACTTGCTTTAGTGTCTCCACACAAATGATCATGAAATCAATCATCCTCATCCAATGAGCAAGCAACGTATGTACCAATCTATCCGGATTCACTAATCCCTAATTTAGTAATCCAACGATTGGGAACTATTTTAGTTTTAAGATTTCTAAGAATTTAGATCTCATTAGAATGATCATCATCATCATTATTCTAAAAGCATTGCTTAAAACTATGGATTTATCACATATTAAAAAACAGCATCATGTAGATAATTAAAAGTCTTTAATAAATTAATACTTTTTATTAATAAATGAATAAGATTGTTACAAAGTATATGCTTTATCATCAAACATGATTGGCTTGTTTGCATACTACTACTTTCAATCTCCCACTTGCACTAAAGCCAATCGTCATGGTATCTCATACCCTTCTTCTCTAAGTGACGATTATCCTGCTATTGGATAAGCTTTAGTTAATGGATATGTAATGTTTTTTTCTTGAGAGTCCACTATCTTTATAATGATTTCCCATCTTTCAATGATTCCATAATCAAATGAAACTGCCACAACACATGTTTAGATCCAAGATGAGACTTAGGAACTATTCCTAGTTCTGTAATGAACTTTTCATTAAAACAATCAACTTGCAGCTTCATTTATAGCTATAAACTTTGTCTTTATCACTAAACTAGCAACTCTTTGCTGTTTGAAACCTTTCCAATTCACTGCACCACCGTTCAATGTAACCCTTTACCTTAAAGTGGATTTTCTGTCGTCTTGGTCTGTCTAAAAAACTTAAGTCTGTTAAGCCCTCTAGTTTAATTTAGACCCATCATAAATTTGATCACATCCTTAGTGTCGGTTAAGTACTTTAAGATGTTTTTTTCACTGACTCGTAGTGAACTTCTCCAGAATATGACTGATCATCATCAGGTCTCGTATATTTCATTACATACATGATAGTTACTAATGTGATCTCTCTTTTCAGGAGTCTATGGGGACTATTAAGAGAGATACACTCCATGGCTCATCAACATGAGACATCTCTTGGAGTTTGCCATGCTAAACGATTTTAGCATCAAATGAATATACGTTCCTTGGGTTAAGTCGAGCATCCTCTTTAATCTATCTATATAGATTTGTATCCCCAATTAAGATACTCTTCCCAAATCATTCATGGAGGAATGTTTCGACAACTTCATCTTTACTGATTCTAGCATTGGCATGTCATTCCTGATCCATATTATATCAACATATAATACTAGAAATGTCACGACGCTCCCACTGACCTTTTTGTACGAACTAGGTTCATTCTTGTCTTTGATAAAATCAAACTCTTATACAGATTCGACTAATCCGGATGATCGCATTCTTATACAGATTCATCCTCCTCCAGAAAGCACGTAAGTTAAACATCGTGTATATATAAGGGTTTAATATTTCAATTGTTATAAATATATATAACTGTAAATTATTGTATATTGTAGTGATTTTCAAGATAGTAAAATTGTGAAGTGCATTTCATAATTATGCTACTGTAATCGCCTCACGCTTGATGATTACATGGGACACACCTCTCGCCCATAAGGATGCTGATTTAATTTGCATTTTCGTGTATATTTTTTATCACTCGATAGATAATACATAGTTAATCAAATAATATTGTTTAGTAATGTTGGATTATGATAATATAATATAACAGTTTGAATATTATTATTGTTGTTTTATTTGCAAAAGCGGTATAGATGGGACGACGCACATGCATCAGTTATTCAGACACTATTCTGGCAGAAGTGCACCGTCCGAACTAAAGATAATCTGAACAAGGAACGACAAAAAGCCCTGCACAATGCTGAGATTGACCATCGGGGGACGGTGTGAAGCGATATGCACGAAAGCATAGTCCACAGTGGTGCGCACATCCCATATGGGTGCAGATGTGTGACCAGTGGAGAGATGAGTCCTGGGTCAAGAGACGCAAGACTGCCACCTCGAACAGATCCTCAGGTGTATCTGAAGGCAAAAAGGCAAAAGGCACGTACAAGGGCGGCAATATATCACAGCTGCAGCATATTACTGCTAGGATACGTATGTATAGCAAGCTTATTGGCTTAGTTATTTGTTTTTATGTTTACAGTCATCTTTTGTAAATTAAAATATCATATGTTTACATAATAATATGAGAAAATGAATTGTAGGAGTCTCAGTCTCAAGGTCAACCTATCAATTGGTTGGATGTGTATGTGGCCACCCGCGATGGCTTGCCTGAAGCTGTTCAGATAGCGGTAATAAGTTCACTTTATCCTAATATGTTATGTATAAATTGTGACGACTTTTTTGAGTATTTTTTTATTTATTTTTAACTATTTAATTGTTCATCTTACGGCGGAGACACTTATAAGGGCTTAATGAAGCAGCGTTATCCACGAAGGCACCCGCGTCCATCGATTGATCAAGAATTATGGGAGAGGCGTCCATCGTGAAGAAAAATTATGTCAAAGGCCAAGGAAAAAATGGCACCCGACCATCGATGCACACAACGGCTACCCGCCACCCGGTCTACACAAATATCAAAGTTATCCAACCTATCATACTCCTGCTGACTGTGTGAGAGCGATCTGTCAGGATCGTAATCTTCTTCGTATATTGAGCGGGCATCTGCAGTCTCTGAGTCATGATGAGTTGGCGGAGGCAGTGGCGGCAGCAGCAGCACAGCAGCAGAATGACGACCAGGTATATATATTGTCTATTGTTTAGCTTTCCTTAAGTACGTCGTAGCAGTATCAACACATGTAAGATATATGTTTTATTACTTTGTTAATTACAGGATCATAATTTGGATGATCCATGAAGAGCGCCTAAACTGGTTTTTTTAGATTTTTAAAGCCTTGTACTCTTTTAGATTCATTCTTTGGACAATTGTATTGGTTTATATGGATGTTTACGATATCGATTGTATTGTGTTGGATGAATATTTACAATTGTATTGTGTTGGATGAATGTTTATTATATAGTAGTTATATCATGGATGGATGTTAATATGGATGCTTGTATATACTGCTGTGTTGGGATTGAAAGCAGGTACAACAGGTTATTTTTGGGAAATCAAGAAAACAGAAAAAAATTTTAAAAAACACATCGTGATCGATGCGATCGTTAACTAACTCAGATCATCAACCGCATTAACTTGTTGGAAGCTAGCGACCGATGCGGTCGCTATTACCGATCGCTGCCACGTGTGCCACATCACACCTGACAACTGACTCAGCATAAGTCAGAATAGCGATGGACACGGTCGCTGAGTGCGGTCGCTAATAAAGCGATCGCTATTACTGGTCGCTGGTGTCCATCCAGCGACCAGATTACCTGCGACTGCTATCTGCGACCGACTGCGGTCGCTGAAACCCATCTGCGACCATTTGCGGTCGCTGATAGGCGGTCGTTGATAAGCCATTTTGTTGTAGTGGTACCATGTCCAACAAGGTACGATTTTTTCTTTCAGATACATCAATCAATTATTGCGTATCAGGAGGCGTCCATTACAAGAAAACCATTTGAGATGATCTAGAAAATTATTGCACAAGTATTTATTCCTTGATCTAATCAAATAATCTTAATACTTTGCCAATTTGTTTCACTTCTGAATTCTTTGAACCTTTCAAATAATTCATACATGTATTTCAATAAATACACATATTCAACTCTTTAAATGATCATCTCCTTTTCTTATACTAGTTTGTTCAATTTGCAAAATATATTTACACGTAAGTCAAGTACACAAAATCCATTAAGTAATATTTCAGTTCTATACGAAACATTATTATTATAAATAGAACAACAATTGTTCTTAAATATAATACGAAAGATTTCATTGTCCAATAATAAAATAGAAATAATATTTCTAACAAGAACTGGAATACAATAACAACTTATTGACTTAATAGATTTGCCCGTAGGCTTTTCTAAACTATAAGTTTCTATGGCTAATGTGGCAACCTTTGCTTCATTTCCCACAAATAGGATTACTTATATTTGTTTAGCTTTCTACTTCTGCTTGGTCCCTTTATAAATCTATATTTATGATAACCAAAGTCGGTATCCAATACCCAAGTAGAAACTTGACTTAAAGAAAAATTTATTTTAAATCATAAACAAAATTGTATTTGTAACCGAAACTTCACTAAGCTTCTTCTGATTAGCTTCTACAAGATACTTCTCGTAGTTTCTTTTCCAGTGTCCAGGCTTATTGCAGTGGAATCAAACTCCTTTGTTATCCGTATCAGTTTTGTTCTTATTATCCTTTATTTTTGTCTTTTCTATTTACCTTCTTAGAATCGTTCTTCTTTTCAGAAGATCATTTGGCCCCTACCAGTAAGGCATGGTCTTTCTTGGTTGGAAAGTGACTCAACATTTTTCAACATGTTAAGCAAATCAACGAGGCTGATATCTAGCTTGTTCATATGAAAAATTCACAACAATTGTGAAAGGAGTCCCGGAGTGAGTGCAAGATCAAATCTTAGTTTAACTCTCCATCCATGACAAAACCTATTGTCCTAATTGTTCAATCAAATTGATCATGTTAAGGACTTTTGTCTGGACTGTAGTGTCATTAGTCATTCTAGATCGGAAGAGCTCCCTAGATATCTGATATCTATCAGTCCTACTTTCCTCACCATCAACTACTTGATGTGCGGGAATATAGTAGGAGCATCCATAGTTTCATGCTGACGCTGAAACACGTTACTCATGGATGCGAGAATGATGCATTGAGCCAACTGTGCATCATCTTGTCACTTTCTAAAAGTAACAATCTCTTCCTCAGAGGCATTGTCTGTAACAATTACAGGGATAGACGTATTAAGGACATCAGATAGCTTTTCAGCCGTAAGAACTATTTTCAAATTCCTTAACCAATCCGTTTAATTCGGTCCGATTAATTTAGCATCTAATATGCTACGCAGTGATAGTAATTTAGACATTGTAAAATTTTGTAAATGAATTTGTAATTAACAACATTTTAGCATACATTATTTTATTAATTACCAAAATAAATTAGGTCTTATTTTAAATTGGTGTCTCCTACTATTTTCTTCAAACTATATTACCTTCAATATATATAGTTCGGCAATATCTAATTAAAGACATGCTAGTGAGAATAATGATCTCATTTTAAATGTATATAGCCTTGTGTGTGCACAACTATATATAAATAAATAGGTAGACAAGTCTTGTCAATTACATCAACTATGCAACTCCTTGTATTTTACCTCTTAGATCATAATGGTCAAGTGTGTGCACATCCGAACTAAAATGATCTAAGTTAAGTCATACCTAGCACTTCCATATATTCGAAAGAAAAACACTGTCCTTGTGTGTGCACAACAAAACAGCATTGTTCAGTCTATTTATAAGCATTAAATGTGATAAAACAACATCTTAAATATTTAATACTTGCCTTGTGTGTGCACAACAAACTCATATTAAATATTTAATACTCTATTGTTTTACTATGCTAGAAGGCGACGTTCGATATTCCAAATATCTTTGAACGTTACAACTTAATATAAAAAATTTGAGGGGTTTGTTATTAATTTGTCTCATCTTGTTAAGCGCGCATGCAAATATATATATAAAATACGCGTCATATTAATTAACATGCGAAGCATGTTTGCATAATATATAGTATATATATATTATAAGCACGCACATATAGAATACTATATTCTACCCGGATTGATTATGGACTTTTATTCTAGTTTGGTTCACTAGAGCCACCAAGTAAACCAAAAGGTCAAACCCTAGGGGTGCAAGAATTAATATTTAAACATAACTATTACATTTAAACCTGGGCTCCATTACAAACGGGTCTTCACGCGCTCCTTGTTCCTTAATCTCCAATTCTTCAAAATTAATTCTAACTATTTCTATTACAAAAATATTTAAAATAAATAGAAACCTTGATCAGCAGTCAAGGGAAAGTACATAGGAGAGAGATAGAATTTACATTAAGAAAAAATTAGAGAAGACGAGGTACGCAGACCCCATTTAATAAAACTCATACATTCATGCATCCAACTAAAATAAAATCTAATCACATTGGTCAATAGTCCATAATCAATCCCATTTATTATCATACACATCGTCATATGCATCAATAAATAACATTCATCTCATGAATAATAAACATTCAATATATATATATATATATATATATATATATATATATATATATATATATATATATATATATTGATATCATTTAATGGGCAAATTTAGTTAGTATAAAATCTAATTTTGAATCAAAATAAACTCCTTTATTTTAATCCAAATTTAAATCAAAATAAAACTATTTTATTTTAATTTATTCAATTTTGAATAAAATAAACTATTTTATTTTAATCAAAATCTTTAATCAAAATAAACTCCTTTATTTTAATTAGTTATGGAATCCAATTTCATGTAAAAAAAAACTTTTATTAAAGGAAAAACGAATTCTCTTTCCTATTCACAAATAAACTATTTTATTTTGAATAATATGAAATATTATTCCATATCTAAATAAACTTTTTTATTTAAGAAAATTAGGATTCTCTTTCCTACTCACAAATAAACTCTTTTATTTTGAATAATATGAAATCTTATTTCATATCTAAATAAACTCCTTTATTGAAGGAAACATAGAATCCAATTCTTACTCCAATTAGTTAGCATGAAATCTAATTTTAAAATTAAAATAAATTTTTTATTTTATGATTAAAATAAACCTTTTATTTTTAAATTAAAATAAAATTTTATTTTAATTATAAAATTATTAAATTATTATATATATATATAATAATAATATATATTAGTACCGTAACTACTATTATATATATATATATATATATATATATATATATATATGATCCATTTTTAGGCTCACCCTTATTGAGCTCATTCTGCATTTTTTTTATAAAAAAACATAACTAATAAAAAATGTATAATAATTTTAGAATTGAAAGTTCTTTTTAAAAAAGTATTTTTTGTGTGATTTCAAGTATATATAAAAACAAAGTTTTTATGCATCGCATAACATGCTTGTTATATTGTACTCAAATCACACAAAAAATACTTTTAAAAAAAATTCAATTCCAAAAATTATTATATATTTTTATTAGTTATATTTTTTTTTATAAAAAAACTAGAGAAATTTCAAAAATGCTGAACTTAAGATCCTTGAAATATATATATATATATATATATATATATATATATATATATATATATAAAATATGAATTCGTGACCCTTTTGAGTTTTGATTGACAAATCCTTGTGAAGCAACAGGAAATCAGGAATGTAGTACTAAGTTTTGAAAAACAAACAATTTGCGAATTACGATAAAAGGAAATCATACAGCTGCAGGCTTACCTTTTGAAAAATAATTCGCTGTATTACTTTTGAAAAAACAATTCGCTTTACGAAAAAAAATAATTTGCGAATTACGAAAAACAAGTTGCTGTATCCCGCAAAAACACGCAACTCAAGGGGATTCACGTTTTTTATTTATTTATAAATTTTATACAATAAATTATACCCAATTAAATTGTTCTAAACACATATCAATATACATATCAAATTAAACAATTAATAATTCGCATAACAGTTTGGCTCTGATACCACTGTTAAGTTTCTAATATTCATGAACGCGATCAAATTGCACAAATAAGCGGAAACGTGTAAAAAATTAGAGTTTAAAATTTTTACAAACTATATACCCGGATCATCCTTTATGCGCAATTATTAATTAAACGAAAAATATGAAGAACAAGAATCATACCCTTGAAGATTCGAGCTTTCTCAGGTACAAAGTTCACCTCCAATCCTTTTCACGTTCAACTTGAATCCATCGGGTTTGGTTCCTTCCTTTGATCAACATTAGCCACCCAAGTGTTTGGCCTCTAGAGGTGATCCACCAAGGAAGAAGAAGGATTCAAGAAGATGGGTGATTGACTAAACCCTAGTTTTCTATCTTTATAGAAAAAGAGCGTACTCTCCCAACTATTGAAATTATGTCTGTTGTGAAAAAGTCAACAACAACTCTTACACCCATAATAAGACTCTTCTTATTTATAGATGTGGGCAACCCTCCTTAACAATTAAGGAATTGGGTTTTATTTTAATTAATTAAAATTCTTTAATTAATTAGTCTCCTAATCTTATTAAGAATAAATGAGAGTACTAATATTAAATTAATTCCCAAACTCCTTTAGAAATTAATAATAATAATTGTAATAATATTAATAAGACTCCTCTTATTAACTAATATTTAATATTTCTAAAATATTAAATAATAAATATTAAGCTATTTAATTTATTCTATCACCATAGATTAAATTAAATATACTTAACATATTATTACGATTATGCCATTAACTTCTTAAATAATTATTCTTCCTTTTATGGTGTGACCCTTTAGGTTCTCCATATTAAAGCGGTTGTGAATAAATCAATTAGAACAATTCTAATATTATTTAAATAAATAAATTAAACTATTAATTTATTTAAATAAATAATATTTATTCTACAATAGGGATAAGCCTCCTTAGCGTTCAACGACTTTCCAAATAATATAGATTTCAACATTAATCATAAAAGAACCTTTGAGTAAATAGTTACCGTACAATTCAATCCTTCCACCATACAATGTCTCAATTAAATATAAGACATGGAATTACTGTCAAGTCTTATTTTATTTGATTATATGTATTTCGACTCTTAAATGCACAACTCTAAATAATGCAAATTAGAAACTCCTTTTCTAATTTCATTATGCCTTGGCCAAGGACTACTGGGTTGTCATTTATCGAATCACATAGGACATTTCTCTTCTTTTACTAGAAGTGGTAGATTCTTTATTGATCATACATTATCTCCATGTACAACTTATTATACCCAAGCATACCCTTTGATATACCCTAAGGGTATTAAGGAATAAGTCAAAGTATAACTCATCATACACAAGATACTATGATGATCTCAAGTCCAAGGATCACTTGTACTACTATCACTACAGGAATTCCTATTGACAAGCAAGTAAAACTCCATTAGGTATTCCTTAGCGAGCCACGTTCAGTGAACTTATTCTCTAATAAGCACCTACATACTTGCTTTAGTGTCTCCACATAAATGATCATGAGATCAATCATCCTTATCCAATGAGCAAGCAACGTATGTACTAATCTATCCGGATTCACTAATCCCTAATTTAGTAATCCAACGATTGGGAACTATTTTAGTTTTAAGCTTTCTAAGAATTTAGATCTCATTATAATGATCATCATAATTATTCTAAAAGCATTGCTTAAAACTATGGGTTTATCACATATTAAAAAACAGCATCATGTAAATAATTAAAAGCCTTTAATAAATTAATACTTTTTATTAATAAATGATTAAGATTGTTACAAAGTATATGCTTTATCATCAAAGATGATTGGCTTGTGTGCATACTACTTTCAAAAGTATCACTAAATATGATGTTGATATGACAAACGAGGAAGTCATAAATGCAATTGAACCTGGTGTTGGATGTGATCATAGGATCGTCACCTCACTATGATATGATGTAGCATGACAAAGTTATATAATGCCTGAATCCTCAACGTACTATTAAAATAGTACGGTATCTTGACCATCATAAAAAAATTATTTTTGGTTTTCCTTTAACTTAGAAAGATATGCCACATGAATTGGCTAAAACTATTTCGATTGATGTCCGAGTTGTTCTTAGAAGTCTATGCTATTTGATTCAGCTAGACAAATATTGAAAGATGTTTATACAGTTCAAGCGTTTCTTGAGAAGTTATGTCAAACCAAATTATTTTGGTGCAGATTTAGATGTTGAGAAGCTGAGGTGAACAACACTTTTATATGGGATTATTTTATGCGAAAGCGTTAAAATGTTTGTGCACAAAACATTGTACGAAGGGCTGATTTCCTTGAGTGCGAGAAGAAAGGTCTATATAGTCTTATGACTGTTAAAGGTTCAAGTCGAGATACTTGATAACCTGGGGACGTAGTTCAAGGTCTTGTGACCCCTCAACATGATTCGAGAATCTTTTAAATTCATGAGTTATTCATACTACTTCCTAATTATTGAACAATTGTGGAAGATTCTTGTTATTCTAAAAGGCGAATGTGGTAAGGATGATATTCTTTAGAAAGAAGTAAGTCGTAGAATGCAACACTGAATGATGAATATATTGAATAAGTGAGAAAAGAAATTTTGAAATGAGAAGGAGATGAGTTATCAAAGAATAATATAAAACTTTTAATAGAAAAGTTAATAATTATAGAAAGATCTTTGTGGAAAGAAAGTGGTTATAGAACCCAATGAATGAATAAAGTATTAACGTAAAATCTATTTTGATGGATTGAATGAATATAGATTAATAGATAAAATTTCGAGGACGAAATTCTTAGAAGAAAGGGTGAATGTAATATCCCAAGTGTTTATGATACTTGATCCTTAGAAAAGGAAATTAATGGGTTAAAGAATATATAATACTCAAAATATAATTGAGTTCAAGTGAAAGTTATGAAATAAAACCTAGAATTTGTTGAAGTAATGAATGTAGTAAGAAATATAAAACCTATATTAAGGTAATGTGTTGAAGATATTCAACGATAAATTTGAAAAAGAGATTTGGTGAAAACAAGAGTAATGGAGGTTTCTTTGATTAGATGGGCGGAATCCTTATAAAGATGGAAGGATGTGACAACTAGAATTTTCATAAGTTATTAAAATAATAATTTAATAATTAAAATTCTTATTATGAGGTGTATATAATTTTAATTATGTGATTTGATATAAAGAGAATTAGATATTCATATGTTGGATAATGTGAGATTTAATAGTTAATTAAACTATTAAAGAAATTAAATAATATTAGTTAATTTAATTAAGTTGAAATTATATTATGAGATAATATAATTTTAATTGTTATGCCTTATGGGCAATGAAAATTATTATGAGTTAAGTTTCATAAATAGTGTGAATAATTCATTTAATTAAAATAGTGAATTAATACAAGTATAATTGATTTAATAAAGTGAGAAGGCAATATATTGCTTGAAAATATAAATGTTAGTATAATGCGAGTAAAATATTTATTAAGTACATTAAATATTTTAGTTGGAAACTTTATGGAATAAAATGAATATTTATGGTATTAAATAAATATTTGATGAAAATTGTTATGGGATAGTTTATTTAAGTGTGATAAAATAGATGAGATTTATCGTATTTTATTACTTGAGTATAATGATGATATTCTAATTTAATTAAATAATTAAATTAGAGGAGTGAGAATTTGTTAAATAATGTTATAATTATAATGGTTGAATAGAAATTATAATTTTCTTGATAATGTTAATTTTATTTCTTAAGAAATTAAAGGTACATTATCTAGTTTAAATTTCTAGTTTATGTGTTCTTGAGTTTCTTTTAAAATTGGGGTTTTGGTTAATGAATTTGTGGGTTATGATGTTATATATGTTATTAGATTTATAATTTTATAATGGTCATCTAAAAACGATTTTTCAGAAATCAAATTCATGTATTTATGCTAAAGAAGAGGAATTTAGGTTTTGATGGTAATGTGTATTTTGGTGTACTTTGAGACTAAAATTGTTATGAATTCGTGATTGAAACTTTAAATTGATGGATGATTGTTGTTCTCCTCTATAAAATGAAAACAACGCAACTTGAACGAATCGAATTGGTTAAGAAACGAATTTGTGATGAATGAATACACTTAACATGTTAAAAATATGAAAAATTAGTATAAACCAATTAGAATTAGTATAAACCAAGTCCCACATCGACAAAATTGAAAACTTTACCCCTTTTCTAAACCTTTAAATAGAAGGGCTTGGCCTTTGTTTCATTCACCAACAATAAGGCCTCAATTTTGAGAAAGGCTTTGTTGTGGGAGGACTTTTTATAAAGATCTCCTTAATTAAATCTTTGAGTACATCAGTATGTATTGGTATTTGTGGAACTTTTGGTAATGTTATTATTTTAAGTATGTTTCTTATTTAATTTTTTTGGTAATGTTATTATTTTAAATATTGTATTTAGTTTTTTTAGTTAAAGTTTGAATTTTGGAAGTTTTGTTAGTTTTGTTAGTAAATTAGTTAGTTTACTATGTTTATTTTTAGTTTGAAATTGATTATGTAAATGAGTTCTAATGATTTTAATTAGAGATATGAGAGCCGATTATGTTAATAAGACTTATTTGTAAAGAAAGTTGAGTTGGATGAGTCGAGGCGAGTTTTGGATGTCAAAACGAGAAGTCAAAAAACTAGTGGTCTGGCTGATCCAAAAATGTAAATTGGGGTTAGCTAGGTTGTTTAGAAATCTATATTTTATATGTTATAGTAATAATATTTCCATAGACTCCGAATGGACTAATTCGACTTGAACCAAAGAGTTATGACCATTCAAAGTAGTCGCATCAAAAGCATCTAACCAACTCTAAGGCGATCACCTTGAAATAATTTTTCCAAATTTCGTGTTTAGAATTTGGAAAAGGTTAGTGAATAAAAGTTGTAGTCCCAGAAGTTAGCTTTGCGTGGGCTAAATAATCGCTCAAAAATGTTTTGAAACAGAAAAGTTATGACTGTTTTAGCGAGAGAGGGTAAAGTTGGGAAAGAATGAAAAATAGTTTTGAACACCCCTTTTTGAACACTATTTTGGACCGTCTATCTTATCCGAAATTGGTGTCCAATAACTTTTAAAAATACGTTAATATGATGTTTACAGCATATCCAAAGTTGGATGTCATCGGACTTATGAGATATAGAGTAAAGTTTACATTACAACTACTATGCGTTGCTATGGGACTAATAGTTGATGTGTATGATTATATAATTGTGTAGGGCATGTGAAGTGCAGATAACTGTAAGTTGTTAAACTGTTATTGGTAAACAATGATAAAGACAAGTCTTTCAGTTCCTATTTGCTATGTGAATTTGATGATGAACTATTTGAAATCTTTTTTGCAAATAGCATGGTGTGTTATATTAAAGTTGAAAGTATGAAATGTTAAAGTCAATTTATGGCTACGTTGATTGAGTAATGAATGTTGATTGAGTAAGGAACTCAATCTTTATACTTGTTATATGAACTACATCATGTATGTTATGTTAGTCCAATGTTTATGAGATGTATATCGAGCATGTTATTATGTGTTTTGTGATGCATGAAAACTGTTAGATTTTGTTGGGCTGTCGAGCTCAACCTTGTAAATAATCACTTTTGCAGGTTAAAGATTTAAGGTAAAGTTATGTGCTACTTGAAAGATATGAATCAGATGTGATACTTGAAGATTTATATAATTTGGTTGAGTTATTATATTTGAACCATGTTTAAGGTTCTGAATAATGTATAAATGTTGAATTGTAATATCGTTTTGCGATGTAAACTCTTGTAGTATTAAAATGATTTTGAGACAGTTAGATGTAAAGGTTGAAATTTTTGGAAACGAGAATAGTTTATAATAGAAAATTTTAATTATTCCACAAATTTCAATTGTTGTATTATCGTTTAATGATGTAAAATTAGAGGTTGAATGTATTGTTAATGATCGAAGTCGATAGTTGAATTGTATGAATTTTTGGAATTCGTTATAGTTGGTATCAAAGGCGATAGGTTAGAAACCTTAGGTAAGAGTACCTTAGGCTATAACCTTAGAGAAGAGAGGTGAAGATAATGAGCGAATAAGCTCAAATATAGTTTGATCAATAAGAAGTAATTTAAGAAATTTATAAAGAAGGGATTAAAACATGCGTAAGAGGATTCAAAGAAGAATCTCGCATGAGTTATAAGGAATATGAATGTGGGGTTACCCAACTCCAATAATAAGGATGTAAGGTGATAATAAATAGACAATGTCTATAAAAAGAGAATGATAAAGAAGTTAAGAATAAAAAGTTATATTTAAGTATTGTACAATCGTACTCTTTAATAGTTGATGTATGGTATCACGGGCTAAATGATTCCTTTATAGAGTGAAGGTATATACTGAACTAGTAACTCGGAACCTAATTTGTTGGTTGTTTGTCAGGAAAACCACTCGGGTACCATATTGAAACTATTAGAGACTCGATGTGTACCAAGTATAGAAAATATATAATATGATGAAAATGTGGAACTCGAATGAAATGTTGAGCAATGTAAATGAAGTTAGAAATTCTTAAAGGAAGAATTGTTATATAAACAAGAAAATTCAAAGAAGAATCTTGAAGAGATATAAAGATAAGAAATGGGAGTTACCTAACTCCAATAGCCAAGATAACGAATAATGATGAATAGACAAAGCCACGTAAGATTAAAAGCATAAATGAGATCGTAAATGGTGAAAAAAGGAAAGAAAGAGGATCGTAAAACAAAGCGATCACGAGTTAAGAAAAGAATTTTTAAGGAGATGATTATAGAATAAGATCACGACGTGATCTTTTAAGTTATAAAAGAAAGATGGTTTGTAATGTTTGAATAATTATAGCTTGATGCTATGAAGATAATGTACTTATGATATAGTACAAGATAAACTAATGAGGAGTTATAGATAATGTGATACGAGGAATTAGTATTGAGGGAAGTTAAGAGCAAGTTAAGGAAAGTTAAGAGTAAGGTAATGTTAGGTGGGATTTCAATTGAGGACTCATATGGTGACTAAGTTGTACAAACCTTTGTATGGGCAAGAGATTTTGTGCATGTACTTGGTTTATCACATTGATAATCATTGGAATATCGATTGTCGTCGTATTATCAAGGTATATGTGGTGAAAAGGTGATTCTTTTCACGTGTATGTGTATATTTGATAGTTAGAAACTATTAAGATTAGCCGGATATTATTAGGATTAGGTGCGGTTCTTAAAACTAATGCATATGGTAAGTTTGTGACTCTCATAATATGGTATGTTTTGAATCCCTCGAAATGAATGGACGCCTATGGTTACGACTAGGATAAGTTCTTAAACTCATATTATTGTGGCAATTTCACGAACTTCCAAATGCGGTAAGTTTGATGAACTATCTTTGGGGTATAGGAAGATTGTAAGTTGAAATACAAGAATATTTAGTATAAGAGCATTAGTGGTGCTAGAAATAAAAAAAATTAGTCGATAATGAGGTAATGAAGTAAAGATTGAAGTTGATAGAGAAAATTAGATATTCTAAATCTTCTAGCTTTGCTAGATTTTCGAAATTTATTGACTATTACGAATTCGATTTCTCTGTCTGGCGGAAGACCAGGCAGATCGTCCGGAAATACATCTTGGAATTCTCTTACTACATGTATATCCTTAATTTCTACTCCCTTTTTCCGAGTATCTAAAACGTAAGCTAAGTAACCTATACATTCCTTAACAATTTCTTAGCATACATCATACTAAGGCAACACGATTACTTAAGCGATGAGCTACCATAAAACACTACCTTAGACTTATTCGGAGTCTAAAGGTTTACACTTTTATTCTGAAAATCAATTATCGCCGCATGGTTATACAACCAATCCATTCCCAATATTACGTCGAACTCTCCCAATCTTATCAAAATCAAGTCTATGCTTAGTTCATGATCTCTAATGTTTGGGAAACAATTCCAAAAAATGTATTCTACTAGGATTACTTCATTATTTGCAACCTCTATGTTCAAAAAAATTTTCTACTCGTTCCTGGGGTAAATTAAGTCGACTAGTAAATTCTTCAGATGCAAAATAATAGGCGGCACCCGAATCAAATAATACATATGAATTTAAATCATTGATCAGGATAATACCTGACACCATGTCCTTCGCAGCTACTGCGTCCTGGACGTTCATGTTAAAGGTCCCGCGGTTGGATTGCGTCAGTTCGCCAATCATCGTTCTTTATCCTCCCCTTGTCGACCACTTCCTCCACCAATTCCTTTCTTTGGGAAGTCCTTAATAAGGTGGTCCGCCGAGCCACAAGCGAAACAACCCTTGATCTTCTTGGGCTTTGGGTAGTTGGGTGAAATATGCCCTTCTTGGCCACAGTTGTAGCAAGTACTGCGCCCCTTCCAACACTCGCCCAGGTGATTCTTCCCACACTTTGGGCATCCCTATGCCCTTTTCTTAAAACCTCCATAAAAATTCCCCGCTTGATTGTTGTGATTTTTGTTGTTGTTGTTGTTATTCTCCCACTTCCTCTTTCCTACATTACTTCCCCCGCTGTTGCTTCCTCCACGGCTTTCTCCTCCTGTGATCTTACCCTTCTTTTCCTTGTTATACAAACTTAAGGCCTCACTACCTTCCTCTGCAATAATAGCCTTCTCCAGTAACATCGCAAATGAATCGATCTGAAGAACCGAAACCTTGTTAAACAACTAAGGTTTTAGTCCCTGCTCAAAATGTCTAGTTTTCCTCTTTTCATCCCCTACCTGGTGTAGTGCAAACTGAGCTAGCTCATTGAACTTAGCCCCGTACTGCGCCACCATCATATCTCCATGTTTAAGTTCTAGAAATTTCACCTCCATTCTGTTCTTCATGCTTCTCAGGAAGTAGTTCTCGAAAAATAGAGTCTTGAATCTCTCCCATGATATTATCCCTTCTATTGCTCTTTGTTGATTCGCCTCCCACTATTAGTTCACCTCTCCTCTCATCATGTAGGTGGAAAAAACCATCTTCTGGTCTTCACCCACATAAGCGATGGTGAAGGCCTTTTCTATTTCCTTTATCCATGCCTGCACCATGATCTTCTGGTAGTACCCACGAATTCCGAAGGTCCTACACTCCTAAAGTCCTTAAAGTTTGTGACTGGAACTGCTTGGGGATTGGGGCGATCGGGTTCATTGTTCCTTCCCTTAAGAGCCTCCCTTAACAGATCTACTAGTCTTTGGATAGGGTCTACTTATTCTCTCTCGTTATTGACTGACTCTTTCGGTGTCACTAGTCTACGTCTGGGCGGCATTTTCTGCATTACAAAATTTTTATTTTTATTATCGAATTATACTACCTAAACATTTCTCAGATGAAAAAGAAAATAAGATTTTATAACACTTTTCTAAAATAAGATCATTTATATTCATATGCCAAATCATTACATCAACATGATATCCCTAGCATAATTCTATAAATGTCAACACATATCTCCTAATATCACAAAAGATGGGGACAAATACTAATATACTACCCCTCTAACACAAATCTATTCAGGGTTTACATAACTATCCCATATCTTACACAAAAGATTGGGATTACATCATGATATATACATCACATAAAAGAACTACTACATTACTACTAGACTACTCGGTCTTATCCCAACATCCCGCACTCCACAGCGCTCTTGTACTCGATCTGGGCTATGTATGCCATTAACTCTCTGCTCATAGTGTGTCAGGTCTGTCCCTACTCCACCGGATAGTGATATAAACCATCAATCACTCAATCAATAGTCGAGCGAAACACGTAACCCATCTTGTTCACCTTCATCTTCTTACACCTAACTTCATCTTCTAAGTCGTTTGCCCTCTCATTAGCTGCTTCCTACTTCTCCTCTAACTGGATCCTATCCATCAGTTCCATCTCCAGCTGTGCCCGAAGAACCTCCTTCTCAGCTTTCTCACTAAGCTCCATCTTCTCAGACTCCTCGAACTTACCTGCCAATTCCACATTCCTAGTTATCAAATGGTGAAAACGAGTGCCCATCTGTACTCCTGCTTCCTTGCGATACGCAAGTTCTACTTCTAAATCATGTATCTTCAGTTGCCTCTAATGAGCCTCAGCCTCTAACTCCCCCAACTCTACATCTTAACTCCAAAATCTACTCCTCATACTCATCCAACATCTGATCCTCAAATGTAGTCTCATCGGGATCTTCTACGGGCTCGTCCTCTATGAGTTCCTCCTCTAGATCTGTGTCTACGGGAAATGGCTCCATCTCCTCCTCCTCATCCTCATCATTGATAGGAGCCACTGCCAAAATGAGCTCATATATCAATGGTGCCTCGTACATCACGTGTATGTCTCGTGGCTCCCCCTCTACTACTCGGGTGAGTTCTCCCAAGTATGTCATCCTACAACCACAAACATAAGATAACAAACAATAAACTCCATCAGAACATATATTCATTGCATGGAATGAAAATATATTTTATAATGCCACTAATTCGCTAGGAAAACTCTATAACCTAATGCTTTGATACCAACTTCATGACGCCCCTAAATTCGGACCACTCGCGCCTCGAATTCGGTTTCCACGTGATACATATCTAATGCCTAAATAACATCTCATGCAATGGAAATAATGTAATAGATTACATTTATTTAATATAATCATCCACGCCCCAAGGTCTCAGTAACCACTACTAAAACATTACAACTTAATTTATTACATAATAGTAACTAAGTCTTCATATAACATAATAATAGTAAATTCATATCACTAGAAATACAACTATTTTGAAACCTTCTCTTTACCCTTGTCCTCGCCGGAGGGTTCACCACGCTCGCCTTTAATTGAAATTTATAAGGAAAGCAAGGATGATCAATGCCTTAACTGAAATTCAAATCTCAAGGGTATGACAATGAATAATAGTTCAGGAATTATCAACAATTCTCAATAAAGGTCTCTATGGACTGAAAGATATCAATAATGTTCAATGCTTAATCATTTCAAGATTTTAATATAATGAATACTGAGCAGTACTAAGGACTATGAACTTCTACTAGAATTAACAGTATTATACAGAAAATCCAATAAAAATGAGTATAACATGTGATTAGCCTAAAGTACCCTACGTTATGCATAACATTTAATCATACTCATGTCCGCACGTCGGTCTCCTGACAATTACATAGTTTCCCCTCCAAGGAGGGTTGTTCATCTCAGTCAATCATACGAGTCCGCACCAAGTCAATTTGGTTTGGATAGCTTTCTATCAAACGATAATAGTCTAACTGAATCAATGGCTTAGATATCGTTTATAATGCATTCAAGAACTATAAGTTCAATGCTTGCAACAATCGTCAAAATATATCAATGATTTTTGAATAGTAATAGATATTTGTTGGAAATAAAAATGGTTGATATGGCAACAATTCGAATTATACAATATGTGTAATGTAAATAACTTAGGAAACTTGTATTCAATATGAGAATCAAATGAAGTTAGACAACTTGTCTCAAAGAGATAAGGTTTAGAGACTTGCACAATATTCAAAGTCGTAAGTTAGAAAACTTTCCTTTCGTGTCGATTACCAACTTATAGCTTACTAACACTCCAACGAACTATATTATCCTATTTATGTATACACATTAGTCATATATTCTTGATATAAACAAACCAATCTCTTACTCATGCTTAACCATTGAGCATATAATTTAAGTTCCACTTTAGATCATATGATTATCATATCAACATTGCTTTGAAAACTTAGTCTAAAAATCCTCTAGAAAATGATATGTATTGGTTCAATGTAGCCACTACATATTTAAGTACTTAAAACTTCACTTTCAATATACATTGTAACTTAAAACATTTAGATAAACATGCTACAAGGTTCTGGACAAGATAAAATTTTCAGACCTCTCCAGCATGTAGCGCGGTTGAGCTACATTTTGACCTGGGAGTGGCGCGACCGCGCTGCTCCCTGATCAGATCAGACTTGAACTTTTAATAGCATAGCTATAGTTTAGTATTTAGCATAAACAGATCATGATACGCACGTTAAAAGGTTCTGGACTTAGTTTTATGTTCCTTAAGCTCATTTCAAGATTATTTTCAAATCTCATAGTTTTATTCCGAAAGTTTCCATTTAATGAGGTTAAGAGACACATATTAATACTAAACCATTTTTTCTACGCATGCTTGCATGTATTTAGTTACTTATGCATAACTAGGATAGTCCGTTACTCGGAAACCTTCTTGGAAACATGTTTGACTAGTCTATATTACGCTTAACTAGTTGAATGCACATATCAACCATAGTTAGAGTCATAAAAAATGCTTTTATGTTTGTACATATAGTCAAAATGTGATTCACCTCATGCTTTTCAAAATTAGTTCTCAAACCTACATGAATCTACTATGCAACCTCCTTTATGCAAGACAACTTAAAACAACATCTTATGCTTATTTGTACACATATTCAAGCTATGTTCAAGTGTTTAAAAGTCAGAACTTAAAGAATATTATGATCATCATTTTGAAAAATCTACAAGTTTCCTTTTTAAAACTCATGCTAAATCAAGCTAATATTTATGTAACTTTATAACACACTTCATATCCATATGTTCACACAAGTAAAACATAAATATAGACTATAAAGATCAGAATTTAAAATACACCAAGTTCATCATGATTTGTATTTCAAAACCATACTATTTGTTTTCAAAATCACTATAACCAAGATAAAATGACTTATGCTGAGAAATAAGGGTCTTAACTCATAAGTTAGACTTAGTATCACACCTAACTCAATAAACTAACATGTTCAGAACATTAGAAGTAATAAAAACTATCTATTGGGATTGACCAACCACGTGGTCATGCTGGGTTATACTGCAAAAGTGGCGCGGCCACGCCACTTCGGAACAACTCCAGACTTGGATCTGGTTTACAGTAGTTCATAATTCCAATCAAGCATATCATTAATTCAGCATACTCAGACTCATTACATAATACATAACACGCGTATAAACTCTTCTAACACAGTGACATGTCATTTCATACTAATTAACAGAGAATTTCAAGCAATTATAAGAATTTATCAAAACTCAACATTAAGAACATGTTTTGACAATAATGTTACCTCTTGAGGTTGAATTGTTAGCTTTTACTCTCACAACCTCTGATTGCTCTTCAATTTCACAACACTCACTCTCTTTATATTACTCTTATCAGACAAATTCTAGCAACTGGAAATTGAGAAGGAAGAAGCTTCAATTTATAGAAAATGTATAACACAATCCATGATTTTGCCTACCATTACAAACCAACAGAAAGGAGAAGAAACCATTGAATTGAGAGGGTTTGGTGAAAAGATTTCACCAAATCCTTCTCCCCATATCTCAGCTCATCATCACAATAAATTCTAGCAAGATCGAGTTCACGCAAAATGGAGGTTAGGTTATTGTTGGGTACTGTTTACTCACTTAATATGGGATAAAGAACTTCTTCTGATTTGAAATAACGAAATGGGTACTAATACACTTAGGTTTATTCCCTTTTTGGCTTATAATGAGAGTTCTGGCTTGAGGAAGTAGCATTCCTTGGGCACATGATATCAAATTACGGAATATCTGTTGACCCGACAAAGATTAAAGCAATTCAAAGCTGGGAGCAACCTAAGTCAGTGGCCGAAGTACGTAGCTTTCTCGTCTTAGCTGGTTATTATCGAAGATTCGTAGAAGGGTTTTCTCGAATCGCTACTCCATTAACTGAACTGACTTGGAAAGATACAAAATTCGGTTGGAGCGAGGAATGTGAGAAGAGTTTTCAAGAACTCAAGAGGAGGCTCATTTCAGCACCTGTTCTGACAATACCATCTAGTTTAAAGGGATTTTTCATATACAACGATGCTTCAGACAAAGGTTTAGGATGTGTTCTCATACAACATGGGAAAGTCATATCTTGTGCCTCACGACAACTCAAAGAATATTAGAGGAATTATCCTACTCATGATCTAGAGTTCAAGTATTTGCCATTTTGCGCTTAAAATCTGGAGGTATTACCTGTATGGGAAGAAAGTGGAGATATATACGGATCATAAAAGCCTCAAATATTTCTTCACCCAAAAGGAGCTCAACATGCGGCAACGACGTTGGCTTGAGCTATTGAAAGATTACGATCATACCATTCAATACCATCCTGGAAAAGCGAACGTAGTAGCTGACACATTGAGTAGAAGATTATATGCAGGTACAAGTGCGTTATTGTCAACGCAAAGGCCCATTTTTTATGACTTACAAAGGATGGAGATAGATTTAAAGACTCCAGGGACCCACATGATAATGACAAATATACGAGTAGAACCGACTTTAATCGATAAAGTTAAAGTTGCTCAAGCTACAGACCTGGAGATAATGCGTATGAAGAAGAAAGTACAAGAAGGTACTATTCCGGAAGCAAGAATCGATGAAGAAGGAATACTTCGAGTCAATTCCAGACTTAGTGTTCCTAACGACTCTAACTTAAACTATAAAATCATGATTGAGGCGCACAACACACCATTTGCAATCTATCTTGGGAGTACCAAAATGTATCGTGATCTTTAACATACATTTTGGTGGAGCAATATGAAGAGAGAGATTGCGGATTTTATCTCAAGGTGTTTAACATGTCAACGTGTCAAGGCGGATCATCAAGTGCCAAAAGGTCCATTGCAACCACTTCAAATTCCAGAATAGAAGTGGGATCACATTACCATGAATTTCGTTATTGGTCTTCCCAAGGTTTCTCAAGGCATAAATGTGATTTGGGTCATTGTCGATAGACTAACCAAGTCTGCTCATTTCTTACCTATACGAGAAACTTATTCAGTTGAAAGTCTTGCTTGTATATACATAAATGAGATTTTAAGACTGCATGGTATGCCAGTATCCATAGTTTATGATCGAGACCCAAGATTCACTTCACGATTTTGAGTTAGTTTGCAAAAGCTATGGGCACGGATTTACGATTCAGTTCGGCATATCATCCTCAAACAGACAGACAGTCAGAGAGACCTATTCAAACTTTTGAAGATCTATTAAGACTCTGTATCATTGACTTCAAAGGAAGTTGGGACAAGTTCTTACCATTAGTAGAATTCTCCTACAACAACAATTATCAAGCAAGTATTGGCATGGCTCCATTCGAGGCATTGTATGGACGCAAATGTCGTTCTCTAGTATGCTGGGACGAGGTGGGTGAAGCAACGTTGTTGGGACCAAAATTAGTACGTATGACTACGGAGAAGATTCAAATGATCCGACATTATATAAAAACCTCACAAGATCAACAAAAAGAGTTATGTTGATCTTTATCAAAAGGACGTGGAATTCAATGTTGGAGATCATGTGTTATTACATGTTGCACCATGGAAAGGAGTTACAAGATTTGGAAATAGAGGAAAGCTCAATCCTCGATTCATTGGCCCATTTGAAATCCTTGACCGAGTAGGAACTGTGGCCTATAGACTCGCCTTACAGCCAAGAATGTCTCGTGTTCATAACCTTTTTCACATATCTATGTTACGTAAATATGTGAAAGACCAAAACCACATTATTGAATTAGAACCGGATGAGATAGCAGAAGATTTAACGTATGAAGAGGTGCCTGTTAAAATCTTGGATAAGAAGGATCGTATTTTATGCTCCAAGGTTATACCCCAAAACAAAGTTTTATGGAAAAACCATGATGTTGAGGAAATGACCTGGGAGTTAGAATCTGAAATGAAGTCAAGATATCCTCACCTCTTCGACATACCAGTACGTACCCTAATTTCGAGGATGAAATTTCATAAGAGGAGGAGGTTGTAAGACCCCAACTTTTATGAATAAAGATTATTTTTTCTCGAAATATATTTTTGAATATTATAGTGTGGATTTGATATAATAGTTGTGGGTAATATTTAAAATTTTTGCAAATTAAGCAAGTGGTTATAAAATATTCGTTTGGTCGGGGAATATTCGTTTTAACATGAATATTTGTACGACGGCACAATCATTGATGGACCCCACAACGGAAGTATTGTTGTAGTTAGAAAATGACAGAAATATCTTTTTATAAAAATAACGGCGAAAGTTTTACCGTTAAACTGTTGAACTACCCGATGATAAAATTACAGTAAAACGCGTGGTTGCATAGTAGCACACGGTATTGATTATTGATGCTTACGTGAGAAGTCACTCAATTATATTCAATTATTGCTACAGTAATTACTGCATAATATCTCTCATATTATTGATTCAATTATTATCATAGTATCATATGTATAATATTTTATATTTTTAAATCAATAATTGAGATGAAAAAGTTATTCATATTATTATTTGTAATATTGACGATGTCTAGAAAGTTCTGTCGAGGAAAGGGGTTTGGTCACCTAATTGCTACCAAGAGGGAGAAATCCTTATCGAAAAGCCCCTCTTTCCTAGGAATGATATGGTTATTAAATATTGTGAGTTATATTATTAATGATGAATAAGTTCGTATTGATTAAAGATGAAATTGTTGATAAAAATATTTCCATTGTGTTGAGATTATTTGTGTTAGTGGAAATTGACATTTATTTCGATAATAATTGATTTCTAGAAGTTAAATTAACCAAACGGGCAATTAATTAGATAAATGAGCAATTAATTGCTATTAGTTCACATGCATATAACTATTTGTTCACATGAATGGAAATATTGATTCACATGCATGTACTATTAGGGGAGGTGGTGCAAGATTGATAATACTTGTAGGACTAAATTAAAAATAGAGGAAAAGATGAAGGTACTATACTGTAATAATCCGAGCCCCAAAATGTGTAATTATCGAAACTATGTTTTTCTATAAATAGAAGTTCATTCTTCTTTCATTCTCACCAATTCACTAAGACTCACAAGATCAATTATAGAGAGAGAAGTTTATAAATAGTAGAAGTTGGACTATCAAGATATTACTATTAATTCTAGTAGAAGTTCACAAATCTAAGTGACCGCTTCAAAGTTGTTTATTATTTTGAAATCTTGAATTGATTAAGCGTTGAATTTTATTGATATCTTTTTGTCCCAATGACTATTATTGTTGAGAACTATCGATATTTCTTGATATCCTTGAACTATCATTATTGTTGTACCCTTAAAATTTTAAAACTATATTGATCACCCTTATTGCTATATTACTTGTTGAGCAAACGTTTTGCTTATTCTTGCTTTCCCTAAAAACTTATCGCTTATAAGCGAGCAAGGCGGACCCCTAGCAATCGATAAAGGTAAGTAGCAAGGGCAAAGCTATTTAAGTAGCTTCATATTTTTTAGAAATGTTATGGCTATGTAAAGACCTAAATTATGTTTATGTATTAGTTATGTCTAAACTTTGTTTAAGTCATTTAAGGTATGTAAGAGATGTTAAGTTACTTAAACCTTGGGACATGATTAGTTATATTATTAAATGTAATCTATTCTATTATTTCTTTTTTGCATAAGATGTTATTTAGTCATTAGATTCAGAAGACGCGTGGCGAAGCAAATTTGAGACATGAGTGGTCTGAATTTGGGGGCGTCATAGGTTGATATCAAAGCTGTAGTTATAAACCTTAGGAGCGAGAGTCCTTAGATTATAACTTAGGAGAACTTAGAAAAAAGGAACGGATGAAACTCATGTAGAGTTTTCATAGAGAGAGACTTAGTGTGTTATGGAATATAATTTCATTTTATACAATGAACTTATGTTTTATTTACCATCTTGATGGAGTTTGTTATTTGTTTTCTTGTGTTTGTGGTTGTAGGATGACTGACATGGGAGGACCCAGTAGAGTGGTAGAGGAGGATCCCCATGATATACGTGGTGTATGAGGCACCATTGAAAATGAGCCCATTTTTCAGCAAAGTTGGCTCTATCGATGATGATGATGATGAGGAGGAGATGAAGCTATTTCCCGAAGAGTCTGATCCAGAGGAGGAGCCTATGGGGGATGAGCCCATGAAGGACTTCGACGAAGACACATTCGAGGATCGGATGTTGGGGGAGTACGAGGAGCGAATCCTAGAGTTAGACTGCAGAGTCCAGGAGTTAGAGGTTGAGGCTAAAAAAAGGGAGTCCGAGTTCTAGAAACTGAGGGACGAGGACCATCAGAGAAAGTTAGTGATGCAAGAGTTGGAGGTGGAGATTGCCCACCGCAAGGAGGCAGGAATCCAAATGGGGAATTTGTTTCAAAGGTCGGTGGCTAGGAATGTCGACTTAGCGGGAAAGTTGGAAGAAGTGGAGCAAAGAGAGTTAAGTGAGAAGACAGAGAAAGAAGCTCTCCGTACTCAGCTAGAGATGGAAGTGATGGAGAGGATTCACTTAGAGAAAAAGTGGGATAAAGCCAATGATATGACTAACGATTTAGAAGATGAGGTGAGATGCAAAAGGAGGAAGATGAACAAGATGGGATATGCTTTGCGCACGGCCATGGTAAGATTGATTGATGGTGTATATCATTACCCAGTTGCAGTAATGGATGAATTCTCGTAAGACCCCAACTTTTTATGAATAAAGATTGAATTTTTTCTAAATATTATTTTGAATAATAAGGTGTGGATTTGTTATAATGTTATATTTGTGGATAATATTAATAAAATTTTACAAAGTAAGCAAGTTGTCATTGTGACACCCCCAAATCCGGGTACTTTATTCCCTCAAGATTTGGTGTTCACTTGATAAAAACATTTATGTCTAACTACTCAATCATAATAAAATTTAATAATAAATCTTCCATTAAAGGATTACATTAATAAAAATCTCTCAGGTTATCTAACCTTCAAATACAAACATCATATGCGAAAAAATTAAATAACTTCATTACAATAATTAAAATAAAGTCTAACAACAAAAATGTCAACATGTTTACAAGTCTTCAATACTTGTTCATCTTTCCTTTCCCTTTACCGGAGCTAGGTACATCGACCTTCTCAACTTTAGCTATAATATTTATATAAGCAAAAGTGAGCAAACAAGGCTCACTTGAAATGAAAGTGAATAAAATTTTACAACAATTGTCAAATAATAGGCTCAATAGAATTGAATAATATGCCCTATTATTGATAATCAAATTTCTGAAATATATATCTGAGGGTCATAAGACCACGAACTATGTCCATAGTTATAAGTAATCTTTCAACTTAAACTTTAACAGTCATAAGACTATAAGGACTCCTTGTACTTAGGGGGATCAACCCTTCGCACAATGTATGTGCATTAAACATTTCAACGCTTATGCGTAAATTATCCCCAATAATAGGTTGTTTCATCTCAAAGATTTAGAATACAAGTCCGCACCAAAGTAAGTTTGGTTGGGATATGTTTCAAAGTAATTTAGGTTTAACGAACATCAACTAAGAATTAGTTGAATAAAAAGGTAATAACATTATGCTTATAGAATAAATCATGAGTGAATCAACATTGTATACTAAGGTCATGCTTTAGGAATAATCTAATAGCATAAGTATGAAATAACATAACATACCTTGCTTGAACAATATTAAGCTAATGTTATTTAGAATTGAGTACTGAGCATGCATAACAATAGTAAATTGAACGATAAAACTTGTTCAACATTAGTATATCAGAATGTAGAAACTTGCATGCTAAATAACAAATTAAAGATTAGAGAACTTGCTCAACATAAGAATAAGGTTTAGAAAACTTGCACTACTACAAAACAGTAAATAGACAACACTTAAACCACAATGTTTTTATAGGTATTTTTTTTTATAACGTTTTTAAAAAAAACATTGTAGATATATATTCAAAAACGTTATCTATTTAAAAAGGCATTTTTTTTTGTGTTAACTAGATAACGTTTTTTTTAAAAACGTTGTCATTCGAGAAAAACACGGAGCTTTAAAAAATGACGCTGAAGTGAAAACTTAAATAATAAGTATCACTTATGCTAGGGCTCCCAGTATCCAGGCGAGATCTGAAACTTCTCCCTCGCGATTGCCTTTCTCCCTGCCTTTCGACCCTCTTCCGGCACGCTGAGCACCGGTTCGGTCTGACCACCTGCTCTGCAACCGTCTGTATTGTACAAACCAACCGATCGAGAGAAGTTTCTGACAAGGACACCGCCGATGAAGACGACAAAACCACCGCCGGAGCTGGAGACAATTAAGGGTTCGGGTAGTTGAAACCTTTGGGTTCGGGCTGCGATTTTAGTGATGCAAATGAAAACAGTCGCTGCTCTTTGATCTTCTATCGAAGTTGCACCGTATGAATTTGCCAGATCCGTTATTTCGATATCAAGCTTACCTGATTTCGCTCGGCTCTACACTAAATTTTGGATTAAGGTAATACTTTACTTGATAATATGTAGTATTTGATTATTGTAGAGTTTTTTTTTTTTTTTTTTTTTGGGGGAACTGTACGTGCAGTGAAGATAAAACTTGGGTCTTTCTAATTTTGTTTGGATTTAAAGTAAAGAAATTGTAAGCCTAAATTATTTTTAAAATTGGTTTTGAATTTGTATACTATTCATGTTTAAATTTGATAGTTTAGTATGCAAATTATTAAGCTAATTTGAACATTAGGTATTTAACCATGTTAAGTAAAAGTTGAATTAAGCTGGTTTGTATTTAATCTTTTTGGGTAAAAGTTGGATTAAGCTGGTTTTGACCTTGAAGGGAGCATAATATGATAGTTCTGGTTCAAAAGGTTGACTTAGTTCTTAGATTTTTCTATCCAGTTCAAAATTTATCTAGTTGAATTAAGCTGGTCTGTATTTTACGGGTTTATTTGTATGTGTTTGAATACTATCATGCTGTGCTCCTAGTGTTTACTTGTATTTTGATCTTTACTTTAGTTTATTATCATATGAGCTCTTCTCCCACTTGTTGAGCAAC
Source organism: Panax ginseng (assembly GCA_020205605.1). Taxonomy (NCBI): domain Eukaryota; kingdom Viridiplantae; phylum Streptophyta; class Magnoliopsida; order Apiales; family Araliaceae; genus Panax; species Panax ginseng. The sequence goes on along the minus strand of CM035136.1, from coordinate 57,784,731 downwards.
TTGTACATAGCTTACCTCAGACTTTCATGTTGTGTATGAGCTGAAACATTGATTGAATATTTACTGACAGATGTATGAGCTGAAACATTGATTGAAATTATTTTGGTGGTATAACTAGGTCCCACATTCATTAAGATGTCAAAGCTAAGTAATAAATGCTTTACCTTGTGTTGTTATCTGATATGATGATTCATAATCTGAAAATTTTCCAGCTTTGTAGCTGTTCACATTTTTAGTTTGGAAAAGAAGTAACTTAGAATATTTGACTTAATACTCATTGTTATTTGCACAAGATGATGTCATAGGCTGCCGTTTAATGCAAGCTTATTGCTGCAATATTCTCCTCACCAAATATGGTGGAGCTCTTGCATTATATTGGTATTGGAGTCCATTTCTGTGGAGTTGCCTATCTAGAAGCTGGATTAGAAGATCATGTGGTTGGGTGTTATTCCCAGTCTCACATGATCAGTCCTTGACTCCTGGCTAACATGATCAGTCCTCGTAATGCCTAGGATTTCTATGTACATGCATTGTAATATAGAAGTACGCGCAACTATTGCATTTCCACTTTCCACTTTAATTATAGACATTATAGTTGTTGGTTCTCTCACATGGTACAGGTGGTTAATGATGTATACCTTCTTTAAATTGGCACTGGTCATTGCAGGGGTTTTAATATTTGAAGTCGTTTTATGCAATCCATCTGTGTTGTTCCACTAATTATATGGTGCCTACTCCAACTTGTAGGAGTTTTTCTCGCAGTTTCTTCCAACACCCAGTATGAGATTATTAACGGGTTGGAACGTTTGGTAGAAGCGTCTGCAATGGCAAAGCAGGTTCCACCGGTTGTAATGGCATTTACAGTTGGAGTGCGATTTGAAAACAACGTCTATGGTGGAATGCAATTTATTGACTGGGCCAGGTGGAGTGGTGTTCAATAAGTATGGGTGTTTCAGATTTATTCAAAGGAAGCAATCTATTTTGACTTTTTAATAATGAATGAGGTGGGAAATGTCTTCAACATATTTCTTCATATATATGCTTCTTATAGATGCCTGATTGGTTAGTTTTTACATGGTCAGGTTGTATTGAAACCCTTTTACTGGAGCTTTGTGTTTCTTTAACAAAGAATTTTCTGTTATTCAAGATCAAAGAAGACCAAAATTAAAATCAATGGAAATAGAGGAAGACCTGGATTCTGTCATGGCAAACCTCATAAATTCTGTGGCAAACTTGAACGTTCAGCTATTTCAGTGTGTTATTGAGATTAAGGTGGAGATTTTTGCGCAGTAACTGTTGATTTTTAGCTGTATAGTGTATACACCTTTGTCAAATATTTGGATTGATTTTAGTTTTAGTATTATTGTCTTCTCACTCTTCATATACTTTTATTTTGGCAGAACTTGCTTATCGAGGAAATTTCTCATCGAAGAAGTTTTGCTGAACAAAATATGGTATCGATTGAGCTTGATTCTAAGGTATTATGTTTGCATTATATTGCTGGCACAATATGTGCTACTCACGCTTAGTGACATATCTTTTCCTTGGTAGAGGACCCATAACAATTCTGTAGTGTTTTTTCAATCAATTTTGATAAATTTATAGCACCTATTATTACTACAAGTATTGGTTCGAGTAGAAGTCCGCTTTATTCATATAACCTCTCGTGCAGTTCCTTAACTCATGCAGGTGCATGAATCAATGGTGAGGCAACTTTACAAGGCCCAATTGAGGAGCAACTTTACAACTTTAAAGTGCTGATTCTTTTTTCAAAACATCTTAATATCTAAATACAATAATTACTTGTGATTAGTATTTTATTCTTTCAACTTCTTTCAACTTTTTTGCTTTAATGATCCAATCAGTTTCATGGTGATTAGTATTTTATACACTAATTATCTTGATTTTGTTATCTACAGGAAGTTGCTATTATGGTGATGGAATTATACCCATTATAGTTTCTGATTACTTGTAGGAAAGAAAGTGCAGTTCTCTAGGTATATCTTACTGATTTTCAATTATAATTTCATTTCATTTACTTGTAGAATTGTTGTGCGTGTATTTAAAAATTTCAGACTTCAGAAAGGAAATGTTAGGTTGTTTAGCAGTGACAGTGAACTGAAGCTGTACAATTATACTGATTACCTGATTACTTGTACAATTATGTATGAAACAGTTATCTGTGAGCTGCATACAGGCAAGATAATGTCTCCAATTTGTTAGAACGAAAGCTGTTTTGAGTCCAATGTTATACTGACTACCTGATTGGCAAAGGAGTACTAAAAAAATACACTCCTGGATTTGCCAAGTCAGGACTCCAGTAAGACCAGACAACACTGTTCTGAAGATTTTTATTTTATTTTATTTTTATTAGTTATGTTGGCCTTTCTCACAAGGTTCTCAATTAGGTTTTATATTTACAGATGTTAGTTGGATTTGGCAGTGGGATTTTTTAAGGACTAAGATCTGATTTTTGTTTGTTTAAGACACCATATATGTTATTTGATATTTTATCATCACTTAATATTTTACAAGAATTGTGTGGTTGGAATACTTGGAATCTTTGATAAATGATTGAAGTTAGAACTTTTTTAATCTTTCAGGCTACAATATGTTAATCTTTCAGGCATTAGCATATTGCATGTGTATTGGTAATGTAGGTGAATCACAATCCTTTTTTTTTTTAATCTACAACATTTTAAAACGTTGTGTAAATGTGTCTAAACGTTATCGATATACTAAACGTTTTTACCCAAAATGTGTAAAACGTTGTGGAATTATACATTCTACAACGTTTTTAAGCATCCGCAAAATTTTTGAAAATAAATCTACAACGCTTTTTTTCCTAAAAAAAACGTTGTGTATTGTGCTTAACTACAACGCGTTTTAAAAGCGTTGTGTAAAGGGTGTCAAATAGACAATACCCTTAACCACGCACGCTTTTTCGATCGAAACCACAACGCTTTTTTTATGCGTTGTCTATTTACCGCTTTTTGTAGTAGTGTTGCCTTGCGTATAGGCTAAATCGTAATAGTTTGATTCACAATATCCTAATCACATATCATTAGGATACAATTAGTCACTACAGATACTCTGTATACAAAGTAGTACCTTTTATGTATGGCTTGATTTTGAACCACATAATTAAGTTACATCAATAAAATAATAATAACACTTGTTAAGTATTAATAATATGCTCATTCTTAGCACTATAATACTACAATAACAAAATTATATATTTAACAGTCATAGTATATTATTATATCAATAATTACATTGTGTATAAGAAAATTCATTTTTAATCGACCATATCGCTTAACTCCAAGATCAATGACGCCACAATTTGTAATTTGTAATTAAGCGTTATACATGCAGTTAGAGTTTACTAAGGTTACAAGCACAGTGGCTTGCAAGACTGTAGTGCTTAAAGTTCTGGGTCATGATTGATTTTGCGACCGAGGCGCCAAGTTTAGAGCTAGGATACTGATTTTGGCTACCGAGGTCATGAGTTAACACGAAGGATGAGCAAAGCTAAATTTCATCTTCGTATCTTAATTTCTAATTCCAATTTATCATGTATAACTTACGTAAATTACACATAAGCGTTTCCTATCATACATATACTAATTTAAAACAACTAAACAATAATTTTGAAAGATTAAATCTCCGAATGCCATGTTTTAAACCAAAAACTTCATTTTCAACATTGTTTGACAAAGTTAACACTTTAATTACTATTATACACCAAATTGATTCATTTGAACTACGTTCTCTTTATTTCTTACCCAATTAACATACTCAAGGTTCAATTTCACAATTAACTCACAATCAAATACTAATTTTGGTACTCCTACAAGCCACGTTCATGCATATATTTTTACTGTAAAACCAATTCCTTTTTTGCAGACGTAATACAATCATATATATATATATATGCTCAACATACTATCATATATACATATATATGATAGTTAGAACATTACAATTACACATAATTTCATAACCAATTATGAAATATGGAATACAGAAAATTTGTAAGGAACTTTATACTATAGTCAAGAACATAGAGAACTATGTCGTAAAACAGATATATACATATAATACTAAAGTAATGGGAAAAATACCTTTTGTTGCTTTGAAAATCCTTCATAACTAACCGAGAATTGCTTGAAAACTCAAAACTTTTTCTCAAATTCTCTCTGAAAACCTTCTTTTCTTTTCTCTATAACTTTCTTCTTAGACTTAGAAAATAACTAAAATACGTACACAAAACCTAACTGATAATCAAGTATGCGTAGAATAAAAGAAATTGATATGGCCATAATAAACCTAATAAATAATATCAGTTACAAAATATAACGATAGATTATAAATATATTTTATTTATTATTTGATTTATTTGATTTATATTATTAAAATTCAAAATTCAAAAATCCAAAAGCCATAAGGCTCTATTTGGCAAAACTATTTAAAATTAAAGACTTCATATCTTTAAGTCTTGTTAGACAAAACTAAATTAAACTCTTTTAATTTATTTTAACAACTCCTTTATAGTATACTTTATGATCAGACTTTATTTAATTAAGTTTTCATACTTAATTTAATTAATTCTAATAACAATTTATTAAATTAATTTACCACATAAATCAATACAACAAAATTATAATTTTTTTATAATTATAATTTTAGTTAACAAATTAACACATCATTTTATTTACATATTCAATTAAAATATCATTATAATAATTCATTTAATCATTATAAACTTTCTAACTTAATTATAATTTAAATTAGAATATTATCTCATGATGATCAATTTTCTTAACTCATAAATTATTTATTTAACACATAAATAATCAAATTAAATCACATTAAATAAATATTTATTCAACAATAAACACATCAATTAAATATTTATAAAACTCAATAAATATTTTAAATTACAATTTAAAATTCTGGATTGTTACATCCTTCCCTCCTTACAAGGATTCTGCCCCCAGAATCATAACTCAAACAAATCATTCATCACATTCTTCCCAACTTACAAAGATTTTGTCCCCAGAATCGAAGACGCAAATCAAACAAATAACTCAGGGTAATATTTCATCATTCAATCTTCGAGTTCCCACGTAGCTTCTTCAGCATTGTGGTTCCTCTATATCACCTTTCACGGAAGGTATTACTTTATTCCTGAGCACCTGTTCTTTCCTGTCAACTATCTGGATAGGAATCTCTTCATAGGACAAGTCCTTATCAAACTGCAATGGTTCGTACTCGATCACGTGCTTGTAATCGGGTTTATAAACAGAATAATCAAACGTGAAAAACATTGTGAACGTTTTCCAACTCGGAGGTAGAGCTACCTCATAAGCCACTTCTCCTACTCTTCGCAAAGACTTGAAGGGTCCAATAAACCTCAAAGCTTAGCTTTCCTTTTTACTAAAATGAATTTTCTCCTTCCAAGGAGAAACTTTTAAGAACACGTAATTTCCTTCGTCAAACTCCCGATCTTGTGCTGTGTTGATCAAGATACTTCTTTCCGTTCATCTTGGAAACTACCAATCTTGTCCGATGAGTTTAACCACCTCAAAGAATTTGTTGTACCGATTCTCGATCCTAATAGTTGGCGTTCACCAACTTCATCCCAACAAAGTGGAGTTCTTCACTTTCGTCGTCAGACAATGCTTCATGTATGCGGCATGCCGATGCTTATGTGGTAGCTGTTGTTGTAGGAAATTTCCACCAATGGTAAATGTTCATCCCAGCTCCTTTGAAGTCATGATGCATTCCCTAAGCATATCTTCCAATGTCTCAATCGTTCGTTCGCTTGGCTATCTATTCATGGATGATATGTCGTACTCCATTCTCAATCTGTGTTCCCATGCATTCTTGTAGTCTCTTCTAGAAGTTTGACGTGAATCGTGGATCTCTATTTGACACTGGCACTCCATGCCTCGAAACGATCTCTTTAACGTATAACCTTGCCAACTGATCAAGATTGAACCTAATCTTTATTGGCAAAAAGTGTGCTGATTTTGTCAGTCTGTCCACTATCACTCAAATCGCATTGCATCCTCTCTGAGTAGTTGGAAGACCCACCACAAAATCCATTGTGATGTGTTCCCACTTCCATTCTGGTATTTCCAACGGTTGAAGTAATCCGCTTGGTCTTTGATGCTTGGCCTTGACTCTTTGACATGTCAAACATTTCGTAACACATTCTGCAACATCTCTTTTCGTGTTTGGCCACCAAAAATGTCATCGTAAATCTTGATACATCTTCGTACTTCCCGGATGAATCGAGTATCTTGAATTATGAGCTTCGGTCAAGATTTATTCTTTAATATCTGGTACAGCTGGAATCCAGATTCTTCCCTCGAACCTTAGTAGTCCTTCGATATTGATCTTGTATTTCACATCACTACCCTCAACCACTTTCTCTTTAATTTTCCCACAATCTTCATCTTGTAGTTGAGCATTCTTAACTTTGTCCACCAAAGTTGGACTAGCTTCCATTTGGAATAGTCGTTCATCGGATTCTTCTGGAAATTTTATTTCCAACTAGCTTTGTCATTGCTGAAATAAGCTCCTCCTGAGTGGTTATCAGCATTAACTTTTTCCTACCTTTCCTGCTCAAAGCATCTGCAACCACATTTGCTTTTCCTGGATGATAAAAGATCTCACAATCGTAATCTTTTATCAATTCCATCCATCTTCTTTGACGCATGTTCAGGTCCTTCTGAGTGAAAATATACTTCAGACTCTTATGATATGTATATATCTCACATTTTTCTCCATAGAGATAGTGTCTCCATATCTTTAGAGCAAATACCACTGCAACCAACTCTATATCATGAGTCGGATACCCTTTCTCGTAGTCCTTCAGTTGCCTTGATGCATATGCAATAACTTTACCGTTTTGCATAAGAACACAACCCAATCCTTTATGTGATACATCACTATACACCACAAAGTTTCCTATATTATCTGGTAATGATAACACAGGTGCCACACTTAACTTCTTCTTCAAATCTTGAAAACTTTCTTCACACTTCTCCGTCCATACAAATTTTACAGCTTTCCTTGTCAAATTTATAAACGGAGTGGCTATCTTGAAAAAATCTTGAATAAACCGTCTATAATAACCGGTCAGTCCCAAGAAACTCCTCACCTCCGAAGGTGTTCTTGGTTGTTCCCAATTGATTACGGTTTAACTTTTGATGGATCCACTGAAATCTCATCTTTGTCAATCACATGCCCAAGAAATTATACACGATTTAGCTAAAATTCACACTTAGAGAATTTCGCGTACAACTTTTCCTTTCTTAGTGTCTCCAACGTCAAACGTAAATGTTCCACGTGTTCTTCTTGAGATTTCGAGTACACCAGAACGTCCTCGATAAACACCACCACAAACTTATCTAAGAATGGTTTAAACACCATGTTCATCAAATCCATGAATGCAGCAGGGGCATTGGTCAAACCAAAAGACATCACTAGAAACTCGTAATGTCCATACCGAGTTCTGAATGTCGTTCTAGGTACATCTTCCTTTCTTACTTTCAATTGGTGATATCCACTTCTCAAATCTATTTTCGAGAAGTATTTAACACACTTCAATTGATCAAACAAGTCATCTATTCTTGGCAATGGATATTTATTCTTGATAGTGACTTTGTTTAATTCCCTATTATCAATGCAAAGACGCATTGATCCATTCTTCTTCTTCATGAATAACACCGGTGCTCCCCATGGTGACACACTCGGATGAATGTATTTCTTGTCTAATAGCTCCTGCAGTTGTACCATCAGTTCCTTCATCTCTACCGTAACCATTTCAGACGGGCCTTCGATATCAGGCGTTCTCGGTGCTAAGTCAATCACGAACTTAATCTCTCCGTCAAAGTGGAAGTCTCGAAAAATCCTCCTAAACACATCTACAAATTCCCCAACCACTTTGGTATCTCTTCCGGTTCACACCCTTCTTCCGAGTATCGACTATGTAAGCTAAATAACCCACACAGCCTTGACTCAACAATTTCTTGTCTTGCATAATCGTCAGACATCTCGCATGTCTAGACGATTTGCTACCATAGAAAACTACCTTTGACGGGGTCATAAGGTTTACACATTTTTTTTGGCAATCAATTATCGCTCCATAATTGAACAGCCAATCCATTCCCAAAATAACATCAAACTCTCCAAGTTTTATCAAAATTAAATCTACCATCATGACATTTCTGTGATGCCCCCAAAAATAGGTATACATCACCCATGTTGAGTCGCCAAATACATGGTACAAAATTCAAATACAACTTAATTATACAACAGTCGTGTAAAATACGACAAAACATAATCTAAGAGTTTTAATAAGAATATTGTCATCTAGAAAATATCCACACTCAATGGAGTCCTCATTACATTTATTGTCACACTATTTTATAGAATAGTGAGGACTACTAAAACAACCATCTGGACCGTCAATTCATTCCCCGACTCGTCCTAGCTATATTCTCATTTCCTGAAGAGAACAGTGGAAGAAAGGGTGAGCTCAACTAGCCCAGTAAGAAATATTATGACTACGATAATGCAGAATAATTTATCGTTAGCCTTCAATAGTGTTAAACTGATAAAATATAACATCCATCAAGTTTAATCAAGCAATGAACAAGCAATCCATTAGAAGAGTCAAGTAGTTAATAAAATAAACTATCTTCTATGATTTAAAAGGTTTTTCCTCACTTTTATCGCTGAGACTCAGCTTAATAAATAAATCACATCATCCCTGCACTACGGCCAAGGATATTCATTAGTGTCATGACCACAACTTATCTATGCATTACGGGCCACGGATATTCGTGTATTCATCAATGGTCATGATCATGCCAACAACTGTCCATCAATGCACTACGGCCAGTGAGGACTTTTACCACATCATTTATAACATTACGATCATGATTATACCGAATAATCCCTGGTCATAATCATACCAAGTCCATCTATGCACTACAAGCCACATATGACTTTCAACATATTATAAACATGAGGATGATGACAATGATATAAGAATTCAATAAACAAGTTCAAGGATAAATTTTTAAAGATTTATAATTTAATTTATCCAGAAATCGATAATGTCCAAATTGTCAACATGATACTGTTTTGTGGAGTAAAATTCAAGAATGCTTAGAAGAATATTTCCATGAAAAGATACTAGATGAAGCACAAATATCAAGGATATTCCACTAATTTCATGAAGTATAGAAGCCAAAAATTTAACCAATCGAGTATAATAGAATATATGAAACCCTTAAATGGATTTTTTGCGCCATGCAGTAATCCACGTAGACAAATCATTTCCATAATTTAATAAGGAATGAATACGAAGGATCATTCACCATGCATGCGGTAATCCACATAGACAGGTTATTCCAACAGAATAATAAAGAATGAAATAACAGAAGAATTTACCAGGCGTGCGTAATCCGCACATACATGTTATTCCAACAGAATAATAAAGAATGGAACCAGGTCTTGCGTAACCCGCATAGACATGATATTCCAACAAAATAATAAAGAATGGAACCAGGTCATGTGTAATTCACACAGACATGATATTCCAACAGAATAATAAAGAATGGAATAATAACAGAATTCATCAGGCATGCGATAGACCGCACAGACAGGTTATTTGTGACGCCGCCAAAATAGGTATATAACACCCATTCTGAGTCGCCAAATACATGGTACAGAAAGCAAACCACAACTTCAATAATACAATTGTCGTGCAAAATACGACAACACATACTGTGAGTTTAAATACAAATATTGTCTTCTAGACAACATCCACACTCAAATAAATCCTCGTTACAATTATTCAAACACTATTTTACAGAAATAGTGAGGACTGCTAAAACATCTTTCTATAACCATCACTCCGTACCCCAACTAGTTCCTGCTATGTTCTCACCTCCTGAGAAAAATGGAACAAAAAGGAAAAGGGTGAGCTCAACTAGCCCAGTAAAGAATATTATGACTAAGATAATATACAACAAATTATCGTTAGTCTTCAAAAGGAAAAATCTGATAAAATATAATAGACAACAAGTTTTAGATCAACAATCGCAATGAAAACAACAATCCATTAGAAGAGTCAAGTAGAGAATGAGTTCTACTATCTTCTAAGATTTAAAAGTCCATCATCAATATTTTATCCCTGTAATAACAATCAATATACATCTTTAATCAAATATTCATCTTTGCACTACAGGCCAAAGATATTCATTTGTATCACCAGTTGGTCATGTTCATCTCAACACCTGTTCATCTTTGCACTACGGGCCAAAGATATTCATCAGTTAATCATTTATCTTTGCACTCTGCCAAAGATATTTAGTAATATCATCATTTAGGACTGAGGATGATGAAAAATATTTTAAAGAAAACGAATCCAGTGAGACAGAAGGACAAATAGTAGGGATTCGTATAACAGTTTATCTAAGATCAATAATACTCCATAATAACCAATTTTAAAGCAAAATTCAAGAATAAAGATCAAAACATGGATACAATCAAAGATAGTAACCATAATAGACATCTTGGACAAAAAGAAGAAAATTTTATTTTTCGATGAATAGTGTCGTATTCGTGAATAGTGCCGTATACGTGAATAGTGCCGTATACGTGAATAGTAACCCCAACACAAAAAGTTCCAAATTTGATAAAAAGTTCATACCAACATTTCGGTATAATGATATTGAAGAAAATATCATTTTAAGAAGAATATAACACCCTTACCTCAAAATATCAGTACGATCGGAATATCGGTATAAGGCTGAAGAAAACTTGCACTGATGAATAGAAACTCACAAAGTATCTAAATACTCACAAAATACACTCAATAATCTAGAGAGAGAAAGAGAGAAAGCTTATGTTTCTGGTGTGATTTTCAATTCTAACTTAGCCCTCTATTTATAGGAAAATGTTAGCAGACTTGACCTGCAACCTGATGGCTTTACCTGCTACTATTCCCACCCACCACATTTGAAATAAAATTCAGCACATTTCTTCACCAACCACAAGTGGGGCCCACTCAATTCTAGAATTTTCCACCAAAATCATTTATAAACCTAATTTTTGAATCAGTCACCTCTTAAAATTCATAACAAATCATACATCATTTTTAACGGTTCAAAATTTGTGGACATATACTCAACTTATATATGTATAACATATCCAAAAATTACAACGATCCAACGGTCGGATTAAAAATTATAACTCACGCAATATATCTCAAAAACACTGGTTTAATTTTTAATACCTCCATTCCGACAAAAATATTGATAAAACACCTCAACATTAACTCCTTCATTTTTAACCACAATAAATATATCCATCATTTATATCCACATAAAATAAATATTTTCTTATCATATGAATCAATAATTAATTATTCACAAATAATATTACAGAATCACATTTATGACAACCAGGCCGTTCCCAGGAAAGAGGGGGCTTTCCAATAAGAATTTCTCCTTACTGGCGCGCAATTAGGTGACCAAACCTCTCCTTGACAGTACTTTTTAGACATTGCCAATAATGCTATCTAATAATATTATTCAAATAATATGAATTATTGATCTGATAATGGAAAAAATATCATGCGGTGACAATTATTGAAACAACAATAATATAAAATATCAACGCATGAATTATTGAATCAATAAAATAAAATATTGAGCAAGAACTCATTGTAACAATTATTGAGTAGTGCCTTCTTCACGTAAGGATCAATAATTCATCAATATCTGCATCCACGCCAGTATTACTATATTTTAACCACCGGGTATTCCAACAAATTGTTAGCGGTAATAACCACGCCGTTATTTATAAAAACTCAAACTTGTCGTTTTTCTTCATAAACAATTATTATGTTATGGGCTCACAAATGATCGCTGGCAGCCATACGAATATTCCCCGACAACAAGAATATTCCACGACCAAATGAATATTCCCCGACAACAATGATTATTTTATAACCACTTGCATATTTTGCAAAATTTACACATTTCACCCATAACTAGAGAATTATATCAAATTAATACCTTATTATTCATAATAATAATTAGAGGAAATTCGATTTTATTTATAATAAGTTGGGGTCTTACAACCTCCCCTCCTTATGAAATTTCGTCCTCGAAATTGACATACGTACCTGGTGTTTCGAAAAGGTGAGGATACCTCGCTTTCATTTCTGATTCGAACTCCCACGTCATTTCTTCAATAGCATGGTTTCTCCACAAAACCTTAACTTGTGGTATAACTTGGTGCGTAGGACATGCTCTTTCCTATTCGAGATCTTAACAGGTACTTCTTTGTACGTTAAATCTTCGGCTATCTCGTCTGGTTCTAACGTAATAATATGGTTCGGGTCTTTCACATATTTACGAAGCATGGATATGTGAAAAACATTATGAACACGAGACATACTTGGAGGTAATGCGAGTCTATAGGCCACATTTCCTATTTGGTCAAGAATCTCAAATGGACCAACAAATCGTGGATTGAGCTTTCCTCTCTTTCCAAATCTTGTAACTCCCTTCCATGGAGCAACACGTAACAATACATGATCTCCAATATTAAACTCCACGTCCTTTCTATGAAGATCAACATAACTCTTTTGTCGATCTTGTGAGGTTTGAATATGTTGTCGAATCATTTGGATCTTTTCTGTAGTCATGCGTACTAATTCTGGTCCCAACAACGTTGCTTCTCCCACCTCGCCCCAAAGATATCGGAGAACGACACTTTTTCGTCCATACAACGCCTCAAATGGAGCCATGCCTATACTTGCTTGATAACTGTTGTTGTAGGAGAATTCCACTAGTGGCAAGTACTTATCCCAACTTCTTTTAAAATCTAGGACACAAAGTCTTAATAGATCTTCAAGGGTTTGAATAGTCCTCTCTGATTGTCTGTCCGTTTGAGGATGGTATGCGGCCCAGAATAAATCAGAATCCGTGCCCATAGCTTTCTACAAGCTAACCCAAAATCGTGAAGTGAATCTTGGGTCACGATCCGAAACTATGGATACTGGCATGCCATGCAATCGCACAATCTCATTCACGTATATACTGAGCAAGACGTTCAAGGAATAAGTCTCACGATCGGCAGAAGAAATGGGCAGACTTGGTTAATCTATCAACAATAACCCAAATCGCATCTATGCCTTGAGAAACCTTGGGAAGACCCGTAACGAAATCCATAGTAATGTGTTCCCACTTCCATTTCGAAATCTCAAGTGGTTGTAATGGACCCTTTGGCACTTGATGCTCCGCCTTTACATGTTGACAAGTTAAACACCTCGAGATAAACTACACGATCTCTCTCTTCATATTGTTCCACCAAAATGTATGTCGAATATCATGATACATTTTGGTACTCCCAGGATGGATTGCAAACGGTGTGTTGTGTGACTCCATCATGATTCTATGCTTCAAGTCAGAATCGTTAGGAACACAAAGTCTGGAGTTGAATCTAAGTATTCCTTCTTCATCGATTCTTGCTTCTGGAATAGCACCTTCTTGCACTTTCTTCTTCATACGCATCAGCTCCATGTCCGTAGCTTGAGCAGCTTTAACTTTATCGATTAAAGTCGGTTCTACTCGTATATTCGCCATCATCATGTGGGTCCCTGGAGTCTTTAATTCTACCTCCATCCTTTGCAAGTCATACAGAATGGGCCTTTGCATTAACAATATCGCGACTCAGACTCGTGATATGATCTTCTATCAATGCGTACATTACTACTACGTTCGCTTTTCCAGGATGATATTGAATAGTGTGATCGTAATCTTTCAATAGTTCAAGCCAACGTCGTTGCCGCATGTTGAGTTCTTTTTGGGTGAAGAAATATTTGAGGCTTTTATGGTCCGTATAAATCTCCACTTTCTCCCCATACAAGTAGTGTCTCCAAATTTTCAACGCTAATACGACTGCTGCCAACTCTAGATCATGAGTAGGATAATTCCTCTCATATTCTTTGAGTTGTCGTGAGGCATAGGCTATGACTTTCCCATGTTGCATGAGAACGCATCCTAACCCTTTGCTCAAGCATCGTCAGATATAACAAATCCATCCGCATTTCGGATGGTATTGCGCAGCAGTGCCAAAATGAGTCTCCTCTTGAGCTCTTGGAAACTCTTCTCGCATTCCTCGCTCCATACAAATTTTGTATCTTTCTACAGAGTTAGTCGAAGTTGAGTTAGCAGAGTAACGATTCGAGAAAATCCTTCCACTAATCTCGATAATAACCAATTTAAGCTTTTAAAAGCTTACGCACTTTGGTCACCGACTTTGGTTTCTCCCAACTTTGTACTGCTTCAATCTTTGCCGGGTCAACAGATACTCCATGTTTTAACACCATGTGCCCAAGGAATGCTAGTTCCTCAAGCCAGAACTCACATTTCTTCAGCTTGGCATAAAGCTTGTTTTCACGAAGCCTTTCAAGTATCAGCTTCAAATGGTGCTCATGATCTTCATGGCTTTTGGAATAGATGAAGATGTTATCAATAAAGACAACAACAAACTGATCCAAATATTCCTTGAATACACGGTTCATCATATCCATGAAAGCACAGGAAGCATTAGTCAATCCAAAAGACATGACTAAGAATTCATAATGCCCGCATCGGAGTTCTAAAGGCGTCTTTGGAATATCCTCGCTTTTAATCTTGGTGATGATATCCGAGCGAAGATCGATCTTTGAAAAGAATTGTGCTCCTTAAATCGGTCGAACGGTCATCAATGCGAGGTAATCGGATACCTATTCTTGATGGTGACATGGTTTAATTCTCATTAGTCAATACAAAGTCGCATACTCCGTCTTTCTTCTTTTCGAATAAAATAGAGCACCCCAAGGAGATGTACTAGGACGAATGAAACATATGTCTAACAATTCTCGTAGTTGGACTTTTAACTCCTCAAGTTCATTAGAAGCCATTCGATATGGGGTTTTAGAAATGGGTTTTGTACCCTATTGAAGGTCAATAAAGAATTCAACATCACGCTCGGGGTAGACCGGAAGTTCTTGAAATACATCGAGAAAATTCTCTAACAATGTAAATATTATTCAAATCGATTTGTCTTTGTTCAAATCCATAACATGGGCTAAGAAAGTTTGACATCCGTTTTTCAATAAACGAATAGCTTTATGGCTTGATATGATAGTGAGTGATTTTAGTGGTTTAGTTGTTTGAATTCGTATGACAAAGTTGGTTAGGAATATGAAAACTAACAACCTTACGAAAACAATCAATTTTGGCATGATGAGTGGTTAACCAATTAATTCCTAAAATCACATCAAAAGCAAGTATCTTTAAAGATATAAGATCAACAGGTAATGTGATAGTGCCAACTTGGATCATGCAAGATTTATAAACATGTAGATGTGAAGGTTTCACCCAACGGAGTTTCAACGAGATAAGTCAAAGTCCAATTTCTCCGAGTCAAGTTTAAACGTTGAGCACAAGCATGAGAGATAAAAGAATGGATAGAACCGGTATCTAGTAAGGTATAAACTTCACAAGAGTTCAAGATTAGCTTACCCGTAATCACCTCGTTTGGGTTCCTCGCGTTTTGGCGACCACGACAAACGCTTCTTCCAGAACCGGCCATTGATTTTGACTTATCCGGGATGACCCTTGAGTCACCATCCCCATTGAACTTGGTTTTGCTCTGAACAATCCCGAGAGCTATGTGGCCTTCCTTTCCACGGTTGTAACATACCTTGGATTGTTGTGGATGCTTAATTTGATATGTCCCTCTTTCCCGCATTTGTAACATCTAAGCGGTGGTCGTTCTCCTCCCTAGAATTTGTTGTTGTCTGGTGTGTCATTGTTGATGTCTTCCGTCATTGTTGAATCTCCTCTTTCGAAATTTCCACTGACTCACCTCTCCTATTATCATGGCCCACGATGACCACCCAAGTGGTTACCGCTTTGTTCGTATATTTTTCCTCATCGTTGGTTATCATCGCTTTGATGACTGTTGTCACCGGTATGACCCTGGTTGTGGTCCCTCGGTTGAACATACTCATTATCTCGCTCTAATAATTGAGCCCTATTTACAACATCTGAATATAAAGAAAATTTATGAGATATAAGATATTGTCGAATCTCAGGCTTTAGACCTCTCAGAAACATCCTCGTCATTCGTTCCTCATTTTCGACCAAATGAGGTGCAAACCTGGATAACTCTGCAAACTTCGCCTTGTACTGGGACACCGTCATGTTGTTTTGTTCTAGTCTGATAAACTCCACCGCCTTCATATGACGAATACTTTCAGGAAAGTACTTGTCATTGAATAGTTTTTGAAACGTTTCCCAAGACACTTTGAGTGTACGGGTGGTGAGTACGCTTCACAGACTCCCACCAGTAGTCTGCCTCACCGCGAAACATAAAGGTGGCAAATGGAACCTTCTGTTCCTCCGTGCATCCCAAGACATCGAATATCTTGGTAATTTCCTTGACCCACGTTTCCTCCATGATCGGATCCGGCTTTCCCTTAAATTCTGGTGGTCCCAACTCCTTGAACTGCTTGGCTGTGACAAGCCGCGCATTGCTATCATTTCCACCCGTATTTTGTGCACGAGTCTACCTCGTCTGGTTTTGCATGAACTGCAAAAAGCTCCTAAACATTCCATCATTCATCGTTTGCTCGGTAGTGTTGTTTACAGGAGGAATATTGCCTTCCTGTTGCACGTTCTCCTGGTTTGTAACTAAAGGTTGTTCCACAGTCTCATACACTCCATTGTTAACGTTCTCAGTGACCATTCTTAAATATTGCCATAAAACAAGGGTTAATTAAACAAATTAACATATCACATAATATCCCTATATTATGACTGACCAACAAATAAGCTTAGATAGGACACACTAGCGAAGGATTTACTCATCTCTCCCCTCCTAGTTATATTCCCCGATCTCCGCCAAAGACCATATCCCTAAGCTTTGATACCAACTGTGGCGCCCCCAAAATAGGTATACAACACCCATTCTAAGTCGCCAAATACATGGTACAGAAAGAAAACTACAACTTCAATAATACAATTGTCGTGCAAAATACGACAACACATACTGTGAGTTTAAATACAAATATTGTCTTCTAGACAGTATCCACACTCAAATAAGTCCTCGTTACAATTATTCAAACATTATTTTACAGAAATAGTGAGAACTGCTAAAACATCTTTCTAGAACCATCACTCCGTACCCCGACTAGTTCCTGCTATGTTCTCACCTCCTGAGAAAAATGGAACAAAAAGGAAAAGGGTGAGCTCAATTAGCCCAATATAAAATATTATGACTAAGATAATATACAACAAATTATTGTTAGTCTTCAACAGGGAAAAATCTGATAAAATATAATAGACAACAATTTTAGATCAACAACTGCAGATGAAACAACAATCCATTAGAAGAGTCAGGTAGAGAATGAGTTCTACTATCTTCTAAGATTTAAAAGTCCATCATCAATATTTTATCCCTGTAACAACAATCAATATACATCTTTAATCAAATATTCATCTTTGCACTACAGGCCAAAGATATTCATTTGTATCACCAGTTGGTCATGTTCATCTCAACACCTGTTCATCTTTGCACTACGGGCCAAAGATATTCATCAGTTAATCATTTCTCTTTGCACTACAGGCCAAAGATATTTAGTAATATCATCATTTAGGACTAAGGATGATGAAAAATATTTTAAAGAAAACGAATCCAATGAGACAGAAGGACAAATAGTAGGGATTCGTATAACAGTTTATCTAAGATCAATAATACTCCATAATAACCAATTTTGAAGCAAAATTCAAGAATAAAGATCAAAACATGGATACAATCAAAGATAGTAACCATAATAGACATCTTGGATAAAAAGAAGAAAATTTTATTTTTCTGTGAATAGTGCCATATTCGTGAATAGTGCCATATACGTGAATAGTAACCCCGACACAAAAAGTTCCAAATTTGATAAAAAGTTCATACCAACATTTCGGTATAATGATATTGAAGAAAATATCATTTTAAGAAGAATATAACACCCCTTACCTCAAAATATCAAGATTTACGATCGGAATATCTCCAGATAAGATGAAGGAAACTTGCACCGATGAATAAAAACTCACAAAGTATCTAAATACTCACAAAATACACTCAATAATCTAGAGAGAGAAAGAGAGAAAGCTTATGTTTCTGGTGTGATTTTCAATTCTAACTTAGCCCTCTATTTATCAGAAAATGTTAGCAGACTTGACCTGCAACCTGATGACTTTACCTGCTACTACTCCCACCCACCACATTTGAAATAAAATTCAGCACATTTCTTCACCAACCACAAGTGGGGCCCACTCAATTCTAGAATTTTCTACCAAAATCATTTATAAACCTAATTTCTGAATCAGTCACCTCTTAAATTCATAACAAATCATACATCATTTTTAACGGTTCAAATTTTGTGGACATATACTCAACTTATATATGTATAACATATCCAAAAATTACAACGATCCAGCGGTCGGATTAAAAATTATAACTCACTTAATATATCTCAAAAAACACTTGGTTTAATTTTTAATACCTCCATTCAAAAAAAAATCTTGATAAAACACCTCAACATTAACTCCTTCATTTTTAACCACAATAAATATATCCATCATTTATATCCACATAAAATAAATATTTCCTTATCATATGAATCAATAATTAATTATTCACAAATAATATTCTGAGAATCACATTTATGACAACGGTAGTTTCGGGAAAGAGGGGCTTTCTAATAAGAATTTCTCCTTCTTTGGTAGCAAGCAATTAGGTGACCAAACCTCTCCTTGATAGTACTTTCTAGACATTGCCAATAATGCTATCTAATAATATTATTCAAATAATATGAATTATTGATCTGATAATGGAAAATACTGTGCAGTGACAATTATTGAAACAACAATAATATAAAATATTAACGCATCAATTATTGAATCAATAAAATAAAATATTGAACAGTAACTACTGTAACAATTATTGAGTAGTGCCTTCTTACGTAAGGATCAATAATTCATCAATACTGTGCATCCACACGTATTACTATATTTTAACCACCGGGTATTCCAAGCAGATGTTAGCAGTAATAACTACTGTAATTATTTATAAAAACTCAAACTTGTCATTTTCTTCATCCGACAATTATTCTGTTATGGGGCCCACAAATGACTGTGCCGTCATACGAATATTCCCTGACAACAAGAATATTCCACAACCAAATGAATATTCCCCGACAACAATGATTATTTTATAACCACTTGCATATTTTGCAAAATTTACACATTTCACCCATAACTAGAGAATTATATCAAATTAATACCTTATTATTCACAATAATAATTAGAGGAAATTCAATTTTATTTATAATAAGTTGGGGTCTTACATTATTCCAACATAATAATAAAGAATGGAATAACAACCCTTACGAGTATTGAAAGAAATTAACACTCTTCATGAATACGAAAGAAATAATACCCTATACCTTAGTAGGAGATTTAGATATTGCAATAGTGTAGTAACAGAATACTCTTCTTCTTTCTTTCTAATTCTCTCTATACTTTCTCTCTCTATAGCTTGAATAAATTGGTGAAAAATAGCAAAGAACTGAGCTTCTATTTATAAGCTTGGCAGAGTAAGGGTAAAATAGTCTTTTTGCCATAATTTATGACATCATCGTTGACATCATCGATCATATTACATCATTGCTTACCTCATCGTCCGATGACATCATCTCTTACCTCATCGTCCGATGACATCATCGCTTGCATCATAGGAATTCAAATTCAATTTGTTCTCTTCCACCTCCTTTTACTTTTATACCATGAATTCACTATAATAATGCTACCATTCAAATTATAAAAAAACGTACTATTATATAATCACATCATACTACTATAATGTAATATTATAATAATATTTTTGAATAAATTATTTTATCGAAAAAGATAAAATACCAACTTTCAACAACTGTCACATGTTAAAAATTCCTTAGTTTAAATCCACATTGAATAAATTTTTTCTTATCACATATATCAACAATTAATTATTCACAAATAATATTACAAAATTACAATATCAACAACCAGGTCGTTCCCAGGAAAGAGGGAGCTTTCCGATAAGAATTTCTCCCTATTAGCGCGCAATTAGTTGACCAAACCCCTTTCCTCGACAAAACTTTCTAGACATTATCAATAATGCAAATAATAGTATTATTCAAATAATATGAATTATTGATTTGATAATTGGAAATACTGTGCAATGACAATTATTGAATCAATAATATAAAATATCAATGTAGCAATTATTGAATCAATAAAATAAAATATAGAACAGTAATTACTGTAACCATTATTGAGTAGTGACTTCTTACGTAAGCATCAATAATCCAAGATACTGTATAATACCGTGTGCTACTATGCAACCATGCGTATTACTGTACTTTTATCACATGGTATTTCAACAGTTAACGGTAAAACTTTCGCCGTTATTTTTATAAAAAGATAATTTTATCGTTTTCTAACTCCGACAATAATTCTGTTGTGGGGTCCACCAATGATTGTGTCGTCGTATAAATATTCCCAGACAAAAAGAATATTCCCCGACCAAACGAATATTTATAACTACTTGCTTATTTTGTAAAATTTATAAATATTACCCACAACTATAACATTATATCAAATTCACTCCATAATATTCAAAAATGATATTTATAGAAAATTCATCTTTATTCATAAAAGTTGGGGTCTTACAACCTCCCCTTCTTATGAAATTTTGCCCTCGAAATTAGGGTACGTACCTGGTATGTCGAATAGGTAAGGATACCTTGATTTCATTTAAGATTCTAACTCCCAGGTCATTTCCTCAACATCGTGGTTTCTCCACAAAACTTTTACTTGAGGTATAACCTTTGAGCGTAAAATATGCTCCTTCTTATCCAAGATTTTAACAGGAAACTCTTCATACGTTAAATCTTTCGCTATTTCGTCCTGTTCTAACTCAATAATGTGGTTTGGGTCTTTCACATATTTACGTAACATGGATATGTGAAAAACATTATGAACACGAGACATATTTGGCGGTAAAGCGAGTCTATAAGCCACAGTTCCTACTCGATCGAGGATTAAAAATGGGCCAATGAATCGAGGATTGAGCTTTCCTCTATTTCCAAATCTTGTAACTTTTTTCCATGGAGCAACACGTAACAACACATGATCTCCAATATCGAATTCCACGTCCTTTCGATGAAAATCAACATAACTCTTTTGTCGATCTTGTGAGGTTTTTATACGTTGTCGGATCGTTTGAATCTTTTTCGTAGTCATACGTACCAACTCCGGTCCCAATAATGTTGCTTCACCCACCTCATCCCAGCATACTGGAGAACAAAACTTTCTTCCATACAATGCCTCGAATGGAGTCATGATAATACTTGTTTGATAATTATTGTTGTAGGAAAACTCCACCAATGGTAAGAACTTGTCTCAACTTCCCTTGAAGTTAAGGACACAGAGTCTTAATAGATCTTCAAGAGTTTGAATAGTCCTCTCCATTCGCCCGTCAAATGCGAGGATGATATGCCGAAGCTAAATTGTAAATCCGTGCCCATAGCTTTCTGCAAACTAACCCAAAATCATGAAGTGAATCTTGGGTCTCGATCAGAAACTATGGATACTGGCATACCATGCAATCTTACAATCTTGTTTATGTACATACGAGCAAGACGTTCAAGTGTATAAGTTTCTCGTATAGGTAAGAAATGAGCCGACTTGGTCAATCTATCAACAATGACCCAAATCGCATCTATGCCTTGAGAAACCTTGGGAAGACCGATAATGAAATCCATGGTAATGTGTTCCCACTTCCATTCTGGAATCTCAAGTGGTTGCAATGGACCTTTTGGTACTTGATGCTCCACCTTGACTCGTTGACAAGTTAGACACCTTGAGATAAACTCCGCGATCTCTCTCTTCATATTGCTCCACTAAAATGTATGTCGAAGATCATGATACATTTTGGTACTCCCAGGATGGATTGCAAACGGTGTGTTGTGCGCCTCTATCTTGATTTTATACTTTAAATTAGGGTCGTTAGGAACACAAAGTCTGGAGTTGACTCGAAGTATTCCTTTTTCATCGATTCTTTCTTCTGACATAGCATGTGACACCCCCAAAACAGGTATACATCACCTATTCCGAGTCACCAAATATATGGTACATAATACAAATACAACTTAATTATACAACTGTTGTGTAAAGTACGACAAAACATAAGCTGTGAGTTTTAATACAAATATTGTCGTCTCGACAATATATAAACTCAAATTCAATATTATTACATTTATTTTCCCACTATTTCACAGAATAGTGAGGACTACTAATGCAAACATCTAGGACCATCACTCTGTTCCCCGACTAGTCCCAAACACGTTCTCATTTCTCAAGAGAATAGTGAAAGAAAGGTGAGCTCAACTAGCCCAAGAAGAAATATTATGACTAAGATAATGTAGAATAAATTATCATTAGCCTTCAACAAAGATATAACAACCGATAGAATATAATAGACAACAAGTTTTAGATCAAAATGCGTGGAATAAACAATCCATTAGAAGAGTCAAGTAAAATATAAAATCTACTATCTTCTATGATTTAAAAGTTTTTCACCAACTTTATCGGCGAGACTCAACTTAATAAATAATCCACATCATTAACTCATCCTCGCACTACTGTGCCAAGGATATTTTTAGTATCACGACCACGAATTATCCATGCACTTTCTGTGCCAAAGATAATCTTGTTTTCATCAACGGTCCGATCATGCCATAAAATAATTCATCTTTTCACCCTTGGTCAAGAGAATCCATAGCCATAATCATACCAAAAGCGTCCATCAATGCACTACGGCCAATGAGGACTTTTACCACATCATTTGTAACATTACGGTCATGATTACACCGAATAATCCTCGGTCATAATCATACCAAGTCCATCTATGCACTCAAAAGCCACAAATGACTTTCAACAAAATATAAACATGAGGATGATGACAATGATATAAGAATTCAATAAAACAAGTTCAAGAATTAATTTATCCAGAACTAATAATGTCCAAATTGTCAACATGATCTTTGCTTTGTAGAGTAAAATTCAAGAATGCTCTAAAGAATATTTCCATGAAAAGATCTTGGATGAAGCGCAAAATATCAAGGATATTCCACTAATTTCATGGAATATAGAAGTCAAAACTTTAACCAACCGAGTATAATAAAGAATGGAATAACAAAAGAAATCACCATGTATGCGGTATCGCATAGGCAGAGTTATTCCAACAGATTACTAAATAATGAGAACCGTGGTCGGTGAAATTATTGCATGCAAGCGGGATGTTCCAATGAGAATAATAAAGAATGAAATAACAATGTAAATCACCATGCATGCGGTACTTCACATGGCAAAGTTATTCCAATAGAATACTAATAAGGGGGCGGAATCGGTCCCGGCGTAAAATGCATGATGAGGATATTCCAATGTAATAATAATAAAGATGGAACCAGGTCCGGCGTAAACGCACAAACAGGATATTCTAACATAATAATAAAGAACAGAATATTAGAAGAATTTTACCATGTATGCAGTACTTTGCATAGATAGGTTATTCCAACATAATAATAAAGAATGGAATAATAGAAGTTCTCTTCATGAATAAGAAAAAAAGAATACCCATTACGAGTACAACAAATAATATCTCTTACCTTAAAAAGAAGAGTCTTGGATATAGGAGTAGTGAAGTAGTAGAATACTTTTCTTCTTTCATTCTATAATTTCTCTCTATAATAATTGCTCTAAAGCTTTTGTGAATTGGTGAGAAATGAAGGAAGAATGAGCTTCTATTTATAGGAAAATATAGTTTCGATAATTACACGTTTTGGGGCTCGAAATATTACAGTATAATACCTTCCTCTTTTTCTTCATTTTTAATTTAGTCCTGCAAGTATTATCAAACTTGCACCACCTCCCTAATAGTAAATCATGTGAATCAATAGTAAAATCATGTGAATAAATAGTATAATCATGTGAAAAAATTAATTACTGGTATAGTACCTTCAACTATACCTCCATTTTTAACTTAGTCATGCAAGTATTATCAATTTTGCACCACCACCCCTAATAGTATAAGAATGTGAATCAATAGTACCCGTGAATAGTAACTTGTGAATAGTAACTCGTGAATAGTACTCGACACGAAAAGTGCTCCAAATAATAGGAGTGAACAACACTAGAGTAAATAGTAACCGGTATTTTATGACAACTTGTCTACTTTAAAAAAATTTCACATATCACCCTTAACTTTAAACTTTTATCAATTTAACTATTTACTAAAATAGAAAAATTGAATACTTTTCTTTCATAAAATTCGGGGTCTCACATAGCACCTTCTTGCACTTTCTTCCTCATACGCATCAGCTCCAGGTCTGTAGCTTGAGCAAATTTAACTTTATCGATTAAAGTCGGTTCTACTCGTATATTCGCCATCATCACATGTGTCCCTGGAGTCTTTAACTCTATCTCCATCCATTGTAAGTCATACAAAATGGGCCTTTGTGTTGACAATATTGCACTTGTACCCGCGTATGATCTTCTACTCAATGCGTCAGCTACTACGTTCGCTTTACCAGGATGGTATTGAATGGTATGCTCATAATCTTTCAACAGTTCAAGCCAACGTCGTTGCCGCATGTTGAGTTCCTTTTGGGTGAAGAAATATTTGAGGCTTTTATGATCCGTAAAGATCTCCACTTTTTCCCCATATAAGTAATGCCTCCAAATTTTAAGTGCGAAGACAACAACTTCCAACTCTAGATCATGAGTAGGATAATTCCTTTCATATTCTTTGAGTTGCCGAGAGGTATAGGCTTTGACTTTTCCATATTACATGAGAACACATCCTAACCCTTTGCCCGAAGCATCACTGTAGATGACAAATCTCTTCGAGCCAGATGGTATTGTCAGAACAGGTGCTGAAATGAGTCTCCTCTTGAGTTCTTGAAAACTCTTTTCACATTCATCACTCCAACCAAATTTTGTATCTTTAAAAGTCATTTGAGTTAATGGAGTAGCGATTCGAGAAAACCCTTCTACTGAATCTCGATAATAACCAATTTAAGCCGAGAAAGCTACGATATTCGATCCTTGACTTAGGTTGCTCCCGACTTTGAATTGCTTCAATCTTATTTGGGTCAACGGATATTCCATGATTTGATATCATGTGCCAAAGGAATGCAACTTTCTCAATCCAGAACTCGCATTTCTTTAACTTGGCATAAATCTTATTTTCACGAAGCTTTTGGAGTATCAGCCTCAAGTGTTGCTCATGATCTTCACGACTTTTGGAATATATGAGAATGTCATCAATAAAGACGACCACAAAGTGATCCAAATATTCCTTGAATACTCGGTTCATCATATCCATGAAGGCAACAGGAGCATTAGTCAATCCAAAAGACATGACTAGGAATTCATAATGCCCGTACCGAGTTCTGAAAGCCATCTTTGGAATGTCATCGGTTCTAATCTTTAACTGATGATATCCGGAATGAAGATTGATCTTTGAAAAGAATTTAGTGCCTTGCAACTGGTCAAACAGGTCATCAATGTGAGGGAACAATTATCTATTTTTGACAGTGACATGGTTTAACTCCTAATAATCAATACAAAGTCGCATACTCCCATCTTTCTTTTTCACGAATAGAACAGGAGCACCCCCAAGGAGACGTACTAGGATGATGAAACCGATGTCTAACGACTCCTGCAATTGGGTCTTTAAATCCTGAAGTTTAATAGGAGCCATTCGATATGGGGCTTTGGAAATGGGTTTTGTACCGGGTTCAAGGTCGATAAAAAATTCAATTTCACGCTCGGGGTAGGGGGAAGTTCTTGAGGAATACGTCGGGAAATTTATTAACAATAGAAATATCATTCAAATCGGCGTATTTTGTTTAAATCGTGACATGAGCTAAGAAAGCTTGACATCCGTTTTTCAATAAACAAATAGCTTTATGGCTTGAGATGCGGTGATTGATTTTAATGGTTTGGTTGCTTGAATTCGCATAATAGGTTGGTTAGGAATATGAAAGCTAACAACCTTACGAAAATAATCAATTTTTGCATGATGAGTAGTTAACCAATCAATCCCCTAGAATTACGTCAAATGCAAGTATTTTCAATGAAATAAGATCGACTGAGTAATGTGAGGGTACCGATTTGAACCAAACAAGACTTATAAAGCGAGTGGATGTAATGAAGGTTTCTCCCAACGGAGTTTCCACACATAAGTCAAAGTCTAATTTCTCCGAAGTCAAATTTAAACGTTGAGCGCAAGTAGGAGAAATAAAAGAATGGGTAGAACCGGTATCAAATAAGGTATAGACTTCGCTAGAGTTTATGATAAGTTTACCCGTGATGACCTCGTTCGGGTTCCTTGCTTTCTGGGAGGTCACAACAAACGCTCTCCATTGAACTACTGGTTTTAAATTTTCTAGGACGGCCTTTGGTGCTTCCATCCCAGCTGGACTTGCCTTCCCTGAATGACAAAATCGAGCTAGGTGACCTTCTCTTCCATAATTGTAACACGTTTTGGACTTCTACGCACAGTTTGGACTGATATGTCCCCCCCCTCCGCATTTGAAGCATATGATAGGTGGTCGTTCTACTTCCTTAACAACGGGTGCTGATGCTAACGTCTTTCCATCATTGTCGAATCTCCTCTTCTTGAAATGTTCATTCTTATTGTCTTGGCCATGATTACCACCGAAGTGGTTACCATTTTCGCATGTTGATTCCTCCACGTTTGTTGTCACCGCTTCGATGATCGCTACCACTCTAGTATTATCATTTTGCCATTTGCTTTCTCTTGGTTGGGTTAACTCGTTATCGCGCTCCAATAAGCGAGCCATATTTACAACATACGAAATACAAACACGGTTTATGAGAAATTAGATATTGACGTATCTCGGGTTTCAAATCTCTTAGAAACATCCGCGTCATTCTCTCCTCATTATCAACCAAGTGAGACGTAAACTAGGACAACTCGCCAAACTTAGCTTCGTACTGCGACACGGTCATATTGTTCTGCTCCAACTTGATGAACTCTACCTCTTTCATGTGACGAATACTTTTGGGAAAGTACTTGTCGTTGAATAGTTCTTGGAACTTCTCCCAAGACATCATCAGTGCGGCACGTTGAGTACATTTTAACGATTCCCACCAGTAATCTGCCTCTCCTTGCAACATAAAGGTGGCAAAGGGAACCTTTTTCTCCTCGGAGCATCCCAAGACATCAAATATCTTGGTGATCTGCTTTATCCACGTTTCTGCCTTAAGTGGTTTTGGCTCTCCAATAAACTCCGGTGGTCCCAGCTCCTTGAACTGTTTAGCGATGACATGACCGTCGAGGGTTTCGATGTTTCCACCTACATTTTGGATGAGGAGCCGCTCTCGCCTGTTGTTGCATGAATTGCATAAAGCCTCTGAACATTCCATCGTTCATCATTTGATCGTTGTTGTTTACCTGAGGATTATTGTCTTTCTGTTGCACATTATCATGTGTATTGATGCGTGGTGACTCAATGGTCTCTGTGCTCCATTACTATTCTCAATATTCTCTGGATATCATTTTCAAATATCGCCACAAAACAAGGGTTAAATGACATGCAACATATTATCCTTATACTCTGACCGACCAATTAAATACCAATTAAACTTAGGTAGGTCATACTAGCGAAGGAATTCCCTGTCTCTCCCCTCCTAGTTCTTGTCTCACATCTCAGCCAGGGATCATATCCCTAAGCTTTGATACCAACTGTGAAGCCCCCAAAAATAGGTATACATCACCCATCTTGAGTCGCCAAATACATGGTACAAAATTCAAATACAACTTAATTATACAATAGTCGTGTAAAATACGACAAAACATAATCTAAGAGTTTTAATAAGAATATTGTCATCTAGACAATATCCACACTCATTGGAGTCCTCATTACATTTATTGTCACACTATTTTATAGAATAGTGAGGACTACTAAAACAACCATTTGGACCTTCAATTCGTTCCCCGACTCGTCCCAACTATATTCTCATTTCCTGAAGAGAACAGTGGAAGAAAGGGTGAGCTCAACTAGCCTAGTAAGAAATATTATGACTAAGATAATGCAGAATAATTTATCGTTACCCTTCAACAGTGTTAAACTGATAAAATATAACAACCATCAAGTTTGACTACAGCAGAATAAGCAATCAATTAGAAGAGTCAAGTAGAGAATAAAATCTAATATCTTCTATGATTTAAAAGGTGTTTCATTACTTTTATCGCTGAGACTCAGCTTAATAAATAAATCACATCATCCCTGCACTACGGCCAAGGATATTCATTAGTGTCACGACCACAACTTATCCATGTACTACGGGCCAAGGGATGTTTGTGTATTCATCAATGGTCATGATCATGCCAACAACTCGTCCATCCATTACTACTCTGACCCAATGAGGACTTTAACCACATCATTTGTAACATTACGGTCATGATTATACCGAATAATCCTGGTCATAATCATACCAAGTCCATCTATGCACTCATGTGCCATGTAGATGACTTTCAATATTTTATAAACATGAGGATGATGACAATGATATAAGAATTCAATAAAATAAGTTCAAGGATAAATTTTTAAAGATTTATAATTTAATTTTTCCAGAAATCAATAACGTCCAAATTGTCGACATGATACTGTTTTGTGGAGTAAAATTCAAGAATGCTTAGAAGAATATTACCATGAAAAGATACTAGATGAAGCACAAATATCAAGGATATTCCACTAATTTCATGGAGTATAAAAGCCAAAACTTTAACCAACAGAGTATAATAGAATATATGAAACCGCAAATGGATTTTTGCCCGCCATACGATAATCCACGTAGACAGATCATTTCCATAATTTAATAAGGAATGAATACAAAGGATCATTCACCATGCATGCGATAATCCACATAGACAGGTTATTCCAACAGAATAATAAAGAATGGAATAACAGAAGAATTCACCAGGCGTGCGTAATCCGCAGATGATAAAAGTTATTCTAATGAGAATAATAAAGAATGGAACTGTGTCATGCGTACGTAACTCTGCATGCATGCAGGATATTCCAACAGAATAATAAAGATTGGAATGCATAATCCACACAGACAGGATATTCCAACAAAATAATAAAGAATGGAATAACAATAGAATTCACCAGGGATGCGATAGACCGCATACATCTGAGTTATTCCAATGTAATAATAAAGAATGGAATAACAACCCTTACGAGTATTGAAAGAAAATAACTCTCTTCATGAATACGAAAGAAATAACCCCTTACCTTAGTAGGAGATTTAGATACTGCAATAGTGTAGTAACAGAATACTCTTCTTCTTTCTTTCTTATTCTCTCTGTACTTTCTCTCTCTATAGCTTGAATGAATTGGTAAAAAATAATGAAGAAATGAGCTTCTATTTATAGGCTTGGCAGAGTAAGGGTAAAATAGTCTTTTTATCATAATTTATGAAATCATCACTGACATCATCGATCATATTACATCATTGCTTACCTCATTGTCCGATGACATCATCGCTTACCTCATCGTCCGATGACATCATCGCTTACCTCATCATTCGATGACATCATCGCTTGCATTATAGGAATTCAAATTCAATTTGTTCTCTTCCACCTCTTTTTACTTTTATACCATGAATTTATTATAATAATGTTACCATTCAAATTATAAAAAAACGTACTATTATATAATAACATCATACTACTATAATGTAATATTATAATAATATATTTGAATAAATTATTTTATCGAAAAAGATAAAATACCAACTTTCAACAAATGTCACATGTTAAAAATTCTTCAGTTTAAATCCACATTGAATAAATATTTTCTTATCACATATATCAACAATTAATTATTCATAAATAATATTACAAAATTACAATATCGACAACCAGGTCGTTCCCAGGAAAGAGGGGGCTTTCCGATAAGGATTTCTCCCTATTGGCGCGCAATTAGGTGACCTAACCCCTTTCCTCGACAGAACTTTCTAGACATTGCCAATAATACAAATAATAATATTATTCAAATAATATAAATTATTGATTTGATAATTTGAAATACTGTGCAATGACAATTATTGAATCAATAATATAAAATATCAACGTAGCAATTATTGAATCAATAAAATAAAATATAGAACAGTAATTACTGTAATCATTATTGAGTAGTGACTTCTTACGTAAGCATCAATAATCCAAGATAATGTATAATACCGTGTGCTACTATGCAACCACGCGTATTACTGTACTTTTACCACCGGGTATTTCAACAGTTAACGGTAAAACTTTCGCCATTATTTTTATAAAAAGATAATTTTGTCATTTTCAAACTCCAACAATAATTACATTGTGGGGTCCACTTGATGATTTATTAATCGTTATGCGAATATTCGGACGAAAAAAAATATTCCCACTAAGCGAATATTTTATAACCACTTGCTTATTTTGAAAAATTTATAAATATTACTCACAACTATAACATTATATTAAATTCACTCCATAATATTCAAAAATAATATTTATAGAAAATTCATCTTTATTCATAAAAGTTGGGATCTTACAATTTCCCTTAATGTTCACCCTACAATTCTTGTATACGAACCTAATAGGAATCACTTCCTTATTCGCAATTTCTATGTTTAAAGGAAAATTCAATTCTTCACTAGGCAATCCTAACCTCTTCGCAAATTCATCAGATATAAATGAGCAAGTAGCACCCGAATCAAATAATACATAAGCATCTATATCATTGATTGGGATAATACCTGACACAACATCATTTGATTGCACAGTCATGTTGAAGGTTCTGACTGTGGGTTTGTTTGATGACGTTGGTCCAACAATGGTCCATGTACCTCCACTTCTACGTCCCTTGCTTCCTATTGTCTCTCTAGCTTTCTTCTTAGGGCACTCACGAGCAAAATGATCCTTTGACCCGCACGTGAAGCAACGTTCTTCTTGGGTTGATTATAATTTGGGGCGATGTGACCTTCTGGGCCATAGTTAAAGCATACACGTTTCCCCATTAAGCACACACCCTTGTAAAACATCCCGCAGGTAGCACATGCTTTGAACTTTTTTATTCTGTTGGTTACCCTGCTGATTTCCAGCACCCACTTTTCCATTCCATTTTCTCTTCAGGTTATTGTTGCCATTTCCACTACCACCACCACCATTCTTAACCTCCTTTTCATTCTTCTTCTTTCTTTGTTCTTGATTAAACTTCGTTACTGCCTCGCCTCCACCTTCAGCGAGAATTGCCTTCTCCATTACTGCTGTAAATGTCTTGGTGGAATAGGAAACCCCATCAGCATCAACTAGGGTTTCGGTCCTCATTCAAACCTCTTAGCCTTGCGTTCATATGTCTTAACTTGATATGGCGCAAACCTCGCTAACTCGTTAAATTTTGCGGCATACTACTCGACATCATTATTGATCCTCGCTTTGATTCTAAAAAGCGCACCTCCACTTTGATTCTTTGAACTCTCTAGGAAATAAGTCTCGAAGAATATCTCCTTAAACCTATCCCAAGTCATCACCCCTTGACCTCCTCGAGTTTTATTGGCCTGCCACCAAGAACTAGCCTCTGCTTTCAACATGGATGTTGCAAAAGCAGTCTTCCGATTCTTCCATACTCTCGCAACATCGAACACCTTATCTATCTCCATGATCCAGGTTTATGCCTCAACTGGATTCATGGACCCACAGAATTTTGGTGGTGCAACCGCCTTGAAGTCCTTAAAAGTTATAGCTTGATTCTGCGGTTGATTCTGCAATACACCCATCAGTAACGTCACTAGCTGCTGAACGGGGTTAGCTTTGGCGTTGTTATTGTTGGCAGATCCCTCAGGGGTCCTCTGTCGTGGTTGATGTCTTGGAGGCATTTTCTATTAAAATATACTCATTAGATTATTACTCAACTCCTTTAAGTATTTTCTACTTAACTTGCATCCCATAAAAGAAATCATCACATAACACATAACACTTTGAATAAAATAAAATAATAACTTTTATTCATTTATAATCTTTTTGAAAACATAAGAACAATAGCATCACTACTATTTACATTACTTTCCTGAACTACTAAATTTTCAGGATAACATCAACATCATATCCCATTGATTACATATCACCAGGGATTTACATATTATTTATCATATTGTTAATCGCATATCAGGTACATTCCCTACGATGTCCTACTAAGATGATGCATAGCCTTACGACGTTCTTCCTCCATAATCTGGAACAGTGTTCTGCAATCTAATATTATGACGACAGCGTCTCAAACCGAATCGAATAACCCATGACCCAATTTTGAGCTCGATTAATCATGGTGTTGAATACGTTATTCATCTCCTCCATCTTCATCCTCTTTGCTTGTGCGTCTCTCTCTGTTATCCCGGCTCTTTGATATGCTTCCTCGTATGCGTCTTCGGCTCTTGCCCTCTTAGTAGATTCTTCTTTCAACTTGTTCTTCAGCTCTACAATCTCCTCTGTCATTTGTTTATTCTCTCCTTCAGTGTGGACCAGCTTCTCTTCGACATTATTCAGACATTCCTCTCGATCCTGGATCTCGTCGTCCTTCTGTACCATCGAGGTGCATTGTTCATTCTACTATCTCTTCCAACTCCTCAGCTGTATCCTGAAGTTCCACATTGCGGCAACGATCGAGTTTAGTGGAATCTCT
Organism: Panax ginseng; assembly: GCA_020205605.1. Lineage (NCBI taxonomy): Eukaryota > Viridiplantae > Streptophyta > Magnoliopsida > Apiales > Araliaceae > Panax > Panax ginseng. The sequence goes on along the minus strand of CM035136.1, from coordinate 57,751,799 downwards.
TCATCCTCATCCTCGTCATCCTCATTCGACTATGACAGCTCAACGGGATCCTCCTCATCCATTTCTATATCATCATCCTTATCAGGTAAACCCTCTTGCTCAACCACTGTGACCAACGGAGCTGACTCCCGTGGAAGTAGTTGTTCCCAAACCACCTGAATGTCACGAGACTCCTCTTCTCTAGGCATGTGAGGTCCTTCCTCCCTATCCTAACTGGATTCTCCTATATTAGCCATCATGACAACAAAATTTTAAGTTTTAAATTACTAATCTTTACTACTCGACACTCACTAACACATAAGTTGTAATCACATAAGCACATAAGTGTTTTATTACTTCCTCCTTAAAACTCGATAAGAGTTTATCACCACTATGTTTTCAAAGGTTACTTCCTAAGGCTTTTCCCCACCTAAGGTTCATAACCTAAACTCGATACCAACTTGTGACACCCCAAATTGGTACATCATTCCCTCAAGATTTGGTGTTCACTTGATAAAAACATTCATGTCTAACTACCCAATCATAATAAAATTTAATAATAAACCTTCCATGAAAGGATTACATTAATAAAAATCTCCAAGGTTATCTAACCTTCAAATAAAAAACATCATATACGGAAAAATTAAATAACTTCATTACAATAATTAAAATAAAAGTCCGACAACAAAATGTCAACATGTTTACAAGTCTTGAATACTTGTTCATCTTTCCTTTCCCTTTCTTTGGTCCTAGGTACATCGACCTTCTTAATTTTAGCTGTAATATTTATATAAGCAAGAGTGAGCAAACAAGGCTCACTTGAAATGAAAGTGAATAAAACTTTACAACAATTGTCAAATAATAGGCTCAATAGAACTGAACAATATGCTCTATTATTGATAATAAAAATTCTGAAATATATATTTGAAGGTCATAAGACCATGAACTATGTCCATAGTTATAAGTAATCTTTCAACTTAAACTTTAACAGTGATAAGACTATAGGGACTCCTCGTACATAGGGGGATCAGCCCTTCGTAAAATGTATTGTGCACAAACATTTCAACACTATGCATAAATTATCCCCTAATAATAGGGTTGTTCATCTCAGCATTTAGAATACAAGTCCGTACCAAAGTAAATTTGGTTTGGATACGTTTTAAGGTAATTTAGGTTTAATGAACATCAACTAAGGATTAGTTGACTAAAACATTATGCTTATAGAATAAATCATGAGTGAATCAACATTGTATACTAAGGTCATGCTTTAGGAATAATCTAATACCATAAGCATGAAATAACATAACATACCTTGCTTGAACAATATTAAGCTAATGTTATTTAGAATTGAGTACTGAGCATGCATAACAATCGTAAATTGAACGATAAAACTTGTTCAACATTAGTATATCAGAATGTAGAAACTTGCATGCTAAATAACAAGTTAAAGATTAGAGAAACTTGCTCAACATAAGAATAAGGTTTAGGAAACTTGCCTTGCGTGTAGGCTAAACCGTAATAGTTTGATTCACAATATCCTAATTGTGAAACCCCAGATTTTATGAATAAAGATTTAAATTTCTCAAAATATTTTTTTTGAATATTATGGTGTGGATTTGATATAATGATATAGTCATGGGTAGTATTTATAAATTTTTCAAAGTATGCAAGTTGTTATAAAATATTCAATTTCTCGAGGAATATTCTTTTTTTTGGGAATATTCAGATGATGGCAAGACAATCATTGGTGGACCCCATAATGGAAGTATTATCGTAGTTTAAAGCCACGTAATTATCTTTTATAAAAATAACGGCGGAAGTGTTACCGTTAAAACTGTTGAACTACTCGGTAGTAAAAGTACAGTAATAGGCGTGGTTGCATAGTAGCACACGGTATTGATTATTGATGCTTACGTGAGAAGTCACTCAGTTATACTCAATTATTGCTATAGTAATTGTTGCATCATATCTCTCATATTATTGATTCAATTATTGTCACGAGATCATCATCGCATAATATGTTATATTATTAAATCAATAATTGAGACGACAAAGTTATTCATATTATTATTTGCAATATTGACAATGTCTAGAAGTTCTATCAAAGAGAGGTTTGGTCACCTAATTGCGCGCCAATAAGGAGAAATCTTTATCGGAAAGCCCCCTCTTTCTTGGGAACTACCTGGTTGTTAAATATTGTGAGTTATAATATTAATGATGAATAAGTTGTGTTGATTAAAGATGAAATTAATTGTTCAATTGTATTGGGATTATTAGTATTAGTGGAAATTGACATTTATTTCGATGATAATTGATGTCTGGAGGTTATATTGTTCACTTTCGTATTATTGGAGCACTTTTCGGTAGCCGAAGTACTATTCTCGATTTACTATTCACGAGTTACTATTCCTGAGTTACTATTCACGAGTTACTATTCACGGGGTACTATTGATTCACATTCTTATACTATTAGGGGTGGTGGTGCAAGATTGATAATACTTGCATGACTAAGTTAAAAATGGAGGTATAGTTGTAGGTATTATGCTGTAATTAATTTTTTTACATGATTATAATATTTATTCACATGATTTACTATTGATTCACATTATTTACTATTAGGGGAGGTGGTGCAAGTTTGATAAAACTTGCAGGACTAAAATAAAGTGAAGAAAAAGAGGAAGGTATTATACTGTAATATTTCGAGCCCCAAAACGTGCAATTATCGAAACTATATTTTCCTATAAATAGAAGCTCATTCTTCCTTCATTTCTCACCAATTCACTAAAGCTATAGAGTAATTATTATAGAGAGAAATTATAGAGAGAAAGAAGAAAAGTATTCTGCTACTTCACCACTTCTATATCCAGTTTCTTCTAAGGTAGGAATATTATTTCTTTCTTATCCATGAAGAGAACTTCGTTATTCCATTCTTTGTTATTATGTTGAATAACTTGCATACATGCAATCACCGCATACTTGGTGAAATTCTTTCGTTATTCCATTCTTTATTATTACATTTGGAATATCACGTCTGTGTGTTCTACGTCGGACTTGGTTCCGCCTCTTTATTCTCATTGGAATATCACATGCATGCGTTCTCATGGGACACGGGTTCCGCTTTTTATTATTACGTTGGAATATCTCGTTCTATGTGTTCTCTTGGGACTGGTTCCGTCTTTATTATTCTCGTTGGAATATCTCATGCATGCGTTTTTCTGTGGGACCTAATTCCCTTATTTATTATTACATTGGAATAACTCATCTCATATCATGGTCTATCGCATGCACGATGATTTCTTTTGTTATTCCATTCTTTATTATACTCGGTTGGTTAAAGTTTTGACTTCTATACTCCATGAAATTAGTGGAATATCCTTGATATTTGCGCTTCATCCAAGATATCTTTTCATGGAAATATTCTTACGAGCATTCTTGAATTTTACTCTACAAAGAAGTATCATGTTGACAATTTGGGACGTTATTGGTTCCTAGATAAATTAATTCTTGAACTTGTTTTATTGAATTATTATGTCATTGTCATCATCCTCATGTTTATATTATGTTGAAAGTCATCTGTGGCCCGTAGTGCATAGATGGACTTGGTATGATTATAACCAGGAATTATTCGGTATAATCATGACCGTAATATTACAAATGATGTAGAAAAAGTCCTCATTGGCCCGTAGTGCATTGATGGACAATTTTTGGTATGATTATGGCTATGGATTCTCTTTGCCAAGGGTGCAAAGATGAATTGTTTTATGGCGTGATCGGGATAGTTGATGAAAACACGATTATCTTTGGCCCGTAGTGCATGGATAATTCGTGGTCGTGATACTAAAAGAATATCCTTGGCCTGTAGTGCAGGGATGATTTAATGATGTGGATTATTTATTAAGCTGAGTCTCAGCGATAAAAGTGATGAAAAATCTTTTTAAATCATAGAAGATAGTAGATTTTAATCTCTACTTGACTCTTTTAATGGATTGCTTGTTCCGCTGCAGTTAAACTTAATGGTTGTTATATTATATCAGTTTAACACTGTTGAAGGCTAAGGATAATATATTCTGCATTATCTTAGTCATAATATTTCCTACTGGGCTAGTTGAGCTCATTCTTTTACTTTTATTGTTCTCTTCAGGAAATGAGAACGTAGCAGGGACTAGTCGGGGAACGGAGTGACGGACTAGATGATAGCATTAGTAGTCCTCACTATTCAGTGAAATAGTGGGAAAATAAATGTAATAATATTGAATTTGAGTTTGTATATTGTCTAGACGACAATATTTGTATTAAAACTCACAGCTTATGTTTTGTCGCACTTTTTGACGATGTGTATAATTAAGTTGTATTTGTATTACATACCATGTATTTGGTAATTCGAATAGGTGATGTATACTTGTTTTGGGGGCATCACACTAATCACATATCATTAGGATACAATTAGTCACTACAAATACTCTGTATACAAAGAAGTACATATTTCATGTATGACTTGATTTTGAACCACATAATCAAGTTACATCAATAAAATAATAATAACACTCCTTAAGTATTAATAATATGCTCATTCTTAGCACTATAATACCACAATAACAAAATTATATATTTAACAGTCATAATATTGTATTATATCAATAATTACAGACTCTGTGTACAAGAAAACTCATTTATGGCCATCTTTTATAAGTATTTGGCTATTGCGCCACAGCAGATTTACTGTAATGGAATTATGGTGTGTGTGATATGTTAGCAAGCATGTGTCACAAGGTCATGGTAAGTTATTTACGAAAGTCTGGATACGACTTTGACTTTGTATTGGTAGAAGTTTAGAGTGGTATTGATTTTGGCGCTGAGGCTGCGAGTTAACACGAAGGACAGAGCAAAGCTAAATTTATGTCTGTATCTTAATTTCTAATTCCAATTTATCATGTATAACTTACGTAAATTACACATAAGCGTTACCTATCATACATATACTATTTAAAACAACTAAACAACAATTTTTGAAAGATTAAATCTACGAATGCCATGTTTTAAACCAAAAACTTCATTTTCGACATTGTTAAACAAAGTTAACATTGTAAATCCTATTATACACCAAATTGATTCTTTTGAACTACGTTATCTTTATTTCTTACCCAATTAACATACTCAAGGTTCAATTTCACAATTAGCTCATAATTAAATACTAATTTTGGTACTCCTACAAGCCATGTTCATGCATATATTTTTACTATAAAACCAATTCTTTTCTTGCGGGGCGTAATTTAATACAATCACACACACACACACACACACACACACACACACACACACACACACACACATATATATATATATATATATATATATATATATATATATATATATGCTCAATATACAATCACATATATATGTGCTAGTTATAACATTACAATTACATATAATTTCATAACCAATTATGAAATATGGATTCTGTAAAATTTGTAAGGAACTTTATACTCATCACAAGAACGAGAGAACTATGTCGTAAAATAGATATATACTTATAATATTAAAGTTATGGGAAAATACCTTTTGTTGATTTGAAAATCCTTGCTAACCACTGAGAATCGCTTGAAAACTCAAAACTTTCTCTCAAATTCTCTCGGAAAACCTTCTTTTCTTTTCTCTGTAACTTTCTTCTTAGGCTTAGCAAATAACTAAAATACGTGCACAAAACCTAACTGATAATCAAGTATGCGTAGAATAAAAGAAACTGATATGGCCATAATAAGCCTAATAAATAATATCAGTTACAAAATATAACGTATAGATTATAAATATATTTTATTTATTATTTGATTTATTTTATTTATATTATTAAAATTCAAAATTCAAAAATCCAAAAGCCATAAAGCTCTATTTGGCAAAACTTTTTAAAATTAAAGACTTAATATCTTTAAGCCTTGTTTGGCAAAATTAAATTAAATCCTTTAATTTATTTTAATAACTCCTTTATAGTATAGTTTATGGTCACACTTTATTTAATTAAGTTTTCATGCTTAATTTAATTAATTCTAATAACAATTTATTAAATTAATTTACCACATAAATCAATACAACAAAATTATAATTTTCTTTATAATTATAATTTTCTTTAATAAATTAACACATCATTTTATTTACATATTGAATTAAAATAACATTATAATAATTCATTTAATCATTATAAACTCTCAAACTTAATTATAATTTAAATTAGAATATTATCTCATGATGATCAATTTTCTTAACTTATAAATTATTTATTTAACACATAAATAATTAAATTAAATCACATTAAATAAATATTTATTCAACAATAAACACATCAATTAAATATTTATATAACTCAATAAATATTTTGAATTACAATTTAAAATTTCGAATTATTATGATCATAAAATATTCGTTTGGTCTGGGGAATATTCGTTTTATCGGGGAATATTAAATTATGGCACGTTAATCATTAGTAGACCCATTAGCGGAATTCATGCTTGAGTTAAAAAGCAGCGAAATAACTTTTTTTTATAAAAATAACGGCAAAACTTTTACCGTTAAATCGTTAGAATACCCTATGATAAAGAAATGCGATGTCTGGCGTGGTTACACAAGAAAGACACGGTATTATACAAGATCTCCGATTATTGATGCTTACGTGAGAAGTCACTCGGTTTTTATTCAATTATTACAACAATAGTTTACGATAGTATCTCGATATTATTGATTAAATTATTGTCACATTATCATTTGCACAATATTTTATATTATTAAATCAATAGTTGAGACGACAAAGTTATTCATATTATTATTTGCATTATTGACAATGTCTAGTAAGTTCTGTCGAGGAAATGGGTTAGGTCATCTAATTATGCGCTAATAAGGAGAAGTCCTTTATCGGAAAGCCCCTATTTCTTGGGAATGATCCGGTTGTTAATATTGTGAGTTATAATATTAATGATGAATAATTTTGAAAGATTAAAATGTGTTTAGTCAAGTGATTTGTGATAAATAAAGGGTTTCTCATGAAGTATTTATTATAAATTTGGCTTATTACATGGACTCCCACTTACTCCTTTTTCAAAATCGCTTTGTGAAAGTTATCTCGCTTTTTGTTTTATATTGATATAGTCTTGCATAGTGTTTGCATAGTACTGCATAGTGTTTGTATAATGCTGCATAGTAAAATTAAAATTTTCATCGAATTTTCAGATCCACGCTCGTGATATTTTTCCCTGTGCAAATTCAAGTGATTATTTTCTTAAATAGTATCCTGTCATTCTCCTATAAATAGGATGCTTAATATTTATTTAATATCAAATAATAATGAAAATCATGACATAATATTATAAAGTATTTATAATATCTTAAAGTATTTTTAATACTTTATTATTACCCTTAAATGATTTTAAAGTAATTAAAATTATTATTAATTATCTCGCCATTAATTTTAAATATTAAAGTATTTTATAAAAAAATATCAAAAATTATATTTTATAACTTAAAATATTTCTATAGCCCTTAAATCATTTTATATGATATTTAAATCATTAATTCTATTTTTCCATAATTTATTTAATATATTTATTAAATAAATAATTATCATTAATATTAATTTATTAATGAAATTCATCACAAAATATTAAAAGTAATTAAAATAACTTAAAATATTTTCTTATACCATAATATAATTTTTCAAGTATTAAAAATGGGTTTTAAGTAATTTATTTAATATTATAATTAAATAAATTAAATACCATTAATATTCCAAAAATATTAAATATTAATGAAATATATTTAAAATAATAAAAAAACCCATTTTAATATTAATTTTTATTAATTAAAAACCATTTTTCTCAATTTATTAAATAAAATAATTAATTTTCTAATTAAACTATCGCTAAATGGCCCTATAGTGACGAAACTGTCGCTATAGGTGTTCTTGAGCCTACCCAGAACCTTCATGTCAGTTATCAAGATGGTAGGTTTGACCACATGTAGATTCTTGGTCATAACGATTCTGGACTTGGAATTTTGTTAGGATTATAATATTTATGTAGCACTACAACCTACAACAACTTTCATGGCCATAACATAACACAACACAGAGATATAGACCTCCAAAAATCATGTCATAATAATAATTATTATTATTATTATTATTATTATTATTATTATTATTATTATTATTATTTAAGGTAACATGTTAATAGTCGTTGCAAAAAGTTGTATAAAATATGCAACCAAAATAGAAATTGTTGCCAATGAATGTGGTCCATATTAGGCAACGAAATATGACAACAAAAAAACTTTCGTTGCCCACGATGAGGAGAAATCAAGTGGTTAGAAATTTCTGGCTAATTTCTAACGAATTTTGTTTCCAAATTTTGCAACTACTTATGAATTTCGTTGCAAAAAGTGAAAGCCTGACACAATCTGCAACGAATGACAAGTTTCGTTGCAAAACATACACTTTTAGTCGTTGCCTGCAAAATCGTTACTAAAGACCCATTTTTTGCAACAAAAAAACTTTCGTTGCCCACGATGACGGGAAATCAAGTGGCCGAAAATTTTGTAACGAATTTCTAACTAATTTTTTTTCCGTCAATGAATTAGTTAACGAAATTTTACAACGACTTATGAATTTTCGTTGCAAAAAGTGAAAGCTCGATACAATCAGCAACGAATGACAAATTTCATTTGCTAAACATATATTTTTTAGCAACGACTTATAAAGTCGTTGCTCAAAAATCGTTCTTTAAAGGCCCATTTTTTATAGTGTCTTCATTTTCCGGTTACCCGAAATGAAGAACAATCAGTACCTACTTTGCAAGCCTTAAATCTAGAATTCGGGCTTGCTTCAGTAGAACCCGATATTTTCTATGTAAATAAATAAGAAACTTTGCATATAATTTTTTTTATTTGAAGAAGGGAATATGTGTCGAGTAATGTGTATGTACATATGTGATAAATAAAATTTATTTATTTCATGAATAATTTCAAATAATTTTATTTTAGAATTATTGATCATTATAACGTATATACTTATAATAATTAATTTTATAGTAGAAATATCTTTATTATTTATTTTCTATGAAAATATGATTTTTATATTATTTAAATAATATATGAAATGATTATTGGAATTATTATAATTACTATTTTATTATATGAATTTTAGTTAAGATTATTAAGTTAATTATTTTAACTTAATTAATAATGTTAGATATTAAAAATAAATCAAATATGGAATCCAAACCCTAAATTTGGGTATTGATCAAGAGATGAGAATAATAATATAATATTAATTATATTTTAATTTTTCAGTACTATAAATATGTACTGTAAATGTGTAGACTGATAATGGTGGGCCAAATATGGTAAATTATGTCATAACCCTCATATCGTGTTATTAAACTCTAATTGTTAAACTCTCATTATGAGTTCGAGACTATGTAGTAATGTGTTATCCGAATTTCTTGTGTATTATATAATTTATGTAATTAGGAAAAACCCTAATTATTATTTGAAAATCCTAATTTAAAATTTGAAACCCTAATTGCAAATTTTAGAAATCCTAATTATTATTTTAGCAAATTGAATTCTTAATTTGGGAACCTTAATAGTATTAAGGAACCCTAATTTAAAAACCCTAGTTTTCTATTAAAAACCCTAATTTCTATTAAAAACCCTAATTTAATTAGTATGTTTAAAATTAAAATTTTATTACACTTTAATTTTTAATTGTCCAAACCCTAGTAATTATTTGGGAAACTTTGAAATGTAAAATCTAGTGATTAAATACTAGATTCAAGCACCTTGGACAAGAATACCCTTAAGATTAAAATGAAATTACTAAAATACCCTTTTTGTCCCATTAGTTGAATTATTGCTAGCCAAATCCTTGCAATATCTGGCCAGCCACCCCCTAGACCTACCTATGAGCCTACAATCTATAACACATCGCATAATCAGCCATCCCATACATTGCATACATGATTTGCATAATTTAAGAGAGAGAAAATCCTCATTTTGGCCTAATTTGTTCACAAATACATAGCCATATTCTCTCAAAACCAAACCTCCGAAATTTCCTTGCTAGATCAGTCACAAATCAAGCCCCACGAACAACAACATCAACTCAGAAGCATAGAAATCAGAAATTAGAGCATAAAGGTGCAAACCCTAAAAATTCAAAAATCTTTTGATCTTATGTTAGATGTAATTTTTTATGTGTTAAATATGTTGTATGGGGTGTTAATCGATGATCTGGGTTGCTAGATGTTAAACCCATAACATCTAGAGGCTCGGATTTGATGATTTTCTAAATCTGGAAATTTTTGAAAATAAGGGTCTGACAGTGAATGTCAGGTCCCATAGATCTCGATCATTATGAGTTTTTGTTTGAAACTTTGTACTTGTACTCATCGGAGATCATGAATCTGAAACTTGAATCATGTTCATATCTGTTGTAGATTAAAAGATATTCGTGGTCAAAATGAGTTGACCAATCAGAAATTCTGAGTTTCTGGGCAACCGAGAAACCCAGAATTTCTGACAGTCATTTTTAGAGCTTCTGTTCTTGCTGATCCGTTATAGTATGGACATGTTCTTGTTATAGACTTGTAGTTTGACACGAATACTACATCTTAAAACCCATAGAACAACCAGATCTGTTACATGATCAAAGATATGGGTGGTCAAACTAGGGTTGACCACCAGCCTTATGAGTTTCTGGGAAAAACCCAGATTCATGAAGAACAGTTTCTCTGGCATAGTTTGACCAGATTATATCTTCTTGTTGTGTTGTTGTTTAAGTGATGTTTTGTAATAGATCTATTTAGTTACATGTGGTCTACAACCTGGAACTTTAATATCACAAAACTATTTCACGATCATCATATAGTGGAAGCTTAAAAGTGGTCACTTGATAACCCAGAAATGAAGAACAACACTGACAGCATGTTTGCTAGCTTAGCTCGTTTTGATTATTTATGTTTAGACTTCACGATGGCTTGAAACATGTTCTCTGATAGTTTGTCTAGGCAACCCGACGAGCAGAAAACATTTACCTTGAACAGAATTAATTTTATAACGCCATCAATCTGGTTGACCGAAGCCATGATTTGGAATTTCTCAAGGCGAAATTTAAATGTGAAAAACGACTCTGACAAACATGTTCTGGATGCTTAGATCTCCCTCATGTTTTATGTTTTTGTCCAGAATTTGTTATGAACATGTACTCTTACATACATACTACAACATGTAATCAATAAGATGTCCGAAGCGATTCATGAGAGAATGATTGATGGTCAAAGGAGGTACCTTGAAAGATCGATTATCAATGTTCTTGAGCCTCAAGAACATTTATCGCATGATGTAAATCTGCTACTAAAGCCTTTAGCACGGATTTAATTATTTTTGTTTTATAATTTCGAAAAATAAATTAAAAATAGAAATAAGTTCTAAAAATTATAAAATCAGCTTTTAAAAATTATTTTAAGTTATAAAATTAACTTTTAATAATTTGACATATTTTTCATAAATATTAATATTTATTTGGATATTATTTTATTTTAATTATTTAATAAATGCATTAAATAAATTAATTAAAAATGATTTTATTGTATTAAAATCATTTTAAATAATAATAAGGTATTTAATAATATTTAAGTTATAAAACATAACTTTTAATATTTTAAGATAAGTTTCATTAATTATTAAATATTAATGATATTAGATTTATTTAGTAATTATATTAATTAAATTAATTAAAATGATTTTAATATTTTAAAATCATTTTAAATGAAAATAAATAGTTTAAAAATATTTTAAGTAATAAAATATAACTTTTGATATTTAAAGGTAAATTTCATTAATAATTTAATATTAATGATATTAAGTTTATTTAATAATTATATTAAATAAATAGTTTAAAATGGTTTTATTAATTTAAAATTCATTTAAAAGGAAATAAATGAATTAAAAAAATATTTTAAGTTATAACTAATGACTTTTAATATTTTGATAAATAATAAATTAATATTCTATATTAATGGTAATTATTTAAAATGATTTTAAATGTTTTAAAAATCATTTTAGGGTAATATTAATACTTTAAAATATTTTGAGTTATTATAAATAACTTTAATATTTTGGCAATAGTTTCATTAATAGTTTAATATTAATTAAATATTAATGATAATAGAATTAGTTAATATTTAAATCATTTAATAATGATTTCAAAGTGTTTGAAAATTCATGATAAAGTATAAAAATTATTTAAAAATTATTATAAGGCTATGAAAAATAATATGATTGATATTTAAAATATCTAAACGAATATTGAACTACACGATAGAGTCTTAGACTCGATATTTACCCGATAAGACCGCGCTTAATTTATGAATAATAATTTAATTCAAAAAAATTTTTTAAATATTATGGTGTGGATTTGATATAATGTTATAGTTGTGGGTTATATTTATAAATTTTGCAAAGTACGCAAGTTGTTATATAATATTCGATTGGTCTGGGGAATATTTTTTTGTTTGGGAATATCCATACGACGGTACAATCATTGGTGGACCCCACAACTAAGTATTGTCGTAGTTAGAAAATGATGTAATTATCTTTTTATAAAAATAAATCACGGAAGTGTTACCGTTAAAACTGCTGAACTACTCAGTAGTAAAAGTACAAAGAATACGCTGTGGTTGCATAGTAGAACACACACCAGATTGATTATTGATGCTTACGTGAGAAGTCACCGCTTATACTCAATTATTGCTACAAAGAATTGTTGATCATATCTCTCATATTATTGATTCAATTATTATCACAAGATCATCTTCATAATATGTTATATTATTAAATCAATAATTGAGACGACAAAGTTATTCATATTATTATTTGCAATATTGTCAATGTCTAGAAGTTCACAAGGAGAGGTTTGGTCACCTAATCATGCGCCGCCAATAAGGAGAAATCCTTATCTAAAGCCCCTCTTTCCGGGAACGACTCGTTGATAAATATTGTGAGTTATAATATTAATGATGAATGTTATTAAAATTGAAGTTGTGTTCGAGTTGAATTTGGAGACGCGGACGTGATATTTGAGTCCTGAACGATGAAATTAGTAAAATAGTCTATAAACACAAAAATTTTCCTAATTCACTATTTGGTCAAAAAGTCAACAATTGACTTTTTTCGGGAAAAGTCAAACTTTGAAATTTCAAAATTTATATTTTTGATAAAAATGGTTTCATTGTGTTGGAATTATTTTGTGTTAGTGAAAATCGACAATTATTTCGATAATAATTGATGTCCTGGAGGTTATATCGACCAATCCAGTATTTAACCTGGATAAATGAGCAATTGATTGCTATTATTTCACATGATTATAACTATTTGTTCACATGTGTATACTATTGTTTCACATTCTTGTTACTATTAGGGAGTTGGTGCAAGATTGATAATACTTGCATGACTAAGTAAAAAAAATGGAGGTATGTATGGAGGTACTATAATCGTAATTCAGTATTTTCACATGTCTAGAACTATTGATTCACATAATTTACTATTGAATCACATTATTTACTATTAGGGGAGGTGGTGCAAGTTTGATAATACTTCCATGACTAAATTAAAAATAAAGGAAAAGTTGGAGGTATTCAGATCGTAATTTTTCGAGCCCCAAAACGCAATTATCGAAACTATATTTTTCTATAAATAGAAGCTCATTCTTCCTTCATTTCTCACCAATTCACAAAAGCTTTTTAGAGCAATTATTATAGAGAGAAATTATAGAGAGAAAGAAGAAGAGAAGTCTCGCTACCTCACTATTCCAAAGATCCAGCTTTTTTTTTAAGGTAGGAATATTATTTGTTGTACTCGTAGGGAGTATTATTTCTTTTGTATTCATGAAGAGAACTCTGTTATTCCATTCTTTATTATTCTCGTTGAATAACTCAGATACGCTGGCTACCCTATACTTGGTGACATTCTTCTATTATTCCATCTTTTATTATTCTCGTTGAATATCCCGTCTCATGCGCTTTACCGGACCGATTCCGCCTTTATTATTCTCGTTGAATATCCCGTCTGGCGCTTTTTTTTACGGACCGGTTCCGCCTTTATTATTATCTATTGGAATATCTGTCTCGGGCATTTTACGCCGGACCGATTCCATCCTTATTATTATTCGTTGAATAACTCATTCATCGGGCACCGCATGCATGGTGATTTCTGTTGTTATTTCATTCTTTATTATTATTCGTTGGAATATCCCGTTCAGGCGCTTTTACGACCGATTCCGCCCTTATTAGTATTCGTTGAATAACTCGCCTCATGCTGGAAGTACCGCATGCATGGTGATTTTTGTTGTTATTTCATTCTTTATTATTCGCTGGAACATCCTCGCTTCATGTAAATTAATTTTACCGACCGGTTCCGTTATTTAGTATTCTATTGAATAAACTCGCCTATGCTGAAGTACCGCATACATGGTGATTTCTTTTGTTATTCCATTCTTTATTATACTCAGTTGGTTAAAGTTTTGACTTCTATACTCCATGAAATTAGTGGAATATCCTCGATATTTGCGCTTCATCCAAAGATCTTTTCATGGAAATATTCTTCGAGCATTCTTGAATTTTACTCTACAAAGCAAAGATCATGTCGACAATTTGGACATTATTAGTTCCTCGGATAAATTAATTTTGAACTTGTTTTATTGAATTCTTATATCATTGTCATCATCCTCATGTTTATATTTTGTTGAAAGTCATCTGTGGCCTCAGAAAGTATAGATGGACTTGGTATGATTATGACTGTGGATTATTCTTGTAATCATGACCGTAATGTTACAAATGATGTGGTAAAAGTCCCTCATCGCCCGTAGTGCATTGATGGACGCTTTTGGTATGATTATGGCTATGGATTCTCTTCGCCAAGGGTGCAAAGATGAATTATTTTATGGCATGATCAGATCGCTGATGAAAAAACACGATTATCTTTGGCTCAGTAGTGCATGGATAATTCGTGGTCGTGATACTAAAAATATCCTTGGCCTCAGAAAAGTGTGGATGAGTTAATGATGTGGATTATTTATTGTCGAGTCTCAAACGATAAAGTTGGTGAAAACTTTTTAAATCATAGAAGATAGTAGATTTTATATTTTACTGACTCTTCTAATGGATTGTTTATTCCGCCGCAGCTTTTTGATCTAAAACTTGTTGTCTATTATATTCTATCGCTTGTTATATCGTTGAAGGCTAATGATAATTTATTCTCGCATTATCTTAGTCATAATATTTTTCATCGGGCTAGTTGAGCTCACCCTTTCTTTCACGTGCTTTCTTCGTGAAATGAGAACGTAAATGGGACTAGTCTGGGAACAGAGTGATGGTCCTAGATGTTTGCATTAGTAGTCCTCACTATTTCGTGAAATAGTGTGATAATAATAGTAATGAGGACTCCTTTTGAGTTTGTATACTCTCTAGTAAACAATATTTGTATTCAAACTCACAAATTTCATGTTGTATATTTAAGATTGTATTTGTATTCTGTACCATGTATTTGGCGACTCGTAATAGGTGATGTATTCCTATTTTGGGGGCGCCACAGCTTGGTATCAAAGCTTAGGATATGATCCCCGGCCGAGATGTGAGATAAGAACTAGGAGGGAGAGATGGGGAATTTTTTCGCTAGTATGACCTACCTAAGTTTATTTGATATTTAATTGGTCTCACGTAGTATAGGATAATATGTGATATGTTAATTAACCCTTGTTTTGTGCAAGATTTGAAAATGACATCCGAGAATGTTGAGAATAGCAATGGAGCATGTGAGACCGCTGAGTCTCCACAGCATCAATAATCGTGACAATGTGCAACAGATGGCGATAATCCTCCGTAAATAACAACACCGATCAAATGATGAACGATTTCAGACGCTTAGGAGCTTTTTAGAATTCATGCAACACCAGATGAGAGAGACTCTGCTCATAATGCAGAGGAAACAATGGCAACCCACTATTGGTCACCGCTAAGCGCTTCAAGGAGTCGGGACCACACGACTTTTTGGGAAAGCCGTAACCACTTAAGGTGAGACATGGTTAAAGCAGATCACCAAGATATTTGATGTCTTGGGATGCTCAGAGGAGCAAAAGGTTCCCTTTGCCACCTTTATGTTGTATGTGAAGAGGCAGACATCGGTGGGAATCAGAAACGCACCTGCATCGACGACTCAAGATGTCTTGGGGAAGTTCCAAGAGTCGCTCAACGACAAGTACTTTCCCAAAAGTATTCGTCATACATGAAGGAGGTGGAGTTCATCAAGTCGAGCAAAACAATATGACCGTGTCGCAAAGACGAGGCTAAGTTTGCCGAGTTGTCTCTTGCTTGCATCCCATTTGGTCGATAATGAGGAGCGAATGACACGAATGTTTTTAAGAGGTTTGAAACGCAATATACGCCAATACCTCATTTCTCACAAACTTTGTTTATATTCAGATGTTGTGAATAGGGCTCAGTTATTGGAACGCGATAACGAGTCAACACAACCAAAAGGCAACGACCAACAACATGATAGTAATCGCATTCTGGTGGCAAAACTACCATCTAACAATGATAACCATCGTGGGGGAAATTATCATGCCATGAATGGTAACCATTTTGGTGGTAATCATGGCCAAAACAATAAGAATGGACATTTCAAGAAGAGAAGGTTCAACAATGACGTGAAGACGCTTCAAGACCAAAGACCCATTTCAAAGGAAGAAGAACGAACACCGGTCAGATGTTTCAAATGCGACAGAGGGACACATCCGTCTCAAACTGTGACGCAAAGAATCCAAAGCGTGTTTTAATTATGGAAGAGAAGGACACCTAGCTCGATTTTGTCGTATGGTGAAGTCAATTCCACCGGGATAGTGATGCCAAAGGATGTCCTGCATAAGCCAAAGCCAGTAGTTTAAGAGAGCATTTTTTTTTTCGTGACGAGGAACCCGAATAAAATTATCACTGTATGTTAGTCATAAAAACTCATGTAAGTCTATACCGTGTTAGATACCTGTTCTACTCACTCTTTTATTTCACCTAGTTGTGTTCAATGTTTGAATTTAACTCCGGAGAGAAGTTAGATTTTGATTTATCTCGCTGAAACTTCGTTAGTAGAAACCTTCGTTACCTCCACTATTTATAAATCTTGTTGATTCAAATCGACACTTTCACGCTACTCGTCAATCTTATCTCTTTGAAAATACTTGCCTTTTGATGCAATTTTTAGAAATTGATTGTTTAACTACTCATCATGCTTTTCGTAAGGTTGTTAGCTTTCATATTCCTAACCAACCCGTTATGCTAATTCAAGCAACCAAATCACTAAAGTCAATCATGGTCATATCAAGCCATAAGTAAAGAGCCCCGCCCTTTCGTTGTCGACTTCTCAGTGTGGAATGCAACCAAGCCGCACTTTTCAGTAGCGACACCCAATGAATGACGATGGCAAGTTGATAGGTATCAATGTGACGTGTTACCCAAGTCTTGGATGAGAGTCACAGCTTTTGAATGATATTTCTATTGTTAATAAATTCTTACGTATTCTTGAAGACTTCTTAGCCTACCCCTAGAGCGTGAAATCGAATTTTGTATTGACCCCAAAGACAAAACCCATTTCTAAAACCTCAAATATTTCTTCAACTAAAATGAACGTAATACGCGCCAAAGACGTTGGCTCGAGTCGTTGAAGATTACGATCGTATCATTCAATACCATCGTGGAAAGCGAACGTGGTAGCCGACGCGCTTGAGTAGAAGATCGTGATGCATTTATGAGTGCGATGTTGTTAACACAAAGACCCATTTCGCACGATTTTACAAATGATGAAGATAGAGTTAAAGACTCTAGAACCCACGTGAAGATAACGAATATACGATTAGAATCGACTTTAATCGATAAAGTTAAATCCGCCAAGCTACACACCCTTGAGTCGATGAATGAAGAAGGTTCAAGAGGTATTATTCTAGAAGCAAGAATCGACGAAGAGAGGAAATCTCAACCCTCAATTTAATTCGCCCATTTGAAATCCTCGATCGAGTAGAACTGTGGCCTATAGACTCGCTTTTACCGCCAAGTATGTCGCGTGTTCATACATTTTTTCACGATCGATGTTACGTAAATATGTGGACGACCGAACCATATTATTAAATTAGAACTAGACGATATAGCGTAAGATTTAACGATGAGGAGATACGTGTTAAAATCTTGGATAAGAAGGATCGATTCAACACTCAAAGGTTATACCTCAAGAGTTAGAATCAAATGAAGTCAAGGTATCCTCACCTCTTTTGGCATATCAATACGACGTAAATTTCGAGGGCAAAATTCCATAAGGAGGGGAGATTGTGAGACCCCAGATTTTATGAATAATATTTAATTTTCTCAAAATAATTTTTTAAATATTATGGTGTGGATTTGATATAATGTTATAGTTGTGGGTTATATTTATAAATTTTGCAAAGTACGCAAGTTGTTATATAATATTCGATTGGTCGGGGAATATTCTTTTTTTATTTGGGAATATCCGCACGACGACGGTACAATCATGGTGGACCCCACAACTAAGTATTGTCGTAGTTAGAAAATGATGTAATTATCTTTTATAAAAATAACGGCGAAGTGTTACCGTTAAAACTGTTGAACTACTTGGTAGTAAAAAGTACAAAGAATACGCTGTGGTTGCATAAAGTACACACTGTATTGATTATTGATGCTTACGTGAGAAGTCACCGCTTATACTCAATTATTGCTACAAAGAATTGTTGCATCATATCTCTCATATTATTGATTCAATTATTGTCACAGTATCATCTTCATAATATGTTATATTATTAAATCAATAATTGAGACGACAAAGTTATTCATATTATTATTTGCAATATTGTCAATGTCTAGAAGTTCTGTCAAGGAGAGGTTTGGTCACCTAATTGCGCGCCAATAAGGAGAAATCCTTATCGGAAAGCCCCCTCTTTCCTGGGAACGACCTGGTTGATAAATATTGTGAGTTATAATATTAATGATGAATGTTATTAAAATTGAAGTTGTGTTCAGAGTTGAATTTGGAGACGCGGACGTGATATTTGAGTCCGAACTGATGAAATTAGTAAAAATAGTCTATAAACACAAAATTTTCCTAATTCACTATTTGGTCAAAAGTCAACAATTGACTTTTTCGAGAAAAGTCAAACTTCAAAATTTCAAAATTTATATTTTTGATAAAAATGGTTTCATTGTGTTGGAATTATTTGTGTTAGTGAAAATCCACAATTATTTCGATAATAATTGATGTCCGGAGGTTATATCGACTAATCCAGTATTTAACCTGATAAATGAGCAATTGATTGCTATTATTTCACATGATTATAACTATTTGTTCACATGTGTATACTATTGTTTCACATTCTTGTTACTATTAGGGGAGTTGGTGCAAGATTGATAATACTTGCATGACTAAGTTAAAAATGGAGGTATGATGGAGGTACTATATCGTAATTCAGTATTTTCACATGTCTAGAACTATTGATTCACATAATTTACTATTGAATCACATTATTTACTATTAGGGAGGTGGTGCAAGTTTGATAATACTTCCATGACTAAATTAAAAATAAAGGAAAAGTTGGAGGTATTGTAATCGTAATTTTTCGAGCCCCAAAACGCAATTATCGAAACTATATTTTTCTATAAATAGAAGCTCATTCTTCCTTCATTTCTCACCAATTCACAAAAGCTTTAGAGCAATTATTATAGAGAGAAATTATAGAGAGAAAGAAGAAGAGAAGTCTGCTACCTCACTATTCCAGTATCCAGTTTTTTTTAAGGTAGGGAATATTATTTGTTGTACTCGTAGGGAGTATTATTTCTTTTGTATTCATGAAGAGAACTTCTGTTATTCCATTCTTTATTATTCTGTTGGAATAACCTGTATACGCGGGCTACCCTATACTTGGTGACATTCTTCTATTATTCCATCTTTATTATTCTCATTGAATATATATCTCTCGTGCGCTTTTACGCCGGATTCGATTTCGCTTTTTTTATTATTCTCGTTGGAATATCCTCGTCTCAGGCATTTTACGCCGGACCGGTTCCATCTTTTATTATTATTCTCGTTGGAATATCATGTATGTCTGCGGCATTTTACGCGGACCGATTCCGCCCTTATTAGTATTCTCGTTGAATAACTCGCTCATGCGCTAGCACCGCATGGTGATTTCGCTGTTATTTCACCGCATGCATGGTGATTTCGTTGTTATTTCATTCTTTATTATTATTCGTTGAATATCCTCGCTCTAGGCATTTTTATTATTACGACGGACCGATTCCGCCCTTATTAGTATTCTCGTTGAATAACTCGCTCTATGTGAAGTACCGCATGCATGGTGATTTCGTTGTTATTTCATTCTTTATTATTCGTTGGAACATCCCGCTTGGCATGTAATTTCTCCCGACTCGGTTCCGTTATTTAGTATTCTATTGAATAACTCTGTCTATGTGAAGTACCGCATACATGGTGATTTCTTTTGTTATTCCATTCTTTATTATACTCAAATTGGTTAAAGTTTTGACTTCTATACTCCATGAAATTAGTGGAATATCCTCGATATTTGCGCTTCATCCAAAGATCTTTTCATGGAAATATTCTTCCGAGCATTCTTGAATTTTACTCTACAAAGCAAAGATCATGTTGACAATTTGGACATTATTAGTTCTCGGATAAATTAATTCTTGAACTTGTTTTATTGAATTTTATATCATTGTCATCATCCTCATGTTTATATTTTGTTGAAAGTCATCTCTGTGGCCTGTAGTGCATAGATGGACTTGGTATGATTATGACCTGTGGATTATTATGTTGTAATCATGACCGTAATGTTACAAATGATGTGGTAAAAGTCCTCATTAGCCCGTAGTGCATTGATGGACGCTTTTTGGTATGATTATGGCTATGGATTCTCTTCGCCAAGGGTGCAAAGATGAATTATTTTATGGCATGATCAGACTGTTGATGAAAACACGATTATCTTTGGCATGTAGTGTATGGATAATTCGTGGTCGTGATACTAAAAATATCCTGGCCTCAGAAAAGTGTGGATGAGTTAATGATGTGGATTATTTATTGTCGAGTCTCGCCGATAAAGTTGGTGAAAACTTTTTAAATCATAGAAGATAGTAGATTTTATATTTTACTTGACTCTTCTAATGGATTGTTTATTTTGCCGCAGCTTTTTGATCTAAAACTTGTTGTCTATTATATTCTATCGCTTGTTATATTGTTGAAGGCTAATGATAATTTATTCGCATTATCTTAGTCATAATATTTTTATCGGGCTAGTTGAGCTCACTTTCTTTCTTTCACCGTTCTCTTCGTGAAATGAGAACGTAATGGGACTAGCTCTGGGAACAGAGTGATGGTCCTAGATGTTTGCATTAGTAGTCCTCACTATTCGTGAAATAGTGTGATAATAATAGTAATGAGGACTCCTTTTGAGTTTGTATACTCTCTAGTAAACAATATTTGTATTCAAACTCATAGCTCATGTTGTATATTTAAGATTGTATTTGTATTCGGAAAATTCGGCTCTTGAAGATTACGGGTTTTCCAAAAATCTTCATAAGGTAGATTGGTCAACCTACTTTGACCTTGTTTAATTTCGATCCCGATCATGATATGGGTAATCTAATGACTTGTATATGTAGTCTACATGACAGCTACAAAGATCAAACAACAACATGGCTTAACTACTAACACAAAGCAAGACACGAGGCTTGAAAAATGTTGTCGAGACGAAACTGGGTTTCTAGGTTACTTAGAAACTTTGTTTTCTCGACGGTCAACGACTTTGACCACTCATATCTTGAGTTCTAGACATGATCGACCTTTATTTGAGTTCCGGATCATAGTCCTCATGGCATAGAACATATCTATAACTTAAAACACACATATCATCAAACACATAGAGATCTAGAAGCCTTGACATTTGCTTGTCGAGGATAATTTTTTAGGTTCAAGAAGAGTTTCTAAAAATGCTATTTTGTGCATTTAGATGTTATAGATCTGTGATCTAACAACCCAGATCACTAAATGATACCCTAATACACAACTTAAAACAACAAACAATAACATATAACATAAATTACAAAATTTTGAAGTTTTAGGGTTTATACCTATTTGATGTCCCATTTTTTATTCTGATCCTACTGATTTGATCTTGTCTTGCTAAGTAGTGATATTAGCTGGACTTAACACTCCCTTTCTCTCTCCATTTCCGAAATCTTAGATAGAGAAAGTCTTGGTTCATATGAGAAATAAAGTGAGTCTTTTTTCTCTCTTTAATCTATACATTTTGATATAATGGACCTATATGATACAAGAGAGCCCTTAGATCAGATTTTTGGCTGAGATTTTAGCACATGGAGTAGTTCACCAACTCAAATTTGGAAAAATATACAAGTTATCTTCAATAATGCAAGGAGGGTAATAATATCATTTGGCTTTTAAATATAATGGCAATGTTATCATTTTATCCAACCCTTAGGGTTTGACCCTTAGGGTTTAACCCTAAGGTTTTAAAAATTATTATTTTTTTTTAGATTTTCTAATTAGGTTTTAAAATTAGAAAATTAAGATTTCTAAATTATAATTAGGGTTTCTTAATTATATTAAAGTTTCCTAATCACATTATGGCTTGTTAATTAGGATCAAGGTTTTATAATTATCATTAAAATCTCTTAATTAGCAATTAGGGTTCCTAGTTTTGCAATTAGGGTTTTTATTTAGGAATTAGGGTTTGCTAACTAATTTGTTAGATTTTCCCTAATTAGGTATTATTTAATATGCTTAATATCCATACTCAAATTTTGAATTCCCAAATTTAGGGTTTTCATATTCCGAATTAGGGTCTCGGATTCCCGGAACTGAAATTAGGGTTTCTAGAGCCGGTAGTATGGTTTTTTAACCATCGCTAGGGTTTTTCTAACTGAACGTCAATGTTCTTAATATAATATTAGGGTTTTCCACTGATATAGGTTATCTGATCAACCCTTGACTCTTAACCACATACTGTACACATATATGATCATATACACAGAACATATACACTTAATCCTGAATAATTCTCCCAAATTTTTTTAAATTCTCAAAATTCATTCCCAAAAATGTCAAATCCATACACTTATTTTCTGTCTAGGTTTAATATTTAACCTTAATTCAATCTTTTAAGATTTTAATAAATATCTAAATTCTCGGGTTGTCACAGACCCAATGATTTAACACTGTTTAACTTGTCTGAGAAACCGAAATTCGTTAGGGTCCGAGGGCTTGATTAAGCAGAGGGAAGGTGTTAGGCACTCCCAACTTTCGTGATAACACGGTTACCGTCACTTTTCATTAAACTTTTATCTGTGTATTTGTGTGTGTGTGTGTGAGTGAGAGTAGGTCTATGTGCAGTTGTTTGGAAGTAGTGATATGCCTCATTTGCACCTATATACAAAGGGTTTGACTTTTGTATAAAGTTCAATTTTAACAAGATATAGTAGTGAAGTTTTGTAAAATAGGTTTTTCAAACCCTTGTGCTTAATAGTAATTGAGACCTTTGATACTTCCAATTTATTATGTGTTCGGCTTGATTGCTTTTATTTTTGAGATGCAAAACATCTTTTAGAAAATAAGATACATAGTCGTCTGTAGAAATCCTTGTGGGCATGAGAGCCATCTAAGGATATCCGCACACCGTAGATAATTTACAAGCCTAATTTTGCAATTTGCAAAATGTCCATCACGGAAACCGAATCTAGATTCAAAGACTGAATCTGTGATCACATGATTCCTAGGCTCACAAGAAAAAGTAATATGTTCAAAAGCTAGAAAAAGAACTAGATTTGAGTAAATCTAAACCATTCTAGCTTCAACGGTTCCAGTTTAGTCACTATAAACTGGTTAAAGTTAGAAATAATTAGATTGAGGCAAATCTAGCTCATAAGTGAACGATTAAATATCTACATTATGAAAGCGATTAAAGAGATATTTATATAAAAGAGGTCAATATATATATATATAGCGTGAAAAGGCGTATTTAAATGATCTCAAGGCGACATGAAATATATATATATATATATATATATATATAAGTTATAAACGCATCTAATATTATATCCGTGCTCAATCGAATCAGAGTTCAATATATATATATATATATATATATATATATATATATATATATATATATATATATATATATACACAAATAAAAAGCCACGGATCGACGATACGGGCTTACCCACATAACGCGACTCTCACGCGATAGTAGATATATATGTATAGAAGTAGTAAAAAGCTTAAAAACCCGAAAAATCTTACAATGGGATGTGAAGAAGACTTGAGATAGCTTTTGACGCTTGAAAACTTGGTTTCCATCGGTTAAACTTTTGTATGTCACAAAATACGAGCTTGCAAGTGTTTAGAAAGAAGAATCACTCAGTTTAGAACACTCTAGCATGGGTTACAAGATGAAATGGACAAAGTTTTTTTCTCATTTTCTCTTCTTTTTTTCAAATGAGCTGCCAAGAGCACATATTTAAAGACCCAATGGCCGCAGGTCTACCTACGGCTACCCAGACTACCCCAGGCCATACGGGTTCATCATCTCGAAGTACATGCACTTTGGCTAAACGTTGTCTGCTCAAACCTTCATAACTTTCAATTCGGGCTTCTGATAAAGGAGTGTTGTACCTTTTCAGAAAGCTATTGTCGAGAGCTACACAATGACATGGGATTAGATGTTGTACGAAGCCGGGAAGATGGGTCCATGACCATATCTCCAAGTCTTCAAAGTCTATCCGTTGTGATGTCTTGTGTAGTTGTCACTTGGGATTTGAGCTATGGTTCTTGTGGGACACTTTGATATGCAGTGTGGATTGAAATGTGTTCTCCGGGGTTATTTCCAAGATTGAAAATAGGATCTCTCTGTGATAACACTGAATTTTCATAAATTATTAAAATCTGAATTTAATAATTAAAATTTTATTATGAGATGTATATATTTTGAATTACGTGTTTTTGTGTGTGAAAAATTTGAATTACATGTTTTGGTGTGAAGACATTAAATTTTTATGAGATTTAATAGTTAATTTAACTATTAAAGGAAATAAAAGAAATTAGTCACGATAAGAAATTTGGTTGCAAAGGAAATTAACCCTATAAATATTGGATAATTTAAATTAAGTTAAAACTATATTATGATTAAATGAATTATTATAATGTTATTTTAATTTAATGTTATTTTAATTTGATTTTGTAATTAAAGTGATGTGTTAATTTATTAAATAATATTATAATTATAATGAAAATTATAAATTTATTGTATTGGTTTATGTGGTAAATTGATTTAATAAATTGTTATTAGATTTAATTTAATTTGAATATGAGAATTTATTTAAATAAAGTGTGACAATAAACTATATTATAAATAACTTATAAAAATAGATTAAAAGAGTTTTAATTTGGTTTTACCAAACAAAGCCTTAGAGCTTTTGAAATTCTTATTTTAATCTTTGTTTTGCCAAACAAGGCTTAAGGAATGATTAAGTCATTATTTTAATTGGTTTTGCCAAACAAAGCCTTATGACTTTTGATTTTAAAAATAACTATAACTCGACATCGTTATATATATTTATATTATATATTAATCGTATTATATTATACGTTATATATCGATTATATTTTCTATTACGTAAAAAAATGAGAAGGAAGAAAGAAGAGAGAAGAAGAAGAGAAAGAGAGAGCTCTAGAGAGAGTATGAGAGAAGAAGTTTTGCAAGAACAAGGAGTAGTAATCAAAAGTTGTGTTATTATCCAGAACCAATAACGCCCAAACTGTCAACATGATATCGCTTTGTAGAGTAAAATTCAAGAATGCTCGAGAAGAATATTTCCATGAAAATCTTTGGATGAAGCACAAATATCAAGGATATTCCACTAATTTCATGGAGTATAGAAGTCAAAGTTCTAACTGTTGAGTATAATAAAGAATGGAATAACAAAAGAAATCACCATGCATGCGATAGACCTTACAGTGAGTTATTCCAACGTAATAATAAATAACGGAAACCCAGTAAAATAAAACGCATGCACGAGGATATTCCAATGAATAATAAAGAATGGAACCGGTCCCACGTAAAACGCATGCAGACGGGATATTCCAATAGAATAATAAAGATGGAATAATGTAAGAATTTCACCAAGTATAGGGTAGCAGCGTATCTGAGTTATTCCAATAGAATAATAAATAATGGAATAATGAAGTTCTCTTCATGAATACAAAAAAAATAACACCCCTTATATTAGTAGGAGATGGAATCTTTGCAAGAGTGTAGTAACATAATACTCTTCTTCTTTTCTCTTATTCTCTATACTTTTCTCTCTATAGCTTGAATGGATTTCGTGAAAATAATGAAGAACTAGGTCTCTATTTATAGAAGATTTCTAGCTTAGCACTTGCAATGTGAAAAGGCAAGCGGCTTGACGACCTGGTGATGTGAAAAGAAAAGTGGTTTGACGCATGTAATGTGAAAGACCAAGTGGTTTGGACGCTCCTTTTGTAATGTGAAACACCAAGTGGTTTGACGCCTGTAATGTGAAACACCAAGTGGTTTGACGCCTGTAATGTGAAACGACAATTGGTTCGACGCCTGTAATGTGAAACGATAATTGGTTCGATGCTTGTAATATGAAACGGCAAGTGGTTTGACGTCTGGTAAAGGTAATTACTATTGGCGAAAGAGACTCTTAGATGATGACATATGGGCCCCATAGAATAACCAAATTTACCACAAACGTCTCATAATAAACTCTTTATATACATCAATGATTGAATAAATATTACCACAAATAATTTTATTTTTAATCAACACATATTTAATCTTTCAACAATTTTAATCATTAATATTATAACTTGTCATCTCAATTATTGATTTAATAATATAACATATTATCTGAGATGATCTTGTGACAATAATTGAATTAATAATATAAGAGATATGATGCAGCAATTACTGTAGCAATAATTGAGTATAACTGAGTGACTTCTCACATAAGCATCAATAATCAATACCGTATGCTACTATGCAACCACGCTTATTACTGTACTTTTACTACCGGGTAGTTCAACAGCTTTTAATGGTAACACCTCCGCCGTTATTTTTATAGAAAGATAATTTTGTCGTGTTCTAACTACGA
This sequence comes from Panax ginseng, assembly GCA_020205605.1. Lineage (NCBI taxonomy): Eukaryota > Viridiplantae > Streptophyta > Magnoliopsida > Apiales > Araliaceae > Panax > Panax ginseng. The sequence goes on along the minus strand of CM035136.1, from coordinate 57,724,521 downwards.
CAATACTTTCGTTAATGGGGTCCACTAATGATTGTGCCATCGCATTTAATATTCTCCGACAAAAAGAATATTCCCCGACCAATCAAATATTATATAACCACTTGCTTACTTTGCAAAATTTGTAAATATTACCCACAACTATAACATTATATCAAATCAACACCATAATATTCAAAAATATAATTCGAGAAAATTATTATTTATTCATAAAAGTTGGGGTCTTACAACCTCCCCTTCTTATGAAATTTCATTCTCAAAATTAGGGTACATACCTGGTATGTCGATGAGATGAGGATACCTTGACTTCATCTCAGATTCTAACTCCCAAGTCATTTCCTCCACATCGTGGTTTCTCCACAAAACTTTGACTTGAGGTATAACCTTGGAGCGTAGAACATGATCCTTCTTATCCAAGATTTTAACATGTAACTCTTCATACGTTAAATCTTCCTCTATCTCATCCTGGTTCTAACTCAATAATGTGGTTCGGGTCTTTCACATATTTACGCAACATAGATATGTGAAAACATTATGAACACGTAGACATACTTGGCAATAAAGGCGTAGTCTATAGGCCACAGATTCCTACTCGATCGAGGATTAAAATGGGCCGATGAATCGAGGATTGAGCTTTCTCTCTTTCCAAATCTCATAACTCCTTTTCATGGAGCAACACGTAACAAAAACATGATCTCCTATATCGAATTCCACATCCTTTCGATGAAGATCAAGATAACTCTTTATGTCGATCTTGTGAGGTTTTTATACGTTGCCGGATCGTTTGAATCTTTTTTTGTATTCATACGTACCAACTCCGGTCCCAACAACATTGCTTCACCCACCACATCCCAGCATACTGGAGAACGACACTTTCTTCCATACAACGCTTCGAATGGAGCCATGCCAATACTTGCTTGATAACTATTGTTGTAGGAAAACTCCACCAATGGTAAGAACTTGTCCCAACTTCCCTTGAAATCAAGTACACAGAGTCTTAATAGATCTTCAAGAGTTTGAATAGTCCTCTCCGACTATCCGTCCGTCTGAGGATGATATGCCGAGCTAAATCGTAAGTCTGTGCCCATAGCTTTTTGCAAACTAACCCAAAATCGTGAAGTGAATCTTGGGTCTCGATCAAAAACTATGGATACTGGCATACCATGCAGTCTTACAATCTCATTTATGTACATACGAGCAAGACGTTCAAGTGTATAAGTTTCTCGTATCGGTAAGAAATGAGAAGACTTGGTCAATCTATCAACAATGACCCAAATCGCATCTATGCCTTGAGAAACCTTAGGAAGACCCAGAATTGAAATCCATGGTAATGTGCTCCCACTTCCATTCTCGGAATTTCAAGTGGTTGCAATGGACCTTTTGGTACTTGATGCTCCGCTTTAACTCATTGACAAGTTAGACACCTTGAGATAAGCGCTATCTCTCTCTCTTCATATTGCTCCACCAAAATGTATGGCGAAGATCATGATACATTTTGGTACTCGAGATGGATTACAAAGCGGTGTGTTGTGCGCCCAACATGATTTTATACTTTAAATCGTGGTCGTTAGGAACACAAAAGTCTGGAGGTGACTCAAGTATTCCTTCTTCATCGATTCTTGCTTTCCAAGATAGCACCTTCTTGCACTTTCTTCCTCATACGCATCAGCTCCAGGTCTGTAGCTTGAGCAGCTTTAACTTTATTGATTAAAGTTGGTTTTACTCGTATATTCGTCATCATCACATGGGTCCCTGGAGTCTTTAACTCTATCTTCATCCTTTGCAAGTCACATAAAATGGGCCTTTGCATTGACAATATCGCACTCATACTTGCATATGATCTTTTACTCAATGCGTCAGCTACCACGTTCGCTTTTCCAAGATGGTATGCGATGGTATGATCATAATCTTTCAACAGTTCAAGCCAACGTCGTTGTCGCATGTTGAGTTCCTTTTGAGTGAAGAAATATTTAAGGCTTTTATGATCCGTAAAAATCTCCACTTTCTCCCCATACAAGTAATGCCTCCAAATTTTAAGTGCAAAGACAACAACTGCCAACTCTAGATCATGAGTAGGATAATTCCTCTCATATTCTTTGAGTTGTCGCGAGGCATAGGCTATGACTTTCCCATGTTGCATGAGAACACATCCCAACCCTTTGCCCAAAGCATCACTATAGATGACATATCCCTCCGAGCCAGATGGTATTGTCAGAACAGGTGCTGAAATGAGTCTCCTCTTGAGTTCTTGAAAACTCTTCTCACATTCTTCACTCCAACTGAACTTTGTATCTTTTCGAGTTATTTGAGTTAATGGTGTGGCAATTCGAGAAAATCCTTTCACGAATCTCCGATAATAACCAGCTAAACCGAGAAAGCTACGATTTTGGTCATCGATTTAGGTTGCTCCCGACTTTGAATAGCTTCAATCTTTGCCAGTCAATAGATATTCCATGACTTGATACTACGTGCCCAAGGAATGTTACTTCCTCAAGCCAGAACTCGCATTTCTTCAACTTGGCATAAAGCTTGTATTCACGAAGCTTTTGGAGTGTCAGCCTCAAGTGTTGCTCATGATCTTCACGGCTTTTGGAATAAATAAGGATGTCATCAATAAAGACGACCACAAAGTGATCCAAATATTCCTTGAATACTCGGTTCATCATATCCATGAAGGCAGCAGGAGCATTAGTCAATCCAAAGGACATGACTAGGAATTCATAATGCCCCTACCGAAGTTAAAGCCGTCTTTGGAATGTCATCGGCTCTAATCTTCAATTGGTAATATTTAAACGAAGATCAATCTTTGAAAAGAATTTGGCTCCTTGCAACCGGGTCAAACAGTCATCAATACGTGGCAATGGGTACTTATTTTTGATGGTGACATGATTCAACTCCCCGATAATCAATACAAAGTCGATACTCCCATCTTTCTTCTTCACGAATAGAACAGAGCACCCCAGGAGAGACGATTAGGAAGAATAAAGCCAATGTCTAACAATTCCTGCGGTTGGGTCTTTAACTCACGAAGTTCAATAGAGCCATTCGATATGGGGCTTTGGAAATGGGTTTTGTACCGAGTTCAAGGTCGATACAAAATTCAATTTCACGCCCGGGGTAGGCCGGGGAAGTTCTTCGTGGAATACATCAGAAATTTATTAAGAATAGAAATATCGCTCAAAACTGACGTATTTTTGTTTAAATCTATGACATGAGCTAAGAAAGCTTGACATCCGTTTTTCAATAAACGAATAGCTTTATGGCTTGAAATGACTGTGATTGATTTTAATGGTTTGGTCGCTTGAATTTGCATAATAGGTTGGTTAGGAATATGAAAGCTAACAACCTTACAAAAATAATCAATTTTTGCATGATGAGTAGTTAACCAATCAATCCCTAGAATCACGTCAAATGCAAGTATTTTCAATGAAATAAGATCAATAGGTAATGTGAGGGTACCAATTTGAACCAAACAAGACTTATAAACAGTGGATGCAATGATGGTTTCTCCCAACGGAGTTTCCACATATAAGCCAAAGTCTAATTTCTCCGGAGTCAAATTTAATCGTTGAGCGCAAGTAAGAGAAATAAAAGAATGGGTAGAACCGGTATCAAATAAAGTACAGACTTCGCTAGATTTTATGATAAGCTTACCCGTGATGACCTCATTCGGGTTCCTTGCTTTCTGGGAGGTCACAACAAACGCTCTCCTTGCACTCACCGGTTTTGACTTTTCCGGGACTGACCTTTGGTGCCTCCATCCTAGCTAAACTTGTCTTTGGTGAACGACAAAATTGGGCTAAGTGACCTTCTCTTCCACAATTATAACATGCTTTATGACAAGATCGCAGCAGCTTTGACCGATGTGCCCTCCCTCCGCATTTTGAAGCATATAATAGGTGGTCGTTCTCCTTCCTTAACGACAAGTGTTTGGTGCCGACGTCTTTCCATCATTGTTGAATCTCTCTTCTTGAAATGCCCATTCTTATTGTTTTGGCCTCGATTACCACCAAGAAGTGGTTACCACCACTTCCTACTGTTAATTTCTCCACGCTTGTTGTCACCGCTCGATGATCGCTCTCACCGGTATTATCATTTTGTTCGGCTACTCTCTTTTGGTTGGGTTGACTCGTTATCGCGCTCCACTAATCGAGCCCTATTTACAACATCCGAATACAAACACGGTTTATGAGAAATAAGATGTCGACGTATCTCCGCTTCAAACCTCTTAAAACATCCGCGTCATTCTTTCTTCATTATCCACCAAGTGGGGACGCAAACGGGATAACTCGGCAAACTTTGCTTCGCATACTACGACACGGGCCATATTATACATTCCAACATGATGAACTCCGCCTCCCTTCATGTGACGAATACTTTCGGGAAAGTACTTGTCGTTGAATAGTTCTTGGAACTTCTCCCAAGACATTTTCGGTCTGGCGGGTTGAGTACGCTTTACCGATTCCCACCACTAATTTGCTCTCTCTCGCAACATAAAGGCGGCGAAAGGGAACCTTTTGCTCCTGAGCATCCCAAGACATCAAATATCTTGGTGATCGCTTTATCCATGCTTCCTCCTTAAGTGGTTTTGGCTCTCCAATAAACCCGGTGGTCCCAGCTCCTTGAACTATTTAGCGGTGACCGTCCGAGAGTTTCCAGTGTTTTCACCTACATTTTGGATAGGAGCCGCTCTCGCCTACTGTTGCATGAATTGCATAAAGCCTCTGAACATTTGATCATTCATCATTTGGTCAGTGTTGTTATTTGCATGAGGATTGTCGCCTTCTTGATGCACATTATCCTGATTATTGATATGTGGTGAATCAACGGTCGCCTGTGCTCCATTGTTATTTTCAACATTCTCGGATGTCATTTTTAGATATTGCCACAAAACAAAGGTTAATTGACATGTAACATATTATCCCTAAATTCTGACCGACCAATTAAATACCACATAAACTTAGGTAGGTCATACTAGCGAAGGAATTCCCCGTCTCTCCCCTCCTAGTACTATTCTTACATCTTAGCCAGGGATCATATCCCTAAGCTCTGATACCAACTGTGACACCCCCAAAATTAGGTATACATCACCCATCTTGAGTCGCCAGATACATGGTACAGAATTCAAAAATAACTTAATAATACAATTGCCATGTACAATACGACAAAACATAAATTGTGAGTTTGAATACAAATATTTTCTACCAGAGAGTATACAAACTTAAAAGGAGTCCTCATTACAATTATTATCACACTATATCACAGAATAGTGAAGACTACTAATGCACCATCTAGGACCATCACTCCATTCCCCGACTCGTCCCAGCTATATTCTCATTTCCTAAAGAGAACAGTGAAAGAAAGGGTGAGTTCAACTAGCCCAGTAAGAAATATTATGACTAAGGTAATGCAGAATAAATTATCATTAGCCTTAAACAGTGTTAAACTGATACAATATAACAAACATCAAGTTTAACTACAGCGGAACAAGCAATCCATTAAAAGAGTCAAGTAGAGAATAAAATCTACTATATTTTATGTTTTAAAAGGTTTTTCATCACTTTTATCGCTAGGACTCAGCTTAATAAATAATCTACATCATCGAATCACCCCTGCACTACGGCCAAGGATATTCTTTAGTATCACGACCACAATTATCCATGCACTACGGGCCAAGAATATTTGTGTATTCATTAATGGTCATGATCATGCCACCAACTGTCCATCAATGCACTACGGGCCAATGAGGACTTTTACCACATCATTTGTAACATTACGGTCATGATTACACAGAATAATCCCTGGTCATAATCATACCAAGTCCATTTATGCACCATGTGCCACGAGATGACTTTCAATAAAATATAAACATGAGGATGATGACAATGATATAAGAATTCAATAAAACAAGTTCAAGAATTAATTTATCTAGGAACCAATAACGTCCAAACTGTCAACATGATACTACTTTATAGAGTAAAATTCAAGAATGCTCAGAAGAATATTTCCATGAAAAGATACTGGATGAAGCGCAAATATCAAGGATATTCCACTAATTTCATGGAGTATAGAAGTCAAAGTTCTAACCAACTGAGTATAATAAAGAATGGAATAACAAAAGAAATCACCATGCATGCGATAGACCGCAGACAAAAAGTTATTCCAATGTAATAATAAATAATGAGAACCAAGTCCCAAAAAAAATGCATGTGATATTCCAAAAGAATAATAAAGAATGGAACCAGTCCGGCGTAAAATGCATGCAGACAAAGTATATTCCAATGTAATAATAAAGACTGGAACCATGTCCCCACAAAAACGCGCACATCTGTGATATTCCAACGAGAATAATAATAAAGACTGGAATAATGTAAGAATTTCACCAAGTATAGGGTAGCTCGTGTATACGGAGTTATTCCAATGTAATAAATAATAATGGAATAATGTAAGTTCTCTTCATGAATACAAAAGAAATAACACCCTTACATTAGTAGGAGATTGAATATCTTGAGAGTGTAGTAACATAATACTCTTCTTCTTTCTCTTATTCTCTCTATACTTTTCTCTCTATAGTTTGAATGAATTAAGTGAAAATAATGAAGAACTAGGCCTCTATTTATAGAAGATTTCTAGCTTAGCACTTGCAATGTGAAAAGGCAAGCGGCTTGACAACCGGTGATGTGAAAAGAAAAGTGGTTTGACGCTTTGTAATATGAAACACCAAGTGGTTTTGACTTTGTAATGTGAAACACCAAGTGGTTTGATGCCTGTAATGTGAAACGACAATTGGTTCGACGCCTGTAATGTGAAACGACAATTGGTTCGACGCCTGTAATATGAAACGACAAGTGGTTTGACGTCTGGTAAAGGTAATTACTATTGGCAAAAGTGACTCTTAGATGATGACATATGGGCCCCCATAGAATAACCAAATTTACCACAAACGTCTCATAATAGACTCTTTATATACATCAAGGATTGAATAAATATTACCACAAATCATTTTATTTTTAATCAACACATATTTAATCTTTCAACAATTATTAATCATTAATATTATAACTTGTCGTCTCAATTATTGATTTAATAATATAACATATTATATGATGATATTGTGACAATAATTGAATCAATAATATAAGAGATATGATGCGAGAATTAATGTAGCAATAATTGAGTATAACCGAGTGACTTCTCACATAAGCATCAATAATCAATCTTTGTGTGATACTATGCAACCATGCCAGACATCGTATTTCTTTTACTATCGGGTAGTTCAACAGTTTTAACAGTAACACCTCCATCGTTATTTTTATAGAAAGATAATTTTGTCGTTTTTTAACTACGACAATACTTAGTTAATGGGGTCCACTAATGATTGTGTCGTCGCATTTAATATTCCCCGACAAAAAGAATATTCCCCACCAATTGAATATTATATAACCACTTGTTTACTTTTGCAAAATTTGTAAATATTACCCACAACTATAACATTATATCAAATCAACACCATAATATTCAAAAATATAATTCGAGAAAATTATTCTTTATTCATAAAAGTTGGGGTCTTACAACAAGTCCGCACCAAAGAAAGTTTGGTTTGGATAAGCTTCAAGGGTAATTTAGAGTTTAACGATCATCAACTAAAGGATTAGTTGAATCAACAAAGTTTGATAAAACTACGGTTGATCAATAACAACATAATATGGAACCATTAAGAATCATATGTGAACCAACTATATATAAAACTCATGCTTAGAAATAACTAAAAAGCATAAGTATTGAATAAAACACTAAACCTTGCTTCAACAATATTAAGCTAAGGCTATGATGTTGAGATAAAAGAATTAAGTTATGAACATGTACTAAGGAATAACAAGCTTAGAATGAAACTTGATCATGATAACAATTATATTTTGATTTGCGTTAAGTAAATGAAATAGAACAACTCGGTTAGAGATTTGAGTTCAAGAATGTGCATTTATCATAAAAGAATAGAACTAAGAAAATTTTGCTTAACTATAAACAAATTAGAATAACTCAACAATGATTAGAATTCAAAACTTGCTCAAATAACGTTAAGGTTAGAGCTTGCTCAAATAAAGTTTAAGGATAAAAGAACTTGCTCAATTAAAGTTTAGGGTAAGGAACTTGCTCAATATAAAGAGGTAAGGTTTAGAAAATTACCTCGTGCGTAAGCTATAAATTTACAACTCACGTTCACTTACACATAGTATTAGAATCACAATATCTATTAGATATGCTAACATCCATTTTCCCAAAATAACACTCACTTCTAGTTAGACTTGTTATTTTAGTACAAGTTTTACTTTACACCATATGCATTTTAGAAATCACAAGTATTAACTTCAAAACACTTATTCACTATTCATGTTTACAATAAATCATAACGTATCACTTTCATAACTTACTAATCGTTTACAACTATAGAATTACTAATCACACTATCGATTACTGCTTTTAAACTCTCCATTACATGTTTCTCACATTAATATATCATTAGACTAAGTTACAATAGGTGTCCAAAGTCTGCGTGATAGCAGAGACATCACATCTCTGAGCAGGGTATATGCAATTGCCTTACTTAAGCTTCAGGGATTTGGCGGAAATTGTCTTCTTGATGCATCTGCGCCATTTTCGGCTTTGACACAGCCAGCAATTGCTTGTTGATGCATAAACGAAACTACGTAGTCTACTTAACAGCTTTGTTTAGCCCAACTGACACGAATTTCATCCACAATATAGTAAATTAAGCATACCCAATTAACATAGGACTCATACAAACATGATTCCGCACATAAATACTAACTTAGAACAATTAAACAACAACTGCACTAATTTAAATTTTTTAAATTCCATGTTTTATACCAAAACTCCATTTTTGACATTCTTAACAAAAATTAACACTATGATCACAATAATACACCAAATTAACTCATTCAAACTACGTTCTCTTTCTTTCTTACGGAATTAACATATTCAAGGTTCAGTTTAAAGATTAGTTTACAACTTGGCTACCAATTTTTGTACTTTCACAAGCCATATATATAAACATACACTATAAACAATGTTGTCGAATCATTTGCTTCACCCACCTCATTTGGATCTTTTCGGTAGTCATACGTACTAACTCGGGTCCCAATAATGTTGCTTCACCCACCTCATCCCAACATATTGGAGAGCGACACTTTCATCTATATAATGCTTCAAATGGAGCCACACCTATACTTGCCTGATAACTGTTGTTATAGGAGAATTCCACCAATGGTAAATACTTATCCCAACTGCCCTTGAAGTCTAGGACACAGAGTCTTAATAAATCTTCAAGAGTTTGAATAGTCCTCTCTGATTGTCCGTCCGTTTGAGGATGGTATGCCGGCCCAATCGTGAAATCCGTGCAGTAGCTTTTTGCAAGCTAACCCAAAAACTTGAAGTGAATCTTAGGTCACGATCCGAAACTATGGATACTGGCATGCCATGCAACCTCACAATCTCATTTACATATATACTAGCAAGACGTTCAAGGGAATAAGTCTCCCGTATCGGCAAGAAATGAGTAGACTTGGTTAATCTATCAACAATAACCCAAATAGCATTGATGCCTTAAGAAACCGTAGGAAGACCCGTAACGAAATCCATGGTAATATGTTCCCACTTCCATTTCGGAATCTCAAGTGGTTGTAACGGACCCTTAGGTACTAGATGCTCCGCCTTTACACGTTGACAAGTTAAACACATCGAGATAAACTTTGCAATCTCTCTCTTCATATTGTTCCACCAAAATGTATGTCGAAGATCACGATACATTTTAGTACTTCCAGGATGGATTGCAAATGGTGTATTGTGTGCCTCCATCATAATCTTGTACTTCAAATCAGAGTCGTTAGGAACACAAAGTCTAGAGTGGACTCGAAGTATTCCATCTTCATCAATTCTCGCTTCCGGAATAGCACCTTCTTGTACTTTCTTCTTCATACGCATCACTCCGGGTGGTGGCGAAGCAACCTTAACTTTTTCTATTAAAGTTGGCTCTATGCGTATACTTGACATCATTGCACTCATTCCTGCATATGATCTTATACTCAACGCGTCAGCTACCACGTTCGCTTTTCCAAGATGGTATTGAATAGTGTGGTCGTAGTCTTTCAATAGCTCGAGCCAACGTCGCTGCCGCATGTTGAGTTCTTTTTGAGTGAAGAAATATTTAAGGCTTTTATGGTCTGAATATATCTCCACTTTCTCCCCATATAGATAGTGCCTCCATATCTTTAGAGCGAAAACGACTGCTGCCAACTCTAGATCATGAGTAGGATAATTCCTCTCATACTCTTTAAGTTGTCGCGAGGCATAGGCTATGACTTTCCCACATTGCATGAGAACACATCCTAACCCTTTGCCGAAGCATTCTTTGTGAGATAACAAATCCATCCGTATTCGGATGGTATTGTTAGAACAGTCTTAGAAATGAGTCTCCTCTTGAGCTCTTGGAAACTCTTCTCGCATTCTTCGCTCCAAACGAATTTTGTATCCTTCCGGATTAACTGGGTTAATGGGGTAGCCATTCGAGAAAACCCTTTCCACGAATCTCGATAATAACCAACTAAGCCCAAAAGCTACGTGACTTGATCCACCGACTTGGTTGCTCTAACTTTGTATTGCTTCAATCTTCGTCGGATCAACAGATACTCCATGTTTCGACACCACGTGCCCAAGGAATGCTACTTCCTCAAGCCAGAACTCGCATTTCTTCAATTTGGCATATAGTTTGTTTTCACGAAGCCTTTGGAGTACCAGCTTCAAATGGTGCTCATGATCTTCACGACTTTTGGAATATATGAGGATGTCATCAATAAAAACAACAACGAACTGATCCAAATATTCCTTGAATACTCGGTTCATCATATCCATGAAAGCCGCAGGAGCATTAGTCAATCCGAAAGACATGACTAAGAATTCATAATGCCGTCACCGAAGTTCTCAAGGCGTCTTTGGAATATCCTCGATTTCTAATCTTGGTGATGATATCCGAATCTAAGATCGATCTTTGAAAAGAATTGTGATACTTGCAATCTGGTCAAACAGGTCATCAATACGAGGTAGAGGATACCTATTCTTGATGGTGACATGGTTCAATTCCCGATAGTCAATACAAAGTCGCATACTCCCGTCTTTCTTCTTTCTACGAATAAAGCAGAGCACCCCAAGGATGTACTAGGGCCGAATGAAACCGATGTCCAACAACTCTGTTGTTGGACCTTTAACTCTGAAGTTCAATAGGATCCATTCGATATGGGATTTTAGAAATGGGCTTTTATACGGGTTCAAGATCAATAAAGAATTCAACTTCACGTTCGGGGTAGACCGGAAGTTCTTGAGAAATACGTCGGGAAAGTCAATAACAATAGGAATATTATTCAAATTTGGCGTGTCTTTATTCAAATCCATAACATGGGCTAAGAAAGCTTGACATCCGTTTTTCAATAAACGAATAGCTTTATGATTAGATATGATAGTGATTGATTTTAATGGTTTAGTTGCTTGAATTCGTACAACAGGTTGGTTAGGAATATGAAAACTAACAACCTTACGAAAACAATCAATTTTGGCATGATGAGTAGTTAACCAATCAATCCCTAAAATCACATCAAAAGCAAGTATCTTTAAAGAGATAAGGTCAGCAGGTAAGGTGATGGTTCCAACTTGAATCAAACAAGATTTATAAACAGTGGATGTGATGAAAGTTTCTCCTACGGAGTTTCCACAGATAGGTCAAAGTCTAATTTCTCCGGAGTCAAGTTTAAACGTTGAGCACAAGTAGGAGAGATAAATGAATGGGTAGCACCGGTATCAAGTAAGGTATAAACTTCGCAAGAATTTATAAATAGCTTACCCGTGATCACCTCGTTTGGGTTCCTCGCATTTTGACCAGTCACAACAAACGCTCTTCCAGAAACCATTGACTTTGACTTTTTTGGGACAGTCTTTTGAGTCACCGTCCCCGCTGAACTAGGTTTCGCTACCGTACAATCTCGAGCGATATGTCCTTCCTTTCCACAATTATAGCATACCTTGAACTGTTGTGGGCAGTTTGGACTGATATGTCCCTCTTTCCCGCATTTATAGCATATGACCGGTGGTCGTTCTCCTCCCTTAGAACCAGTTGCTGCCGGCACTGTCGTCTTCACATGGTCGTTGTTAAATCTCCTCTTTTTAAAATCTCCTCCTGACTCGCTTCTTCTATTTTCATGGCCATGATTACCACCAGAGTGGTTACCATTTTTGTCCGTCTTTTTCTTTCTCCACTGGTTATCGTTGTTTTGTTGACTGCTATCTCCGGTATGATCCTGATTGTGGTCCCTCGGTTGACCGTACTCGTTATCTCGCTCTAATAATTGAGCCCTGTTTACAACATCTGAATAGAGAGAAAATTTATGAGAAATGAGATATTGTCGTATGCTGGGTTTCAAACCTCGTAAACATCCGAGTCATCGTTCCTCATTCTCCACCAAATGAGGTGCAAAACTGGATAACTCGCAAACTTTGCCTCGTCATTGAGACACCGCCATGTTGTTTTGTTCTAATCGATGAACTCCACTTCCTTCATATAGCCGAACACTTTCGTGAAAGTATTTGTCATTAAATAGTTCTCAAACGTCTCCCAAGACATCTTGAAAAGTGGTGGATGGAGTACGCTTCACTGAGACTCCCACCGATGGTCCGCCTCACCACGGAACATAAAGGTGGCGAATGGAACCTTCATTCTTCCGTGCATCCCAAGACATCGAATATCTTGGTAATTTGCTTGACCCATGTTTCCGCCATGATCGGATCGGGCTTTCCCTTAAATTCGTGGTCCCAACTCTTTGAAGCGCTTGGTTTGTGACAACCCGTGAATTGCTATCATTTCCTCCTCGTATTTTGAACACGAGTCTCCTCGCCCGATTTTGCATGAGCGCAAAAAGCTTCTAAACATCCCTCGTTCATCATCTCGCTTTCGGTGGTGTTATTCACGGGAGGAACATTGCCGACTGTTGCACGCTCTCCTCGTTGGTGAGTACAAAGGCGTCTCCACGGTCTCATTTCCACTGTTAATATTCTCAATCGACATTCTCAAAACATCATATAAAACAAGGGTTAATTAAGGAAATCAATATATCACATAATATCCCTATATCTTGACCAACTAACAAATAAGCTTAGGTAGGACACATTAGCAAAGGATTTACTCGTCTCTCCCTCCTAGTTCTATTCCCCGATCTCGCTTGAGGTCATATCCCTAAGCTCGATACCAATTGTGACGCCCCCAAAATAGGTATACATCACCCATTTCGAGTTGTCAATACATGGTACGAAACAACTACAACTTTATTATTACAACAAGAAACTGTGAGTTTGAATACAAATATTATCTTCTAGACAATATCTATACTCAAATAAATCCTTATCACATTTATTGATACATTATTTTACAAAAATGGTGAGGACTACTAAACAACTCTCTCTAGAACCTTCATTTCATACCCACTGCTAAGTACTCGCATTATATTCTCGCCTCCCGAGAAGAAAAATGGAACAAAAAGGAAAAGGGTGAGCTCAACTAGCCCGAAGAAGAATATTATGACTAAGATAATATACAAAAATTATCATTAGTCTTCAACAGGAAAAATCTAATAGAATACAATAGACAACAAGTTTTAAATCAATATTCGCATGAAATGAAATAATAATTCATTAGAAGAGTTAAGTAGAGAATGCAAACTACTATCTTCTATGTATGAATTTTAAAAGTTCATCATCTATTTTTTATCCATGTAACATCACTCAATATATATCTGGAATCAAATATTCATCTTTGCACTACAGGCCAAAGATATTCATCAGTTGGTCATGTTCATCTAAACACCTGTTCATCTTTGCACTACCGGCCCAAAGAATATTAATAGAAATCATTCATCTTTGCATTACAAGGCTAAAGATATTCAATAATATCATCATTTAAAACCGAGGATGATGAAAATATTTTAAAGAAAGCGAATCCAATTGAAACAAAATGACAAGGATTAAGGATTAAGGATTCGTACTTTGTTTTATCCATACCTCGAAAATAATCATAATGGTGTAAAATTCAAGAATGATCAAAACATGGATATAATCAAAGCTAGTATCCACAATAGATATTTTAGGCGAAAAGGAAAATTTTCATTTTCGATGAATAGTGCCGTGATTCGTGAATAGTGTCGTATACGTGAATAGTGCCATATCGTGAATAAGTAACTCTCGACACCAAAAGTTCCAAATTTGATAAAAACTTCAGATCAATATTTCAAAGATAATGATATTGAAGAAATAATATCATTCTGAAAAAAAATATCCCTTACCTCGAAAGATCAAGTATTAAATTTGAAACACCGGATGGATATAGACTATGACTTGAACTTGCACCGTATAGCAATACTCAAAATATACTCAAAATACGCTCGATAATATAGAGAGAGAAAACTTCAGTTTCTGGTGTGATTTTTAATTCTAACCCAAGCACCCTATTTATAGGAAAATGCTTAGAACACCAAAGTAGAAAATTTAATAAATTAATATTATTTATTTTTCCACATCTTCCTACGCATCCAAGCATCTGAATTCAGTCTCTAGCACATGTTAAAGATGCCCACCAAACACAAAAAACGTTTTTCTTATTTAAATTATTTTAAACTTCCAAAAATCAATTATTTCGGAGCTTGAACTTCAATAATTCATAATAAATAGCCCTTTTATCAGAAAATTCAAATCTCACGAGTTTTTATAGGAAATTCAATTCTCTACAACTTTACAAAAGAAAGTTTTTCCAAATTCCAAACAAAATTTGACCGAAATCCACAAACGGGAGATTTTACAGGCTATAATCAAATTTCAGTCAAGAAATGGGGTCCACCGACACATAAAACATGCTTTAAATATTTTTGATAACAAAAATTCTCCTCCTCCACATATACTCATATATCCCACATTCATCGTAAAAATATCATCATTATTATATTATTAAAATATAATAATATATTTAAATAAATTATTTTATCAGAAAAAGATAAAATTTCAATTTTCAACAATTGTCACATTAAAAATTTTCTACATCTATATCCACATAACTCGCCAACACTTAGGCAAAAAGCCGAAAAAGAGGTCAAAACCCAGACCGTAGTAGTCCAGAATGACACGCAAAACACACACATAGCACCGCGTAGGAGGTAATGACACAGCGTTAGAACTTACGGGACTCGATTCCAACATACGGAGACCGAGTTATCGCCCCAGTTTACAAAACTCGCCAACACTTAGGCAAAAAGCCGAAAAAGAGGTCAAAGCCCCACTTGCCGTGGCCGTCCGAATGACACATAAAACACACACATAGCACCGCATAGGTAATGAGACAGCGTTAGAACTTACGGGACTCGATTACGACATCACGGAGGCGAAGTTATCGCCCGGTTGCAAAACTCGCCAACAACGGTGAGAAAAGCGAAAAAAGGTCAAAACCCGACACTGCCATCTGAATGACACGCAAAAACACACACATAGCACCGCGTGAGGTAATGACACGCGTTAGAACTTACGGGACTCGATTCCGACATACGGAGACCGAGTTATCGCCCATTTTGCAAAACTCGCCAACACTTAGGCAAAAACCCGAAAAAAGGTCAAAACCCGCACCGGCCGTCCGAATGACACGCAAACACACAGATAGTACCGCGTAGGTAATAGACACGCTTTAGAACTTACTGGACTCGATTCCGACATACGGAGATCGAGTTATCGCCCAGTTTGCAAAACTCGCCAACACTTAGGCAAAAAGCCGAAAATGAGGTCAGAACCCGCACCGGCAGTCTAAATGACATGCAAGCACACACATAGCACCGCGTAGGTAATAAACAAGCTTTAGAACTTACGGGACTCGATTTTGACATACGAAGACCGAGTTATCGCCCAGTTTGCAAAACTCGTCAACACTTAGGAAAAAAGCCGAAAAAGAGGTCAAAACCCGCACCGGCCGTCCGAATGACACGCAAACACACACATAGCACCGCGTAGGTAATAGACACGCGTTAGAACTTACGGGACTGGATTCCAACATACGGAGACTGAGTTATCGCCCAGTTTACAAAACTCGCCAACACTTAGGCAAAAAAGCGAAAAAAGAGGTCAAAACCATACCACCTACCGTCCGAATGACACATAAAACACACACATAGCACCGCGTAGGTAATAGACACGCGTTAGAACTTACGGGACTCGATTACGACATGCGGAGACCGAGTTATCGCCCAGTTTGCAAAACTCGCCAACACTTGGGCAGAAAGCCGAAAAAAAGGTCAAAACCCGCACCTGCCGTACGAATGACACGCAAACACACACATAGCACCGCGTAGGTAATAGACACGCGTTAGAACTTACGGGACTCGATTCCGACATACGGAGACCGAGTTATCGCCCATTTTGCAAAACTCGCCAACACAAGGCAAAACCCAGAAAAAAAGGTCAAACCCGTCACCGGCCGTCCGAATGACACGCAAACACACACATAGTACCGCGTAGGTAATAGACACGCTTTAGAACTTACTGGACTCGATTCCAACATACGGAGATCGAGTTATCGCCCAGTTTGCAAAACTCGCCAACACTTAGGCAAAAAGCCGAAAATGAGGTCGAGAACCGCCCGCCCGATCTAAATGACATGCAACACACACATAGCACCGCGTAGGTAATAAACAAGCTTTAGAACTTACGGGACTCGATTTTGACATACGAAGACCGAGTTATCGCCCAGTTTGCAAAACTCGTCAACACTTAGGAAAAAAGCCGAAAAAGAGGTCAAAACCCGCACCGGCCGTCCGAATGACACGCAAACACACACATAGCACCGCAGAGGTAATGAACACGCGTTAGAACTTACGGACTGGATTCCAACATACGGAGATCGAGTTATCGCCCATTTACAAAACTCGCCAACACTTAGGCAAAAAGCCGAAAAAAGAGGTCAAAGCCTTGCACCTACCATCCAATGACACGCAACACACACATAGCACCGCGTGGGTAATAGACACGCGTTAGAACTTACGGGACTCAATTCCGACATATACGGAGACCGAAGTTATCGCCAGCTTTGCAAAACTCGCTAACACTTAGGCAAAAAGCAGAAAATGAGGTCGAAACCGCATGCCTACCGTCTGAATGACACGCAAACACACACATAGCACCGCGTGGGTAATAGACACGTATTATTAGAACTTACGGGACTCGATTTCGACATATGGAGACCGAGTTATCGTGATTTACAAAACTAGCCAACACTTAGGCAAAAAGCGAAAAAGAGGTCAAAACCCCACCCCACCGTCTGAATGACACTTAAATACACACATAGCACCGCGTGAGGTAATCGACAGCGTTAGAACTTACGGGACTTGTTTAAACATACGGAGACCGAAAGTTATCGCCCGGTTGCAAAACTCACCGAAACACTTAGGCAAAAAAGAAAAAGAGGTTAAAACACGCATGCCTACCGTCCAGAATGACACGCAAACACACCCATAGCACCGCGTAGGTAATATACACGCGTTAGATCTTACGGGACTCGATTCCGACATACGGAGACCGAGTTATCGCCCAGTTTGCCAAACTCGCCAACACTTAGGTGAAAAGTCGAAAATGAGGTCAAAACCCGCACCGGCCGTTCGAATGACACGCAAACACACACATAGCACCGCGTAGGTAATAGACACGCGTTAGAACTTACGGGACTCGATTCCGACATACGGAGACCGAGTTATCGCCCAGTTTGCAAAACTCGCCAACACTTAGGCAAAAAGCGAAAATGAGGTCGAACCGCACCGGCCGTCCGAATGACACGCCAAACACACACATAGCACCGTGTAGGTAATAGAAAAACGCGTTATAACTTACGGGACTCGATTAGACATCACGGAGACCAGGAGTTATCGCCAGATTTGCAAAACTCTCCAACACTTAGGCAAAAAGCCGAAAAAGAGGTCAAAGCCCGCACCGGCCGTCCGAATGACACACAAACACACACATAGCACCGCGTAGGTAATAGAAACGCGTTAGAACTTACGGGACTCAATTCCGACATATGGAGACCGAGTTATCGCCCAGTTTGCAAAACTCGCCAACACTTAGGCAAAAAGCCGAAAATGAGGTCAGAACCCGCACCGGCCGTCTGAATGACACGCAAACACACACATAGCACCGCGTAGGTAATAGACACGCATTAGAACTTACAGGACTCGATTTCGACATATGGAGACCGAGTTATCGCCCAATTTACAAAACTAGCCAACACTTAGGCAAAAAGCCGAAAAAGAGGTCAAAACCCACACTGCTTGTGCACGAATGACACGCAAACACACACATAGCACCAGCGTGGGTAATGAACACAGCGTTAGAACTTACGGGACTCGATTCCGACATACGGAGACCGAGTTATCGCCCATTTTGCAAAACTCGCCAACACTTAGGCAAAAAGCCGGAAAAAAAGGTCAAAACCCCATGCCGGCCGTCCGAATGACACGCAAACACACACATAGTACCGCGTAGGTAATAGACACGCTTTAGAACTTCTTTGGACTCGATTAGACATACGGAGATCGAGTTATCGCCGATTTGCAAAACTTCGCCAACACTTAGGCAAAAAGCCGAAAATGAGGTCGGAAACACATGCCGTGATCTAAATGACATGCAAGCACACACATAGCACCGCGTGGGTAATAAACAAGCTTTAGAACTTACGGGACTCGATTTTGACATATCTGAAGACCGAGTTATCGCCGGTTTGCAAAACTCGTCAACACTTAGGAAAAAAAGCCGAAAAAGAGGTCAAAACCCGCACCGACCGTCAGATGATGACACGTGAAAACACACATAGCACCGCAGCGTGAGGTAATGAACAGCGTTAGAACTACGGGATTTGGATTCCAACATACGGAGACCGAGTTATCGCCCAGTTTACAAAACTCGCCAACACTTAGGCAAAAAGCCGAAAAAAAGGTCAAAGCCCGCACCGGCCGTCCGAATGACACGCAAACACACACATAGCACCGCGTAGGTAATAGACACGCGTTAGAACTTACGGGACTCAATTCTGACATACGGAGACCGAGTTATCGCCCCGTTTGCAAAACTCGCCAACACTTAGGCAAGCCGAAAATGAGGTCAGAACCTGTACCGGCCGTCCGAAAGACACGCAAACACACATATAGCACCGCGTGAGGTAATGAACACGCATTAGAACTTACGGGACTCGATTTCGACATATGGAGACCAGAGTTATCGTGATTACAAAACTAGCCAACACTTAGGCAAAAAAGCGAAAAAGAGGTCAAAACCCACACCGTGAATCACGAATGACACATGAAACACACATAGCACCGCGTAGGTAATCGACACAGCGTTAGAACTTACGGGACTTGTTTGAACATACGGAGACCGAAAGTTATCGCCCGGTTGCAAAACTCACTTGACAACACTTAGGCAAAAAGCCAGAAAAAAGAGGTCAAAACCCACCGTACCGTCCGAATGACACACAAACACACACATAGCACCGCGTGAGGTAATGACACGCGTTAGAACTTACGGGACTCGATTTAGACATCACGGAGACCAGAGTTATCGCTGGTTTGCAAAACTCGCCAACAACTTAGGCAAAAAGCGAAAAAGAGGTCAAAAAAACCACTTACCCGTCCGAATGACACGCAAAACACACATAGCACCGCGTAGGTAATAGACACGCGTTAGAACTTACGGGACTCGATTCGACATCTGAGACCGAAAGCTATCGCCAGATTTTCAAAACTTCGCCAACACTTAGGCAAAAAAGCGAAAATGAGGTCGAGAACCTGCCGGCCGTCCGAATGACACGCAAACACACACATAACACCGCGTAGGTAATAAACACGCGTTAGAACTTACGGGACTCGATTCCGACATACGGAGACCGAGTTATCGCCCAGTTTGCAAAACTCGCCAACACTTAGGCAAAAACCCGAAAAAGAGATCAAAACACTTGCCGTGGATTCGAATGACCATAAACTCACTTTTATTTAATCCTTGATTTTTTTTGGGTAGATTTATGTTCTAGGGTAGTAGATCATGCTTAATCTGTTTGTATTGGTTTAATATTGGATTATCAAGAATCAAACAAAAGGATTCAAGAAAGAAAATGAAATGGAAATAAAATTTGAAGAACAAAATTCGTAGGTTTTGAGTAATTGTGGACATATCTTGTGAAATTCATATCTCTTTGGATATAATGAGTTAGAAAGTGAGCCTTATATCAAATCGAAGATATGGAAGTAAGCTATATTCCAAAAGTGGAATCACATGAAAACGCTTTGTAGATTTCTTGCAATGTCTGTTTTAGTAAGGCTGGTCCGAAGGAAAAATAATCTGTCCAGAAAATCAAAACTGTTACGGTTTCTGACTTTGAAGAATTCATATAAATTCGTGTGTTTTGAATCTGAAGAAACTTAAAACTGTAAAGTTGTAGATATGGAAGTTTACTAGCTAGACTTGTAAGATTGAGCCATTTTATGGACCGGATCATGTCCGAAATAAATTGTTTAGTAAGGATGTCCAGAAAATGAAATTTTCTACACTAGTTGATGAATTGCAGAATCTGGTTTAGATGGATAAGGGTCTGACTTTAAGGCCTAGATGAGGTTGTAGTACACTGAGTAAGGGTTAATTCTATATAAGAAGGAACAAAAACGGACATGTAACGAAGGAGAATCGTTAAAAAGCGAAAACAACGTTTTGTTAAAGAAATTGTGAAGATGAGTTTTATAATTATATTTGAATTAAGATTTTGGGTGATGGTATATTTTGATGATTAAAAATATGTTTTGACATATGTAATGAATATAGATATGTGTTATCATATTATATGCATAATTAACCATTTAAGATCAAGAGTTGAGATAAGTTAATGTGTGCACATAACGTGCTCGATAATATGCCTAAGAGTAATAGTGTTTTCTAAACTTTGGTACACAAAGTGTCTAACTAATGGCTAATATTGGATATCTAAGTATGAAAAGATGAAAATACAAGAATAATAATGGAAGGAGATCGAAAAGGGTAATTTTTGATTTATGAAGGAAAATTAAACATGTAAACAATGTGTTGAATATGCATTTTTGAAACAAAATTGGTAAAATAAAATGGTGTGATATACGCACATTAAACTACAAGTGAGATAGTCTAGCATGTGTGGTGATGAAAATGAAAATAAAACCGAGTTGCATATAAAACACAGTTAGATGTCTATAAAGATATTATAAAGGATAATAAGATAAAGTAAGGTCTTAGAATAAATTTGACCATGAGATTGAGTATTGATTTTATTTATTATCAATCTCGCATACTGATGTAGGTTGTGCTGAGGGCCAAGTATTAGCGTGTTGGTAAAAGCCTTAGGTAAAGGCAAGTCTTTCAGTTCCTTTTTGCTATGTGAACTTGATGATGATCGCTTTAAAATTTTAGTGTATGATGTATTATATATGTCAAAAGTATGAAATGTGAAAGTCGATCTATGACTATGATGATTGAACTATGAATGTTGATTGAGTAAGGAACTCAATCTTTATAGTTGTTATGTGAACTATAACATGTATGTTATGTTTGTTTATGATTATTCTTGTATGTTGAGCATGTTATTATGTGCTACATGATGCATGAAAAGCTATTAGATTTTCTTTGTTATCGAGCTCATTCTTGCAAATAACCATTTTTTGATTCAAGAATTGAAAGGTAACGCTATGTCTTTACTTGATTGTTATGGATCAAAAGTGATATATGAAGATTTAATATCCTAGCTAAGTTGTTATTCTTGTAAACCATGTCTAATGTTTCGAATAATGTATTAATGTTGAATTGTAATATTGATTTGCGAATGTAAACAATTGTAGTATTAAAATGATTCTGAGATATTTAGATGTAAAGGTTGAAGGTTTTAGGAACGGGGATAGTTTGTAATAGAAAATTTTAATTATTCTGCAAATTTCAATGGTTGTATTACCGTTTAATGATGTAAAATTAGAGGTTGAATGTATTATTAACGACCGAAGTCGAGAATTTAAATTATAGGAATTTTGGGGTCGTTACACAAACACACACATAGCACCGCTTAGGTAATAGACACGCGTTAGAACTTACGGGACTCGATTCCGACATACGGAGACCGAGTTATCGCCCAGTTTTCAAAACTCGTCAACACTTAGGTAAAAAGCCGAAAATGAGTTCAGAACCTCTAATTTAAGTTCTAATGCGTGTCATTCGGACGGCCGGTGCGGGTTTTGACCTCGTTTTCGGCTTTTTGCCTAAGTGTTGGCGAGTTTTTGGCGCTGGCGATAACTGGTCCCGTAAGTTCTAACGCGTGTCTATTACCTACGCGGTGTTATGTGTGTGTTTGCGTGTCATTCGGAAGGCCGGTGCGGGTTTTAACCTTTTTTTCGGGTTTTTGCCTAAGTGTTGGCGAGTTTTGCAAACTGGGTGATAACTCGGTCTCCGTATGTCGGAATCGAGTCCCGTAAGTTATAACGCGTTTCTATTACCTACGCGGTGCTATGTGTGTGTTTGCGTGTCATTTGGACGGCCGGTGCGGGTTCTGACCTCATTTTTGGCTTTTTGCCTAAGTGTTGGCGAGTTTTGCAAACTGGGCGATAACTCGGTCTCCGTATGTCGGAATCGAGTCCCGTAATTTCTAACGCGTGTCTATTACCTACACGGTACTATGTGTGTGTTTGCGTGTCATTTGGACGGCCGGTGCGGGTTTTGACCTCATTTTCGGCTTTTTGCCTAAGTGTTGGCGAGTTTTGCAAAATGGGCGATAACTCGGTCTCCGTATGTCGGAATCGAGAGTCCCGTAAGTTCAAACGCGTTTCTATTACCTACGCGGAGCTATGTGTGTGTTTGCGTATCATTCGGACGGCCAGTGCGGGTTTACACTTCTTTTTCGGCTTTTTGCCTAAGTGTTGGCGAGTTTTGCAAACTGGGCGATAACTCGGTGTCCGTATTTCGGAATCGAGTCTCGTAAGTTTTAACGCGTGTCTATTACCTACGCGGTGCTATGTGTGTTTTTGCGTGTCATTCGGACGGCCGGTGCGGGTTTCGACCTCTTTTTCGGCTTTTTGCCTAAGTGTTGGCGAGTTTTGCAAACTGGGTGATAACTCGGACTCCGTATGTCGGAATCGAGTCCCGTAAGTTCTAACGCGTGTCTATTATCACCCAGTTTGCAAAACTCGCCAACACTTAGGCAAAAACCCGAAAAAAAGGTTAAAACCCGCACCGGCCTTCCGAATGACACGCAAACACACACATAGCACCGCGTAGGTAATAGACACGCGTTAGAACTTACGGGACTCGATTCGACATACGGAGACCGAGTTATCGCCCAGTTTGCAAAACTCGCCAACACTTAGGCAAAAAGCCGAAAAAGAGGTCAAAACCCGCACCGGCCGTCCGAATGACACGCAAACACACACATAGCACCGCGTAGGTAATAGACACGCGTTAGAACTTACGGGACTCGATTCCGACATACGGAGACCGAGTTATCGCCCAGTTTGCAAAACTCGCCAACACTTAGACAAAAAGCCGAAAAAGAGGTCAAAACCCGCACCGGCCGTCCGAATGACACGCAAACACACACATACCACCGCATAGGTAATAGACACGCGTTAGAACTTACGGGACTCGATTCCGACATACGGAGACCGAGTTATCGCCCAGTTTGCAAAACTCGCCAACACTTAGGCAAAAAGCCGAAAAAG
Source organism: Panax ginseng (assembly GCA_020205605.1). Classification (NCBI taxonomy): domain Eukaryota; kingdom Viridiplantae; phylum Streptophyta; class Magnoliopsida; order Apiales; family Araliaceae; genus Panax; species Panax ginseng. The sequence continues at coordinate 57,700,669 of CM035136.1, read as the reverse complement.
AGGTCAAAACCCGCACCGGCCGACCGAATGACACGCAAACACACACATACCACCGCATAGGTAATAGACACACGTTAGATCTTACGGGACTCGATTCTGACATACGGAGACCGAGTTATCGCCCAGTTTGCAAAACTCACCAACACTTAGGCAAAAAGCCGAAAATGAGGTCAAAACCCGCTTGCCGTGATCCGAATGATGACGCAAACACACACATAGCACCGCATAGGTATAGACACGCGTTAGAACTTACGGGACTCGATTCCGACATACGGAGACCGAGTTATCGCCCAGTTTACAAAACTCACCAACACTTAGGCAAAAAGCCAAAAATGAAGTCAAAACCCGCACCGGCCGTCCGAATGACACGCAAACACACCCATAGCACCGCGTAGGTAATATACACGCGTTAGATCTTACGGGACTCGATTCCGACATACGGAGACCGAGTTATCGCCCAGTTTGCCAAACTCGCCAACACTTAGGAAAAAAGTCGAAAATGAGGTCAAAACCCGCACCGGCCGTTCGAATGACACGCAAACACACACATAGCACCGCGTAGGTAATAGACACGCGTTAGAACTTACGGGACTCGATTCCGACATACGGAGACCGAGTTATCGCCCAGTTTGCAAAACTCGCCAACACTTAGGCAAAAAGCCGAAAATGAGGTCAAAACCCGCACCGGCCGTCCGAATGACACGCAAACACACACATAGCACCGCATAGGTATAGACACGCGTTAGAACTTACGGGACTCGATTCCGACATACGGAGACCGAGTTATCGCCCAGTTTGCAAAACTCGCTAACACTTAGGCAAAAAGCCGAAAATGAGGTCAGAACCCGCACCGGCCGTCTGAATGACACACAAACACACACATAGCACCGCGTAGGTAATAGAAACGCGTTATAACTTACGGGACTCGATTCCGACATACGGAGACCGAGTTATCGCCCAGTTTGTAAAACTCTCCAACACTTAGGCAAAAAGCCGAAAATGAGGTCAGAACCCGCACCGGCCGTCCGAATGACACGCAAACACACACATAGCACCGTGTAGGTAATGGAAACGCGTGATAACTTACGGGACTCGATTCCGACATACGGAGACCGAGTTATCGCCCAGTTTGCAAAACTTGCCAACACTTACGCAAAAACACGAAAAAGAGGTCAAAACCCGCACCGGCCGTCCGAATGACACGCAAACACACACATAGCACCGCGTAGGTAATAGACACGCGTTAGAACTTACGGGACTCGATTTCGACATACGGAGACCGAGTTATCGCCCAGTTTGCAAAACTCGCCAACACTTAGGCAAAAAGCCGAAAAGAGGTCAAAACCCGCACCGGCCGTCCGAATGACACGCAAACACACACATAACACCGCGTAGGTAATAGACACGCGTTAGAACTTACGGGACTCGATTCCGACATACGGAGACCGAGTTATCGCCCAGTTTGCAAAACTCGCCAACACTTAGGCAAAAAGCCGAAAAAAGAGGTCAAAACCCGCACACCGGCCGTCGAATGACACGCAAACACACACATAGCACCGCATAGGTAATAGACACGCGTTAGAACTTACGGGACTCGATTCCGACATACGGAGACCGAGTTATCGCCCAGTTTGCAAAACTCGCCAACACTTAGGCAAAAAGCCGAAAATGAGGTCAAAACCCGCACCGGCCGTCCGAATGACACGCAAACACACACATAACACCGCGTAGGTAATAAACACGCGTTAGAACTTACGGGACTCGATTCGACATACGGAGACCGAGTTATCGCCCAGTTTGCAAAACTCGCCAACACTTAGGCAAAAAGCCGAAAAAGAGATCAAAACCCGCACCGGCCGTTCGAATGACACGCAAACTCACTTTTATTTAATCCTTGATTTTTTTTGGGTAGATTTATGTTCTAGGGTAGTAGATCATGCTTAATCTGTTTGTATTGGTTTAATATTGGATTATCAAGAATCAAACAAAAGGATTCAAGAAAGAAAATGAAATGGAAATAAAATTTGAAGAACAAAATTCGTAGGTTTTGAGTAATTGTGGACATATCTTGTGAAATTCATATCTCTTTGGATATAATGAGTTAGAAAGTGAGCCTTATATCAAATCGAAGATATGGAAGTAAGCTATATTCCAAAAGTGGAATCACATGAAAACGCTTTGTAGATTTCTTGCAATGTCTGTTTTAGTAAGGCTGGTCCGAAGGAAAAATAATCTGTCCAGAAAATCAAAACTGTTACGGTTTCTGACTTTGAAGAATTCATATAAATTGTGTGTTTTGAATCAAGAAACACGTAAAGTTGTAGATATGGAAGTTTACTAGCTAGACTTGTAAGATTGAGCCATTTTATGGACCGGATCATGTCGAAATAAATTGTTTAGTAAGGATGTTACGAAAATGAAATTTTCTACACTAGTTGATGAATTGCGAGAATCTGGTTTAGATGGAGATAAGGCCGTTAAAAACGAAAACAACGCTTTTGTTAAAGAAATTGTTGAAGATGAGTTTTATAATTATGTTTGAATTAAGATTTTGGGTGATGGTATATTTTGATGATTAAAAATATGTTTTGACATATGTAATGAATATAGATATGTTATCATATTCTATGCATAATTAACCATTTAAGATCAAGTGTTGAGATAAGTTAATGTGTGCACATAACGTGCTCGATAAAATGCCCAAGAGTAATAGTGTTTTCTAAACTTTGGTATACAAAGTGTCTAACTAATGGCTAATATTGGATATCTAAGTATGAAAAGATGATAATACAAGAATAATAATGGAAAGAAATCTAAAAGGGTAATTTTTGATTTATGAAGGAAAATTAAACATGTAAACAATTTGTTGAATATGCATTTTGAAACCAAATTGGTAAAATAAAATGGTGTGATATACGCACATTAAACTACAAGTGAGATAGTCTAGCATGTGGTGGTGATGAAAATGAAAATAAAACCGAGTTGCATATAAAACATGCTTAGATGTCTATAAAGATATTATAAAGGATAATAAGATAAAGTAAGGTCTTAGAATAAATTTGACCATGAGATTGAGTATTGATTTTATTTATTATCAATCTCGCATACAGTGTAGGTTGTGCAAGGACGCGAAGTATTAGCGTGTTGGTAAAACGCCGGTAAAGGCAAGTCTTTCAGTTCCTTTTTGCTATGTGAACTTGATGATGATCTGCTTTAAAATTTTAGTGTATGATGTATTATATATGTCAAAAGTATGAAATGTGAAAGTCAATCTATGACTATGATGATTGAACTATGAATGTTGATTGAGTAAGGAACTCAATCTTTATAGTTGTTATGTGAACTATAACATATATGCTATGTTTGTTTATGATTATTCTTGTATGTTGAGCATGTTATTATGTGCTACGTGATGCATGAAAACTGTTAGATTTTGTTGAGCTGTCGAGCTCATTCTTGCAAATAACCATTTTTGCAAATTCAAGAATTGAAGGTAACGCTATGTGCTACTTGATTGTTATAGATCAAAAGTGATATATGAAGATTTAATATCCTAGCTAAGTTGTTATTCTTGTAAACCATGTCTAATGTTTCGAATAATGTATTAATGTTGAATTGTAATATTGATTTGCGAATGTAAACTATTGTAGTATTAAAATGATTCTGAGATATTTAGATGTAAAGGTTGAAGGTTTTGGGAACGAGGATAGTTTGTAATAGAAAATTTTAATTATTCTGCAAATTTCAATGGTTGTATTACCGCTTAATGATGTAAAATTAGAGGTTGAATGTATTATTAATCTAATCAAGTCGAGAATTTAAATTGTAGGAATTTTGGGGTCATATACACAAAACACACACATAGTACCGCTTAGGTAATAGACACGTTAGAACTTACGGACTCGATTCCACATACGGAGACCGAAGTTATCGCCCAGCTTTGCAAAACTCGCCAACACTTAGGCAAAAAGTCAAAATGAGATCGTAACTCGCACCTACCATTCAATAACACGCAAACACACACATAGCACCGCCAGAGGTAATAGACACGCTTAGAACTTACGGACTCGATTCGACATACGGAAGACCGAAAGTTATCGCCAGCTTTGCAAAACTCGCCAACACTTAGGCAAAAAGTCAAAAAGAGGTCAAAACCGCACCTACCGTCTCAATGACACGCAAAAACACACACATAGCACCGTAGGTAATAGACACGCGTTAGAACTTTACGGACTCGATTCACATACGGAGAACGAAAGTTATCGCCAGCTTTGCAAAAACTCGCCAACACTTACGCAAAAAAGCCAAAATGAGGTCAAAACCCGCACCGCCCGTCCAATGACACGCAAAAACACACACATAGCACCGCTGAGGTAATAGATACACGCGTTAGAACTTACGGACTCGATTCGACATACGGAGACCGAAAGTTATCGCCAGCTTTGCAAAACTCGCCAACACTTAGCAAAAAGCCAAAAAGAGGTCAAACCCAAGACCTACCGCATTTAATGACACGCAAAAACACACACATAGCACCGCCAGAGGTAATAGACACGCGTTAGAACTTACGGACTCGATTCGACATACGGAGACCGAAAGTTATCGCCAGCTTTGCAAAACTCGCCAACACTTAGGCAAAAAGCCAAAAAGAGGTCAAAACTCGCACCGGCCGTCCCAATGACACGCAAAACACACACATAGCAACGCTGTAGGTAATAGACACGCTGTTAGAACTTACGGACTCGATTCACATACGGAGACCGAAGTTATCGCCAGCTTTGCAAAACTCGCCAACACTTAGGCAAAAAAGCCAAAAAGAGGTCAAAACCCGACCTACCGTCCAATGACACGCAAACACACACATAGCACCGCTGTAGGTAATAGACACGCTGTTAGAACTTACGGACTCGATTCGACATACGGAGACCGAAGTTATCGCCAGCTTTGCAAAACTCGCCAACACTTAGGCAAAAAGCCAAAAAGAGGTCAAAACCCGCAAGACCACCACCGTCCAATGACACGCAAAACACACACATAGCACCGCAGAGGTAATAGACACACGCTAGAACTTACGGACTCGATTCGACATACGGAGATCGAAGTTATCGCCCATTTTGCAAAAACTCGCCAACACTTAGGCAAAAAGCCAAAAAGAGGTCAAAACCCGCACCTACCATCCCAATGACACGCAAAACACACACATAGCACCGCTGTAGGTAATATACACGCTGTTAGAACTTACGGACTCTCGATTCGACATACGGAGACCGAAAGTTATCGCCCAGCTTTGCAAAACTCGCCAACACTTAGCAAAAAGTCAAAATGAGGGTCAAAACCCGCACCTACCGTCTCAATGACACGCAAACACACACATAGCACCGCTGTAGGTAATAGACACGCTACGTTAGAACTTACGGACTCGATTCCGACATACGGAGACCGAAGTTATCGCCCAGCTTTGCAAAACTCGCCAACACTTAGGCAAAAAGCCAAAATGAGGTCAAAACCCGCACCTACCGTCCAATGACACGCAAAACACACACATAGCACCGCAGTAGTAATAGACACGCGTTAGAACTTACGGACTCGATTCCGACATACGGAGACCGAAAGTTATCGCCCAGCTTTGCAAAACTCGCCAACACTTAGGCAAAGTCAAAAAAGAGGTCAAAACCCGACCACCGTCCCAATCCAATGACACAAACACACACATATAAACCGCTGCAGAGGTAATAGTACACGCTGTTAGAACTTACGGACTCGATTTCGACATACGGAGACCGAAGTTATCGCCCAGCTTTGCAAAAACTCGCCAACACTTAGGCAAAAAGCCAAAAGAGGTCAAAACCCGCACCGGCCGTCCAATGACACGCAAACACACACATAGCACCGCAGTAGGTATATACACGCACGTTAGAACTTACGGACTCGATTTCGACATACGGAGACCGAAAGTTATCGCCCAGCTTTGCAAAAACTCGCCAACACTTAGGCAAAAAAGTAAAAAGAGGTCAAAACCGCGACCTACCGTCCAATGACACGCAAACACACACATAGCACCGCAGTAGGTAATAGACACGTTAGAACTTACGGACTCGATTTCGACATACGGAGACCGAAAGTTATCGCCAGCTTGCAAAACTCGCCAACACTTAGCAAAAAAGCAAAAAAAAAAGAGGTCAAAACCCAGACCTACCGTTCAATGAATGACACGCAAACACACACATAGCACCGCCAGAGGTAATAGACACGCTGCTAGAACTTACGGACTCGATTCCGACATACGGAGACCGAGTTATCGCCCACTTTGCAAAACTCGTCAACACTTAGGCAAAAAACCGAAAAAGAGGTCAAAACCTGCATCGACCGTCCCAATGACACGCAAACACACACATAGCACCGCGTAGGCAATATACACGCGTTAGAACTGACGGGACTCGATTCGACATATAGAGACCGAGTTATCGCCTAGTTTGCAAAACTCGCCAACACTTAGGCAAAAAGCCAAAAAGAGGTCAAAACCCGCAGACCCACCGTCCGAATGACACGCAAAACACACACATAGCACCGCCAGAGGTAATAGACACACGTTAGAACTTACGGACTCGATTCGACATACGGAGACCGAAAGTTATCGCCCAGCTTTGCAAAAACTCGCCAACACTTAGGCAAAAAAAAGCCCAAAAAGAGGTCAAAACCCGCACCTACCATCCAATGACACAAACACACACACACACATAGCACCGCAGTAGGTATATAACACACGCGTTAGAACTTACGGACTCGATTCGACATACGGAGAGACCGAAAGTTATCGCCAGCTTTGCAAAACTCGCCAACACTTAGCAAAAAAAGCCAAAAAGAGGTCAAAACCCGCACCGGCCGTCCGAATGACACGCAAACACACACATAGCACGCCAGTAGGTATAGACACGCGTTAGAACTTACGGGACTCGATTTCGACATACGGAGACCGAAAGTTATCGCCCAGCTTTGCAAAACTCGCCAACACTTAGGCAAAAAGCCAAAAAGAGGTCAAAACCCGCACCTACCGTCCAATGACACGCAAAACACACACATAGCACGCTGCAGAGGTAATAGACACGCTGCTAGAACTTACGGACTCGATTCCGACATACGGAGACCGAAAGTTATCGCCAGCTTGCAAAAACTCGCCAACACTTAGGCAAAAAGCCCAAAAAGAGGTCAAAACCCGCACCTACCGTCCAATGACACGCAAACACACACATAGCACCGCGTAGGTAATAGACACGCTGTTAGAACTTACGGACTCGATTCCGACATACGGAGACCGAGTTATCGCCCAGTTTGCAAAACTCGCCAACACTTAGGCAAAAAACTCAAAAAGAGGTCAAAACCCAGACTACCGTCCAATGACACGCAAACACACACATAGCACCGCCAGAGGTAATGTACACACGTTAGAACTTACGGACTCGATTCGACGATACGGAGACCGAAAGTTATCGCCCAGCTTTGCAAAAACTCGCCAACACTTAGGCAAAAAGCCAAAAAGAGGTCAAAACCCAGACTACCGTCGTCCAATGACACGCAAACACACACATAGCACCGCACAGAGGTAATAGACACACGTTAGAACTTACGGACTCGATTCGACATACGGAGACCGAAGTTATCGCCCAGCTTTGCAAAACTCGCCAACACTTAGGCAAAAAGTCAAAAAGAGGTCAAAACCGCAGACCTACCGTCATTCAATGACACGCAAAAACACACACACACACACCGCCAGTAGGTAATAGACACGCGTTAGAACTTACGGACTCGATTCGACATACGGAGACCGAAAGTTATCGCCCAGCTTTGCAAAACTCGCCAACACTTAGGCAAAAAGTCAAAAAGAGGTCAAAACCCAGACCTACCGTCCAATGACACGCAAACACACACATAGCACCGCAGAGGTAATAGACACGTTAGAACTTACGGACTCGATTCGACATACGGAGACCGAAAGTTATCGCCAGCTTTGCAAAACTCGCCAACACTTAGGCAAAAAGCCAAAATGAGGTCAAAACCCGCACCCACCGTCTCAATGACACGCAAAACACACACATAGCAATCGCAGGTAATATACACACGTTAGAACTTACGGACTCGATTCGACTCGACATACGGAGACCGAAGTTATCGCCAGCTTTGCAAAACTCGCCAACACTTAGGCAAAAAGCCCAAAAGAGGTCAAAACCCGCACCACTACCGTCCAATGACACGCAAAACACACACATAGCACCGCTGTAGGGTATAGACACGCTTAGAACTTACGGACTCGATTCCGACATACGGAGACCGAAAGTTATCGCCAGCTTTGCAAAACTCGCCAACACTTAGGCAAAAGCCAAAAAGAGGTCAAAACCCAAGACCTACCGTCTCAATGACACGCAAACACACACATAGCACCGCAGTAGGTAATAGACACGCGTTAGAACTTACGGACTCGATTCGACATACGGAGACCGAAAGTTATCGCCTCTTTTTTGCAAAACTCGCCAACACTTAGGCAAAAAAAAAGTCAAAAAGAGGTCAAAACCCGCACCTACCGTCCAATGACACGCAAACACACACATAGCACCGCTGTAGGTATATAGACACGTTAGAAACTTACGGACTCGATTTCGACATACACGGAGACCGAAAGTTATCGCCCAGCTTTGCAAAAACTCGCCAACACTAGGCAAAAAGCCAAAAAGAGGTCAAAACCGCAAGACCTACCGTCCGAATGACACGCAAACACACACACATAGCACCGCAGAGGTAATAGACACGCTGTTAGAACTTACGGACTCGATTCCATACATACGGAGACCGAAAGTTATCGCCAGCTTGCAAAACTCGCCAACACTTAGGCAAAAAGCCAAAAAGAGGTCAAAACCGCACCGCACCATCCAATGACACGCAAAACACACACATAGCAGCACCGCAAAAATGTAGGTAGGTATAAACGCCGCGTTAGAACTTACGGACTCGATTCGACATACGGAGACCGAAGTTATCGCCAGCTTTGCAAAAACTCGCCAACACTTAGGCAAAAAGCCAAAAAGAGGTCAAAACCCAGACCTACCGTCCGTCCAATGACACGCAAACACACACATAGCACCGCTGCAGAGGTATATACACACGTTAGAACTTACGGACTCGATTCGACACACGGAGAGACCGAAAGTTATCGCCAGCTTTGCAAAACTCGCCAACACTTAGGCAAAAAGCCAAAATGAGGTCAAAACCCGCACCTACCGTCCGTCAATGACACGCAAACACACACATAGCACCGCTGTAGAGGTAATGTACACGCGTTAGAACTTACGGACTCGATTCGACATACGGAGACCGAAGTTATCGCCAGCTTTGCAAAACTCGCCAACACTTAGGCAAAAAGCCAAAATGAGGTCAAAACCCGCACCTACCGTCCAATGACACGCAAAACACACACATAGCACCGCTGTAGAGGTATAGACACGTTAGAACTTACGGACTCGATTCCGACATACGGAGACCGAAAGTTATCGCCAGCTTTGCAAAACTCGCCAACACTTAGGCAAAAAGCCAAAAATGAGGTCAAAACCCGCACCGCCATCCAATGACACGCAAACACACACATAGCACCGCAGTAGGTAATAGACACGCTGTTAGAACTTACGGACTCGATTCGACATACGGAGACCGAAGTTATCGCCAGCTTTGCAAAACTCGCCAACACTTAGGCAAAAAGCCAAAAAGAGGTCAAAACCCGCCGACCTACCGTCCAATGACACGCAAAAACACACACATAGCACCGCGCTGTAGGTAATAGACACACGCTGCTAGAACTTACGGACTCGATTCGACATACGGAGACCGAAAGTTATCGCCAGCTTTGCAAAACTCGCCAACACTTAGCAAAAAAGCCAAAAAGAGGTCAAAACCGCAGACTACCGTCCAATGACACGCAAAACACACACATAGCACCGCAGTAGGTAATAGACACGACACGTTAGAACTTACGGACTCGATTCGACATACGGAGACCGAAAGTTATCGCCCAGCTTTGCAAAAAACTCGCCAACACTTAGGCAAAAAGCCAAAAAGAGGTCAAAACCGCACCTACCGTCCAATGACACGCAAACACACACACATAGCAACCGCTGCAGAGGTAATACACGTTAGAACTTACGGACTCTCGATTCACATACGGAGACCGAAAGTTATCGCCAGCTTTGCAAAACTCGCCAACACTTAGGCAAAAAGCAAAAAAAGAGGTCAAAACCCGCACCTACCGTCCAATGACACGCAAACACACACATAGCACCGCAGTAGGTATAGACACGCGTTAGAACTTACGGACTCGATTCGACATACGGAGACCGAAAGTTATCGCCCAGCTTTGCAAAAAACTCGCCAACACTTAGGCAAAAAGCCAAAAAGAGGTCAAAAAAAACCTCCAGACCGACCGTCCAATGACACACAAACACACACATAGCACCGCAGTAGGTAATAGACACGCGTTAGAACTTACGGACTCGATTCGACATACGGAGACCGAAGTTATCGCCAGCTTTGCAAAACTCGCCAACACTTAGGCAAAAAGCCAAAAAAGAGGTCAAAACCAGACCGCCGTCCAATGACACAAACACACACATAGCACCGCTGTAGGTAATAGACACACGTTAGAACTTACGGACTCGATTCGACATACGGAGACCGAAAGTTATCGCCAGCTTTGCAAAACTCGCCAACACTTAGGCAAAAAAGCCAAAAAGAGGTCAAAACCCGCACCTACCGTCTCAATGACACGCAAACACACACATAGCACCGCTGTAGGTAGGTAATAGACACGCTGCTAGAACTTACGGACTCGATTCGACATACGGAGACCGAAGTTATCGCCAGCTTTGCAAAACTCGCCAACACTTAGGCAAAAAGCCAAAAATGAGGTCAAAACCCGCAGACCTACCGTCCAATGACACGCAAAAACACACATACATAGCACCGCTGTAGGTAATAGACACGCTGCTAGAACTTACGGACTCGATTCGACATACGGAGACCGAAAGTTATCGCCAGCTTTGCAAAACTCGCCAACACTTAGGCAAAAAGCCAAAAAGAGGTCAAAACCCGCACCTACCGTCCAATGACACGAAAAAACACACACATAGCACCGCGCAGGTAGGTATATACACGCGTTAGAACTTACGGACTCGATTCGACATACGGAGACCGAAGTTATCGCCAGCTTTGAAAAACTCGCCAACACTTAGGCAAAAAGCCAAAAAGAGGTCAAACCCGCAGACCTACCGTCCAATGACACGCAAACACACACATAGCACCGCTGTAGGTAATAGACACGCGTTAGAACTTACGGACTCGATTCCGACATACGGAGACCGAAAGTTATCGCCCAGCTTTGCAAAAACTCGCCAACACTTAGCAAAAAGCCAAAAAGAGGTCAAAACCCGCACCAACCGTCCAATGACACGCAAACACACACACAGCACAATCGCAGAGGTAATAGACACGCACGTTAGAACTTACGGACTCGATTCGACATACGGAGACCGAAAGTTATCGCCAGCTTTGCAAAACTCGCCAACACTTAGGCAAAAGCCAAAAAAGAGGTCAAAACCCCAAGACTACCATCCCAATGACACGCAAACACACACACATAGCACCGCTGTAGGTATAGACACGCTAGTTAGAACTTACGGACTCGACTCGATTCGACACACATACGGAGACCGAAGTTATCGCCCAGCTTTGCAAAACTCGCCAACACTTAGGCAAAAAAGCCAAAAAGAGGTCAAAAAACCCGCACCACCACCGTCCAATGACACGCAAACACACACATAGCACCGCAGTAGGTATGTATACACACGTTAGAACTTACGGACTCGATTCGACATACGGAGACCGAAAGTTATCGCCAGCTTTGCAAAACTCGCCAACACTTAGGCAAAAAGCCAAAAAGAGGTCAAAACCCGCACCTACCGTCCAATGACACGCAAACAAACACACACATAGCACCGCAGTAGGTATAGACATACACGTTAGAACTTACGGACTCGATTCCGACATACGGAGACCGAAAGTTATCGCCCAGCTTTGCAAAACTCGCCAACACTTAGGCAAAAAGCCAAAAAGAGGTCAAAACCCAGACCTACCGTCCAATGACACGCAAACACACACATAGCACCGCCAGGTAGGTAATAGACACGCGTTAGAACTTACGGACTCGATTCGACATACGGAGACCGAAAGTTATCGCCAGCTTTGCAAAAACTCGCCAACACTTAGGCAAAAAGCCAAAAAGAGGTCAAAACCGACCTACCGTCCAATGACACGCAAAACACACACATAGCACCGCAGAGGTAATAGACACGCGTTAGAACTTACGGACTCGATTCGACATACGGAGACCGAAGTTATCGCCCAGCTTTTGCAAAACTCGCCAACACTTAGGCAAAAAGCCAAAATGAGGTCAAAACCCGCACCGGTCCGTCCAATGACACGCAAACACACACACACACCGCAGTAGGTAATAGACACGCTGTTAGAACTTACGGACTCGATTCGACATACGGAGACCGAAAGTTATCGCCAGCTTTGCAAAACTCGCCAACACTTAGGCAAAAAGTCAAAAAGAGGTCAAAACCGAGACCTACCGTCCAATGACACGCAAACACACACATAGCACCGCAGAGGTAATATATAACACGTTAGAACTTACGGACTCGATTCCACATACGGAGACCGAAAGTTATCGCCAGCTTTGCAAAACTCGCCAACACTTAGCAAAAAAAGTCAAAAAAAGAGGTCAAAACCCGACACCGTCCGTCCAATGACATTAAACACACACATAGCACCGAGACCGAGGTAATAGACACGCGTTAGAACTTACGGACTCGATTCGACATACGGAGACCGAAAGTTATCGCCAGCTTTGCAAAACTCGCCAACACTTAGGCAAAAAGCCAAAAAGAGGTCAAAACCAAGCACCGCCATCCAATCAATGACACGCAAACACACACATAGCACCGCCAGAGGTAATGTACACGCGTTAGAACTTACGGACTCGATTTCGACATACGGAGACCGAAGTTATCGCCCAGCTTTGCAAAACTCGCCAACACTTAGGCAAAAAGCCAAAAAAGAGGTCAAAAACCCGCACCTACCGTCCAATGACACGCAAAACACACACACATAGCACCGCTGTAGGTAATAGTACACGCGTTAGAAGAACTTACGGACTCGATTCCACATACGGAGACCGAAAGTTATCGCCCAGCTTTGCAAAACTCGCCAACACTTAGGCAAAAAAGCCAAAAAGAGTCAAAACCCAGACCTACCATCGAATGACACGCAAACACACACATAGCACCGCCAGTAGGTAATAGACACACGTTAGAACTTACGGACTCGATTCGACATACGGAGACCGAAAGTTATCGCCCAGCTTTGCAAAAACTCGCCAACACTTAGGCAAAAAAGCCAAAATGAGGTCAAAACCCAGACCTACCGTCCAATGACACGCAAACACACACATAGCACCGCAGTAGGTAATAGACACGCTAGAACTTACGGACTCGATTCGACATACGGAGACCGAAAGTTATCGCCCATCGCTTGCAAAACTCGCCAACACTTAGGCAAAAAAAGCCAAAAAAGAGGTCAAAACCGCGACCTACCGTCCAATGACACGCAAACACACACACACATAAGCACCGCTGCAGAGGTAATAGACACGCGTTAGAACTTACGGACTCGATTCGACATACGGAGACCGAAAGTTATCGCCCTTTGCAAAACTCGCCAACACTTAGCAAAAAGCCAAAAAAGAGGTCAAACCCGCACCTACCGTCCAATGACACGCAAACACACACATAGCACCGCCAGTAGGTAATAGACACACGTTAGAACTTACGGACTCGATTCGACATACGGAGACCGAAGTTATCGCCAGCTTTGCAAAACTCGCCAACACTTAGGCAAAAAGCCAAAAGAGGTCAAAACCCAAGACCTACGTCCGTCAAATGACACGCAAACACACACATAGCACCGCCAGAGGTAATAGATATAGACGTTAGAACTTACGGACTCGATTCGATACATACGGAGACCGAAAGTTATCGCCAGCTTTGCAAAACTCGCCAACACTTAGGCAAAAAGCCAAAAAGAGGTCAAAACCAAAAGACCTACCGTCCAATCAATGACACAAACACACACACATAGCACCGCAGAGGTAATAGACACGCTGTTAGAACTTACGGACTCGATTTCGACATACGGAGACCGAAAGTTATCGCCCAGCTTTGCAAAACTCGCCAACACTTAGGCAAAAAAGCCAAAAAGAGGTCAAAACTCAAGCACCTACCGTCATTCAATGACACGCAAAACACACACATAGCACCGCCAGAGGTAATAGACACGTTAGAACTTACGGACTCGATTCCGACATACGGAGACCGAAAGTTATCGCCAGCTTTGCAAAACTCGCCAACACTTAAAGCAAAAAAAGTCAAAAGAGGTCAAAAAACCCGCACCTACCGTCCGAATGACACGCAAACACACACATAGCACCGCAGAGGTAATAGACACGCGTTAGAACTTACGGACTCGATTCGACATACGGAGACCGAAAGTTATCGCCAGCTTTGCAAAACTCGCCAACACTTAGGCAAAAAGCCAAAAAGAGGTCAAAACCAAGACCTACCGTCCAATGACACGCAAAACACACACACACATATAGCACCGCAGAGGTAATACACACGTTAGAACTTACGGACTCGATTCGACATATACGGAGACCGAAAGTTATCGCCCAGCTTTGCAAAAACTCGCCAACACTTAGGCAAAAAAGCCAAAAAGAGGTCAAAACCCAAGACCTACCATCCAATGACACGCAAAACACACACATAGCACCGCCAGTAGGTATAGACACGTTAGAACTTACGGACTCGATTTCGACATACGGAGACCGAAAGTTATCGCCAGCTTTGCAAAACTCGCCAACACTTAGCAAAAAGCCAAAAAAAGAGGTCAAAACCCGCACCTACCGTCCAATGACACGCAAACACACACATAGCACCGCCAGAGGTAATAGACACGCTGCTAGAACTTACGGACTCGATTCCGACATACGGAGACCGAGTTATCGCCCAGGTTGCACAACTCGCCAACACTTAGGCAAAAAGCCAAAAAAGAAGTCTAAACCCGCACTGGCCGTCCGAATGACACAAACACACACATAGCACTGCGTAGGTAATAGAAACGCGTTACCACTTACGGGATTCGATTCCGACATACGGAGACCGAGTTATCGCCAGTTTGCAAAAGTCGCCAACACTTAGGCAAAAAGCCGAAAAAGAGGTCAAAACCCGCACCGACCGTCCGAATGAGACGCAAACACACACATAGCACCGCGTAGGTAATAGACACGCGTTAGAACTTACTGGACTCGATTCCGACATACGGAGACCGAGTTATCGCCCAGTTTGCAAAACTCGCCAACACTTAGACAAAAAGCCGAAAAAGAGGTCAAAACCCAGACCTACCGTCCAATGACACGCAAAACACACACATAGCACACCGCAGTAGGTAATAGACACGCGTTAGAACTTACGGACTCGATTCCGACATACGGAGACCGAAAGTTATCGCCAGCTTTGCAAAACTCGCCAACACTTAGGCAAAAAGCCAAAAAGAGGTCAAAACCCGCACCGACCGTCCAATGACACAAAAACACACACATAGCACCGCCTGTAGGTAATAGATACACGTTAGAACTTACGGACTCGATTCAAACATACGGAGACCGAAAGTTATCGCCCACTTTGCAAAACTCGCCAACACTTAGGCAAAAAAGCAAAAAAAAAGAGGTCAAAACCAAGACCTACCGTCCAATGACACGCAAACACACACATAGCACCGCAGAGGTAATAGACACGCGTTAGAACTTACGGACTCGATTCGACATACGGAGACCGAAAGTTATCGCCCAGCTTTGCAAAACTCGCCAACACTTAGGCAAAAAGCCAAAAAGAGGTCAAAACCAAGACCTACCGTCCAATGACACGCAAACACACACATAGCACCGCTGTAGTAATAGACACGCTAGAACTTACGGACTCGATTCACATACGAGAGACCGAAAGTTATCGCCAGCTTTGCAAAACTCGCCAACACTTAGGCAAAAAGCCAAAAAGAGGTCAAAACCGCACCTACCGTCCAATGACACGCAAAACACACACATAGCACCGCAGAGGTAGGTATACACACACGTTAGAACTTACGGACTCGATTCGACATACGGAGACCGAAAGTTATCGCCAGCTTTTGCAAAACTCGCCAACACTTAGGCAAAAAGCCAAAAAGAGGTCAAAACTCGCAGACCTACCGTCCAATGACACACAAACACACACACATAGCACCGCCAGAGGTATAGACACGCGCTAGAACTTACGGACTCGATTCGACATACGGAGACCGAAAGTTATCGCCAGCTTTGCAAAAAACTCGCCAACACTTTGGGCAAAAAAAAAAGAGGTCAAACCCGCACCTACCGTCCAATGACACACACACACACACACACATAGCACCGCAGTAGGTAATAGTACACGCGTTAGAACTTACGGACTCGATTCGACATACGGAGACCGAAAGTTATCGCCAGCTTTGCAAAACTCGCCAACACTTAGGCAAAAAAGCCAAAAAGAGGTCAAAACCCGCACCTACCGTCCAATGACACGCAAACACACACATAGCACCGCCACAGTAGGTATAGACACGCGTTAGAACTTACGGACTCGATTCGACATACGGAGACCGAAAGTTATCGCCCAGCTTTGCAAAACTCGCCAACACTTAGGCAAAAAAGCCAAAAAGAGGTCAAAACCGCACCTACCGTCCAATGACACGCAAAACACACACACATAGCACCGCTGTAGGTAATAGACACACGTTAGAACTTACGGACTCGATTCGACATATACGGAGACCGAAAGTTATCGCCAGCTTTGCAAAAACTCGCCAACACTTAGGCAAAAAGCCAAAAAGAGGTCAAAACCAAGACCTACCGTCTCAATGACACGCAAACACACACATAGCACCGCCAGTAGGTATATACACGCTAGAACTTACGGACTCGATTCCGACATACGGAGACCGAAAGTTATCGCCAGCTTTGCAAAAACTCGCCAAACACTTAGGCAAAAAGCCAAAAAGAGGTCAAAAACTCAAGACCTACCGTCCGTCCAATGACACGCAAACACACACATAGCACCGCGTAGGGTATATATACACGTTAGAACTTACGGACTCGATTCACATACGGAGACCGAAGTTATCGCCAGCTTTGCAAAACTCGCCAACACTTAGGCAAAAAGCCAAAAAGAGGTCAAAACCCGCACCTACCGTCCAATGACACGCAAACACACACATAGCACCGCAGTAGGTAATAGACACACGTTAGAACTTACGGACTCGATTCGACATACGGAGACCGAAAGTTATCGCCCAGCTTTGCAAAAAACTCGCCAACACTCAGCAAAAAGCAAAAAGCAAAAATGAGGTCAAAACCCAAGACCTACCGTCCAATGACACGCAAAACACACACATAGCACCGCAGTAGGTAATAGACACACGTTAGAACTTACGGACTCGATTCGACATACGGAGACCGAAAGTTATCGCGCCAGCTTTGCAAAACTCGCCAACACTTAGGCAAAAAGCCAAAAAGAGGTCAAAACCCGCACCTACCGTCCAATGACACGCAAACACACACATAGCACCGCTGTAGGTAATAGACACGCGTTAGAACTTACGGACTCGATTTCGACATACGGAGACCGAAAGTTATCGCCAGCTTTGCAAAACTCGCCAACACTTAGGCAAAAAGCCAAAAAGAGGTCAAAACCCGCAGACCTACCGTCCAATGACACGCAAACACACACACATAGCACCGCAGTAGGTAATAGTACACGCGTTAGAACTTACGGACTCGATTCGACATACGGAGACCGAAAGTTATCGCCAGCTTTGCAAAACTCGCCAACACTTAGGCAAAAAAGCCAAAAAGAGGTCAAAACCCGCACCTACCGTCCAATGACACACGCAAACACACACATAGCACCGCTGTAGGTAATAGACACGCGAATGACACGAACTAGAACTTACGGACTCGATTCGACATACGGAGACCGAAGTTATCGCCCAGCTTTGCAAAACTCGCCAACACTTTAGCAAAAAGCCAAAAAAGAGGTCAAAACCCACCGACCGTCCGTCCAATGACACGCAAAACACACACATAGCACCGCTGTAGGTAATAGACACACGTTAGAACTTACGGACTCGATTCCACATACGGAGACCGAAAGTTATCGCCAGCTTTTAAAAAAACTCGCCAACACTTAGGCAAAAAAGCCAAAAAGAGGTCAAAACCCGCACGACCGTCGTCTCAATGACACGCAAACACACACATAGCACCGCAGTAGGTAGGTATATACACGCGCTAGAAGAACTTACGGACTCGATTCGACATACGGAGACCGAAAGTTATCGCCAGCTTTGCAAAACTCGCCAACACTTAGGCAAAAAGCCAAAAAGAGGTCAAAACCCAGACCTACCGTCCAATGACACGCAAAAACACACACATAGCACGCGTAGTAATAGACACGCGTTAGAACTTACGGACTCGATTCGACATACGAGACCGAAGTTATCGCCAGCTTTGCAAAACTCGCCAACACTTAGGCAAAAAAGCCAAAAAGAGGTCAAAACCCGCACCTACCCGTCCAATGACACGCAACAAACACACACATAGCACCGCAGTAGGTAATAGACACGTTAGAACTTACGGACTCGATTCGACATATACGGAGACCGAAAGTTATCGCCCAGCTTTGCAAAACTCGCCAACACTTAGGCAAAAAAAGCCAAAAAGAGGTCAAAACCCAAGACCTACCGTCCGAATGACACACAAACACACACACACATAGCACCGCAGTAGGTAATAGATACACGTTAGAACTTACGGACTCGATTCGACATACGGAGACCGAAAGTTATCGCCAGCTTTGCAAAACTCGCCAACACTTAGGCAAAAAGCCAAAATGAGGTCAAAAACCCGACCTAAAAGTCTCAATGACACGCAAACACACACATAGCCCCGCATAGGTAATAGACACGCGTTACAACTTACGGACTCGATTCGGACATACGGAGACCGAAAGTTATCGCCAGCTTTGCAAAACTCGCCAACACTTAGGCAAAAAGCCAAAAAGAGGTCAAAACCCGCACCTACCGTCCAAATGAATGACACAACACACACACACAGTAGCACCGCTGTAGGTAATAGACACACGTTAGAACTTACGGACTCGATTTCGACATACGGAGACCGAAAGTTATCGCCCAGCTTTGCAAAACTCGCCAACACTTAGGCAAAAAGCCCAAAATGAGGTCAAAACCTCAAGACCAGACCGTCATTCAATGACACGCAAACACACACATACACCACGTAGGTAATAGACACACGTTAGAACTTACGGACTCGATTCTCACATACGGAGACCGAAAGTTATCGCCAGCTTTGCAAAACTCGCCAACACTTAGGCAAAAAGCCAAAAAGAGGTCAAAACCAAGACCGCCGTCCGTCCAATGACACGCAAAACACACACATACAGCACCGCTGTAGGTAATAGACACGCGTTAGAACTTACGGACTCGATTTCGACATACGGAGACCGAAAGTTATCGCCAGCTTTGCAAAACTCGCCAACACTTAGGCAAAAAAAAAAGCCAAAAAGAGGTCAAAACCCGCACCTACCGTCCAATGACACGCAAAACACACACATAGCACCGCAGAGGTAATAGACACGCGTTAGAACTTACGGACTCGATTTCACATACGGAGACCGAAAGTTATCGCCCAGCTTTGCAAAAACTCGCCAACACTTAGGCAAAAAGCCAAAAAGAGGTCAAAAAACCGCACCGTCGTCCAATGACACGCAAAACACACACATAGCACCGCAGAGGTAATAGACACACGTTAGAACTTACGGACTCGATTCCGACATACGGAGACCGAAAGTTATCGCCAGCTTTGCAAAAAAACTCGCCAACACTTAGGCAAAAAGCCAAAAAGAGGTCAAAACCCGCACCTACCGTCCAATGACACGCAAACACACACATAGCACCGCTGTAGGTAATATAACACGTTAGAACTTACGGACTCGATTCGACATACGGAGACCGAAAGTTATCGCCAGCTTTGCAAAACTCGCCAACACTTAGGCAAAAAGCCAAAAAGAGGTCAAAACCCGCACCTACCGTCCAATGACACGCAAACAACACACACACATAGCACCGCCAGAGGTAATATAGACACACGCTAGAACTTACGGACTCGATTCGACATACGGAGACCGAAGTTATCGCCAGCTTTGCAAAAAACTCGCCAACACACTTAGCAAAAAAAAGCCAAAAAAGAGGTCAAAACCCGCACCTACCGTCTCAATGACACGCAAACACACACACATAGCACCGCAGTAGGTAATAGACACGCGCTAGAACTTACGGACTCGATTCGACATACGGAGATCGAAAGTTATCGCCGCTTTGCAAAACTCGCGCCAACACTTAGGCAAAAAGCCAAAAAGAGGTCAAAACCCGCACCTACCGTCCAATGACACGCAAACACACACACAAACACACACATAGGTAGTAATAGACACGCGTTAGAACTTACGGACTCGATTCGACATACGGAGACCGAAAGTTATCGCCAGCTTTGCAAAACTCGCCAACACTTAGGCAAAAAAGCCAAAAAGAGGTCAAAACCCGCACCTACCGTCCAATGACACGCAAACACACACACATAGCACCGTAGGTAATGTATACACACGTTAGAACTTACGGACTCGATTCCGACATACGGAGACCGAAAGTTATCGCCAGCTTTGCAAAACTCGCCAACACTTAGGCAAAAAGCCAAAAAGAGGTCAAAACCAAGACCTACCGTCCAATGACACACAAACACACACACACATAGCACCGCGTAGGTAATAGACACGCGTTAGAACTTACGGACTCGATTCGACATACGGAGACCGAAAGTTATCGCCAGCTTTGCAAAACTCGCCAACACTTAGGCAAAAAGCCAAAAAGAGGTCAAAACCCGCACCTACCGTCCGTCCAATGACACGCAAACACACACATACATAGCACCGCAGAGGTAATAGACACACGTTAGAACTTACGGACTCGATTCGACATATACGGAGACCGAAAGTTATCGCCCAGCTTGCAAAAACTCGCCAACACTTAGGCAAAAAAGTCAAAAAAGAGGTCAAAACCCAGACCTACCGTCTCAATGACACAACACACACACACATAAACCGCAGTAGGTAATACAACACACGTTAGAACTTACGGACTCGATTCGACATACGGAGACCGAAAGTTATCGCCAGCTTTGCAAAAACTCGCCAACACTTAGGCAAAAAGCCAAAATGAGGTCAAAAAACCCGACCTACCGTCCTCAATGACATGACACGCAAACACACACATAGCACCGCTGTAGGTAATAGAAACGCGCTAGAACTTACGGACTCGATTCCGACATACGGAGACCGAAAGTTATCGCCCAGCTTTGCAAAACTCGCCAACACTTAGCAAAAAGCCAAAAAGAGGTCAAAACCCGCACCTACCGTCCAATGACACGCAAACACACACACATAGCACCGCAGAGGTAATAGAACACGTTAGAACTTACGGACTCGATTCGACATACGGAGACCGAAAGTTATCGCCAGCTTTGCAAAAAAACTCGCCAACACTTACAGCAAAAAGCCAAAAAGAGGTCAAAACCGCACCTACCGTCTCCAATGACACGACACAACACACACACATAGCACCGCAGTAGGTAATAGACACACACGTTAGAACTTACGGACTCGATTCGACATATACGGAGACCGAAGTTATCGCCAGCTTTGCAAAACTCGCCAACACTTAGGCAAAAAGCCAAAAAGAGGTCAAAACCCGCACCTACCGTCCAATCGAACAAAACACACACATAGCACCGCAGAGGTAATAGACACACGCTAGAACTTACGGACTCGATTCGACATACGGAGACCGAAAGTTATCGCCCAGCTTTGCAAAACTCGCCAACACTTAGGCAAAAAGTCAAAATGAGGTCAAAACCCGCACCCTACCGTCTCAATGACACGCAAACACACACATAGCACCGCAGTAGGTAATAGACACGCTGTTAGAACTTACGGACTCGATTCGACATACGGAGACCGAAAGTTATCGCCAGCTTTTGCAAAACTCGCCAACACTTAGCAAAAAAAGCAAAAAGAGGTCAAAACCCGAGACCCTACCGTCCAATGACACGCAAAAACACACACATAGCACCGCAGTAGGTATAGACACGCATAGCGTTAGAACTTACGGACTCGATTCGACATACGGAGACCGAAAGTTATCGCCAGCTTTGCAAAACTCGCCAACACTTAGGCAAAAAGCCAAAAAGAGGTCAAAACCCAGACCTACCGTCCAATGACACATGAAACAAACACACACATAGCACCGCCAGAGGGTATAGACACGCGTTAGAACTTACGGACTCGATTCGACATACGGAGACCGAAAGTTATCGCCAGCTTTGCAAAACTCGCCAACACTTAGGCAAAAAGCCAAAATGAGGTCAAAACCCGACCTACCGTCCAATGACACACAAACACACACATAGCACCGCTGAGGTAATAGACACGCGTTAGAACTTACGGACTCGATTCCGACATACGGAGACCGAAAGTTATCGCCCAGCTTTGCAAAACTCGCCAACACTTTAGCAAAAAAAGCCAAAAGAGGTCAAAACCCAAGACCTACCGTTCAATGACACACAAAACACACACATAGCACCGCCAGAGGTAATATACACACGTTAGAACTTACGGACTCGATTCGACATACGGAGACCGAGTTATCGCCAGTTTGCAAAACTCGCCAACACTTAGGCAAAAAGCCGAAAAAGAGGTCAAAACCGACCTACCGTCCAATGACACGCAAACACACACATAGCACCGCGTAGGTAATAGACACGCGTTAGAACTTACGGACTCGATTTCGACATACGGAGACCGAGTTATCGCCAGTTTGCAAAACTCGCCAACACTTAGGCAAAAAGCCAAAAAAAAAGAGGTCAAAAACCCGCACCTACCGTCCAATGACACGCAAAACACACACATAGCACCGCCAGAGTAGTAATAATAGACACACGTTAGAACTTACGGACTCGATTCGACATACGGAGACCGAAAGTTATCGCCAGCTTTGCAAAACTCGCCAACACTTTTAGCAAAAAAGCCAAAAAGAGGTCAAAAACCCGCACCCTACCGTCCAATGACACGCAAAAACACACACACACACACATAGTAACCGCAGAGGTAATACACGCACGTTAGAACTTACGGACTCGATTCCGACATACGGAGACCGAGTTATCGCCCAGTTTGCAAAACTCGCCAACACTTAGACAAAAAGCCAAAAAGAGGTCAAAACCCGCACCGACCGTCCGAATGACACGCAAACACACACATAGCACCGCGTAGGTAATAGACACGCGTTAGAACTTACGGACTCGATTCGACATACGGAGACCGAAAGTTATCGCCAGCTTTGCAAAACTCGCCAACACTTAGGCAAAAAGCCAAAATGAGGTCAAAACCCGCACCGGTCCGTCCGAATGACACGCAAACACACACATAGCACCGCGTAGGTAATAGACACGCGTTAGAACTTACGGGACTCGATTCCGACATACGGAGACCGAGTTATCGCCCAGTTTGCAAAACTCGCCAACACTTAGGCAAAAAGCCAAAAAGAGGTCAAAACCCGACCGTCGTCCAATGACACGCAAAACACACATAGCACCACAGTAGGTAATACACGCGTTAGAACTTACGGACTCGATTCGACATACGGAGACCGAAAGTTATCGCCAGCTTTGCAAAACTCGCCAACACTTAGGCAAAAAGCCAAAAAGAGGTCAAACCCGCACCTACCGTCCTCAATGACACGCAAAACACACACATAGCACCGCTGTAGGTAATAGACACGCGTTAGAACTTACGGACTCGATTCGACATACGGAGACCGAAAGTTATCGCCCAGCTTTGCAAAAACTCGCCAACACTTAGGCAAAAAAGCCAAAAAGAGGTCAAAACCGCAGACCGGCCGTCTCAATGACACGCAAACACACACACATAGCACCGCCAGTAGGTAATAGACACACGTTAGAACTTACGGACTCGATTCGACATACGGAGACCGAAAGTTATCGCCAGCTTTGCAAAACTCGCCAACACTTAGGCAAAAAAGCCAAAAAGAGGTCAAAACCGCGACCTACCGTCCAATGACACGCAAACACACACATAGCACCGCTGTAGGTAATAGACACGCGTTAGAACTTACGGACTCGATTCGACATACGGAGACCGAAAGTTATCGCCAGCTTTGCAAAACTCGCCAACACTTAGGCAAAAAGCCAAAAAGAGGTCAAAACCCGCACCGCCATCATCCAATGACACGCAAACACACACATAGCACCGCGTGTAGGTAATATACACACGTTAGAACTTACGGACTCGATTCCGACATACGGAGACCGAAGTTATCGCCCAGCTTTGCAAAACTCGCCAACACTTAGGCAAAAAGCCAAAAAGAGGTCAAAACCCCCAAGACCTAGCCGTCCAATGACACACAAAACACACACATATAGCACCGCAGTAGGTAATAGACACACGCACGTTAGAACTTACGGACTCGATTCCATCACACGGAGACCGAAGTTATCGCCCAGCTTTGCAAAAACTCGCCAACACTTAGGCAAAAAGCCAAAAAGAGGTCAAAACCCGCAACACCGTCGTCCAATGACACGCAAAACACACACATAGCACCGCGCAGAGGTAATAGACACACGTTAGAACTTACGGACTCGATTTCGACATACGGAGACCGAAAGTTATCGCCAGCTTTGCAAAACTCGCCAACACTTAGGCAAAAAGCCAAAAAATGAGGTCAAAACCCGACCTACCGTCCAATGACACGCAAACACACACATAGCACCGCGCTGTAGGTAATAGACACGCGTTAGAACTTACGGACTCGATTCGACATACGGAGACCGAAAGTTATTGCCAGCTTTGCAAAACTCGCCAACACTTAGGCAAAAAGCCAAAATGAGGTCAAAACCGCACCTACCGTCCAATGACACGCAAAAACACACACATAGCACCGCTGTAGGTAATAGACACACGTTAGAACTTACGGACTCGATTCGACATACGGAGACCGAAAGTTATCGCCAGCTTTGCAAAACTCGCCAACACTTTAGCAAAAAGCCCAAAAAGAGGTCAAAAAACCCGCACCTACCGTCCAATGACACGCAAACACACACATAGCACCGCTGTAGGTAATAGACACACGTTAGAACTTACGGACTCGATTTCGACATACGGAGACCGAAAGTTATCGCCAGCTTTGCAAAACTCGCCAACACTTAGGCAAAAAAAGCCAAAATGAGGTCAAAAACCGCACCGCACCTACCGTCCAATGACACGCAAAAACACACACATAGCACCGCTGTAGGTAATAGACACGCGTTAGAACTTACGGACTCGATTCGACATACGAGACCGAAAGTTATCGCCAGCTTTGTAAAAAAACTCGCCAACACTTAGGCAAAAAGCCAAAAGAGGTCAAAACCCAGACCTACCGTCCAATGACACGCAAACACACACATATAGACCGCTGTGAGGTAATAGACACGTTAGAACTTACGGACTCGATTCGATTCGACATACGGAGACCGAAAGTTATCGCCCAGCTTGCAAAACTCGCCAACACTTAGGCAAAAAGCCAAAAAGAGGTCAAAACCCGTGACTACCGTCGTCCAATGACACGCAAACACACACATAGCACCGCAGTAGGTAATATAAACGCGCTAGAACTTACGGACTCGATTCGACATATACGGAGACCGAAAGTTATCGCCAGCTTTGAAAAAACTCGCCAACACTTAGGCAAAAAGCCAAAAAGAGGTCAAAACCCGCGACCTACCGTCCAATGACACACAAACACACACATAGCAATCGCTGTAGGTAATAGACACGCGTTAGAACTTACGGACTCGATTCGACATACGGAGACCGAAGTTATCGCCAGCTTTGCAAAACTCGCCAACACTTAGGCAAAAAGCCAAAATGAGGTCAAAACCCGCACCTACCATCGTCAATGACACGCAAAACACACACATAGCACCGCTGAGGTAATGTATACACGCTTTAGAACTTACGGACTCGATTCACATACGGAGACCAATTCCTACATATGAAGGAGATACGTTAAAAATAAAAAAAACAACGCTTTTGTTAAAGAAATTGTGAAGATGAGTTTTATAATTATGTTTGAATTAAGATTTTGGGTGATGGTATATTTTGATGATTAAAAATATGTTTTGACATATGTAATGAATATAGATATATGCTATCATATTCTATGCATAATTAACCATTTAAGATCAAGTGTTGAGATAAGTTAATGTGCACATAACGTGCTCGATAAAATGCCCAAGAGTAATAGTGTTTTCTAAACTTTGGTATACAAAGTGTCTAACTAATGGCTAATATTGGATATCTAAGTATGAAAAGATGATAATACAAGAATAATAATGGAAAGAAATCGAAAAGGGTAATTTTTGATTTATGAAGGAAAATTAAACATGTAAACAATTTGTTGAATATGCATTTTTGAAACCAAATTGGTAAAATAAAATGGTGTGATATACGCACATTAAACTTCAAGTGAGATAGTCTAGCATGTGTGGTGATGAAAATGAAAATGAAAATAAAACCGAGTTGCATATAAAACACAGTTAGATGTCTATAAAGATATTATAAAGGATAATAAGATAAAGTAAGGTCTTAGAATAAATTTGACCATGAGATTGAGTATTGATTTTATTTATTATCAATCTCGCATACAGTGTAGGTTGTGCAAGGACGCGAAGTATTAGCGTGTTGGTAAAACGCCGGTAAAGGCAAGTCTTTCGCCTTTTTGCTATGTGAACTTGATGATGATCTCGCTTTAAAATTTTAGTGTATGATGTATTATATATGTCAAAAGTATGAAATGTGAAAGTCAATCTATGACTATGATGATTGAACTATGAATGTTGATTGAGTAAGGAACTCAATCTTTATAGTTGTTATGTGAACTATAACATATATGCTATGTTTGTTTATGATTATTCTTGTATGTTGAGCATGTTATTATGTGCTACGTGATGCATGAAAACTGTTAGATTTTGTTGAGCTGTCGAGCTCATTCTTGCAAATAACCATTTTTGCAAATTCAAGAATTGAAGGTAACGCTATGTGCTACTTGATTGTTATAGATCAAAAGTGATATATGAAGATTTAATATCCTAGCTAAGTTGTTATTCTTGTAAACCATGTCTAATGTTTCGAATAATGTATTAATGTTGAATTGTAATATTGATTTGCGAATGTAAACTATTGTAGTATTAAAATGATTCTGAGATATTTAGATGTAAAGGTTGAAGGTTTTGGGAACGAGGATAGTTTGTAATAGAAAATTTTAATTATTCTGCAAATTTCAATGGTTGTATTACCGTTTAATGATGTAAAATTAGAGGTTGAATGTATTATTAACGACCGAAGTCAAGAATTTAAATTGTAGGAATTTTGGGGTCGTTACACAAACACACACATAGTACCGCTTAGGTAATAGACACGCGTTAGAACTTACGGGACTCGATTCCGACATACGGAGACCGAGTTATCGCCCAATTTGCAAAACTCGTCAACATTTAGGCAAAAAGCAAAAAATGAGATCGTAACACGCACCTACCGTCAATCAATAACACGCAAAAACACACACATAGCACCGCCAGAGGTAATAGACACGCGTTAGAACTTACGGACTCGATTCGACATACGAAGACCGAGTTATCGCCCAGCTTGCAAAAAACTCGCCAACACTTAGGCAAAAAAGTCAAAAAGAGGTCAAAACCCAGACCTACCGCTCAATGACACGCAAACACACACATAGCACGGCGTAGGTAATAGACACGCGTTAGAACTTTCGGGACTCGATTCCGACATACGGAGAACGAGTTATCGCCCAGTTTTCAAAACTCGCTAACACTTACTTACGTAAAAAAAGCAAAAATGAGGTCGTAACCCGCACCTACCGTCCAATGACACGCAAACACACACATAGCACCGCTGTAGGTATAGACACGTTAGAACTTACGGACTCGATTCCGACATACGAAGACCGAAAGTTATCGCCAGCTTTGCAAAACTCGCCAACACTTCAGCAAAAAGCCAAAAGAGGTCAAAAACCCGACCTACTGCATTTAATGACACGCAAACACACACATAGCACCGTAGGTAATAGACACGCGTTAGAACTTTCGGGACTCGATTCCACATACGGAGACCCGAAGTTATCGCCCAATTTTTCAAAACTCGCCAACACTTAGGCAAAAAGCCAAAATGAGGTTAAAATCACCTACCGTCCGAATGACACGCAAACACACACATAGCACCGCTGTAGGTAATATAATAGACACGCGTTAGAACTTACGGACTCGATTCCGACATACGGAGACCGAGTTATCGCCCAGTTTGCAAAACTCGCCAACACTTAGGCAAAAAGCCAAAAATGAGGTCAAAACCCGCACCGGCCGTTCGAATGACACGCAAACACACACATAGCACCGCGTAGGTAACAGACACGTTAGAACTTACGGACTCGATTCGACATACGGAGACCGAAAGTTATCGCCAGCTTTGCAAAACTCGCCAACACTTGGGCAAAAACCCAAAAAAGAGGTCAAAACCCGCACCGACCGTCCGAATGACACGCAAACACACACATAGCACCGTGTAGGTAATAGACACGCGTTAGAACTTACGGGACTCGATTCCGACATACGGAGACCGAGTTATCGCCAGCTTTGCAAAACTCGCCAACACTTAGACAAAAAGCCAAAAAGAGGTTAAAAACCCGCACCGGCCGTCCGAATGACACGCAAACACACACATAGCACCGCGTAGGTAATGAATACACGCGTTAGAACTTACGGGACTCGATTCCGACATACGGAGACCGAGTTATCGCCCAGTTTGCAAAACTCGCCAACACTTAGGCAAAAAGCCAAAATGAGGTCAAAACCCGCACCGACCGTCCAATGACACGCAATCACACACATAGCACCGCGTAGGTAATAGACACGCGTTAGAACTTACGGAACTCGATTCCGACACACGGAGACCGAGTTATCGCCCAGTTTGCAAAACTCGCCAACACTTAGACAAAAAGCCGAAAAAGAGGTCAAAACCCGCACCGCCCGTCGGAATGACCCCAAACACACAAATAGCACCGCCGTAGGTAATAGACACGCGTTAGAACTTACGGGACTCGATTCCGACATACGGAGACCGAGTTATCGCCAATTTGCAAAACTCGCCAACACTTAGGCAAAAAGCCAAAATGAGGTCAAAACCCGCACCGGCCTACCGTCCAATGACACGCAAACACACACATAGCACCGCGTAGGTAATAGACACGCTTTAGAACTTACGGGACTCGATTCCGACATACGGAGACCAATTCCTACATACGAAGGAGATACGTTAAAAACGAAAACAACGTTTTGTTAAAGAAATTGTGAAGATGAGTTTTATAATTATGTTTGAATTAAGATTTTGGGTGATGGTATATTTTGATGATTAAAAATATGTTTTGACATATGTAATGAATATAGATATGCGTTATTATATTCTATGCATAATTAACCATTTAAGATCAAGTGTTGAGATAAGTTAATGTGTGCACATAACGTGCTCGATAAAATGCCTAAGAGTAATAGTGTTTTCTAAACTTTGGTATACAAAGTGTCTAACTAATGGCTAATATTGGATATCTAAGTATGAAAAGATGATAATACAAGAATAATAATGGAAAGAAATCGAAAAGGGTAATTTTTGATTTATGAAGGAAAATTAAACATGTAAACAATTTGTTGAATATGCATTTTTGAAACCAAATTGGTAAAATAAAATGGTGTGATATACGCACATTAAACTTCAAGTGAGATAGTCTAGCATGTTTGGTGATGAAAATGAAAATGAAAATAAAATCGAGTTGCATATAAAACACAGTTAGATGTCTATAAAGATATTATAAAGGATAATAAGATAAAGTAAGGTCTTAGAATAAATTTGACCATGAGATTGAGTATTGATTTTATTTATTATCAATCTCGCATCTGATTATGTAGGTTGTGCAAGAAGGACGCGAAGTATTAGCGTGTTGGTAAAAGCAGCAGGTAAAAGGCAAGTCTTTCGGTTCCTTTTTGCTATGTGAACTTGATGATGATCTGCTTTAAAATTTTAGTGTATGATGTATTATATATGTCAAAAGTATGAAATGTGAAAGTCAATCTATGACTATGATGATTGAACTATGAATGTTGATTGAGTAAGGAACTCAATCTTTATAGTTGTTATGTGAACTATAACATATATGCTATGTTTGTTTATGATTATTCTTGTATGTTGAGCATGTTATTATGTGCTACGTGATGCATGAAAAGCTATTAGATTTTGTTGAATTTGTCGAGCTCATTCTTGCAAATAACCATTTTGCAAATTCAAGAATTGAAAGGTAGCGCTTATGTGCTACTTGATTGTTATAGATCAAAAGTGATATATGAAGATTTAATATCCTAGCTAAGTTGTTATTCTTGTAAACCATGTCTAATGTTTCGAATAATGTATTAATGTTGAATTGTAATATTGATTTGCGAATGTAAACTATTGTAGTATTAAAATGATTCTGAGATATTTAGATGTAAAGGTTGAAGGTTTTGGGAACGAGGATAGTTTGTAATAGAAAATTTTAATTATTCTGCAAATTTCAATGGTTGTATTACCGTTTAATGATGTAAAATTAGAGGTTGAATGTATTATTAACGACCGAAGTCAAGAATTTAAATTGTAGGAATTTTGGGGTCGTTACACAAACACACACATAGTACCGCTTAGGTAATAGACACGCGTTAGAACTTACGGGACTCGATTCCGACATACGGAGACCGAGTTATCGCCCAGTTTGCAAAACTCGTCAACACTTAGGCAAAAAGCCGAAAATGAGATCAGAACCTGCACCGGCCGTCTGAATAACACGCAAACACACACATAGCACCGCGTAGGTAATAGACACGCGTTAGAACTTACGGGACTCGATTCGACATACGAAGATCGAGTTATCGCCCAGTTTGCAAAACTCGCCAACACTTAGGCAAAAAGCCGAAAAAGAGGTCAAAAAACCCGCACCTACTGCTCGAATGACACATAAACACACACATAGCACCGTAGGTAATAGACACGCGTTAGAACTTTCGGGACTCGATTCCGACATACGGAGAACGAGTTATCGCCCAGTTTTCAAAACTCGCTAACACTTACGCAAAAAGCGAAAATGAGGTCGAACCGCAAGTTATACCGTCCGAATGACATGAACACACACATACACACCGCGTGGAGGTAATAGAACAGCGTTAGAACTTACGGGACTCGATTTCAGACATACGAAGACGAGAGTTATCGCCAGTTTGAAAAACTCGCCAACACTTGCAAGACAAAAAAAGAAAAAGAGGTTGAAACACATACCACCGCCGTCCGCGCGTTAGAATGACACACAAACACACATACATACTTAACAGCCGTAGGTAATAGACACGCGTTAGAACTTTCGGGACTCGATTAGACGAGCGTTAGCATACGGAGACCGAAGAGTTATCGCCCAGATTTGCAAAACTCCCCAACACTTAGGCAAAAAGCCGAAAAAATGAGGTCAAAAGCCCGCACCGGCCGTGGTCAATGACACGCAAACACACACATATCACCGCGTAGGTAATAGACACGCGTTAGAACTTACGGGACTCGATTAGACATACGGAGACCGAGTTATCGCCCAGTTTGCAAAACTCGCCAACACTTAGGCAAAAAGCCGAAAAAGAGGTCGAAACCACTTACCGGCCGTAAGAATGACATGCACAAAACACACAGCATATAATCGCGTGAGGTAATAGGCAGCGTTAGAACTTACGGGACTCGATTCCGACATCACGGAGACCGAAAAGTTATCGCCAGTTTGCAAAACTTGCCAACACTTAGAGTAAAAAAAGCGAAAAAGAGGTTAAAATCCGCATGCGGTAGTCCGAATGACACGCAAAAACACACACATAGCACCGCGTGAGGTAATGAACACGCATTAGAACTTACGGGACTCGATTCCGACATACGGAGACCAGAGTTATCGCCCGTTTTTGCAAAACTCGCCAACACTTAGGCAAAAAGCCAAAATGAGGTCAAAGCCCGCACCGGCCGTCGAATGACGCGCAACACACACATATCACCGCAGAGGTAATAGACGCGCGTTAGAACTTACGGGACTCGATTCGACATACGGAGACCGAAAGTTATCGCCCGGTTTGCAAAACTCGCCAACACTTAGGCAAAAAAGCAAAAAAAAAGGTCAAAACCCATGACCTAACGTCCGAATGACACACAAAACACACATAGAACCGCGTGGGTAATGAACAGCGTTAGAACTTACGGGACTCGATTCCGACATACGGAGACCGAGAGTTTATCGCCGATTTGCAAAACTCGCCAACACTTAGACAAAAAAAGCCAAAAAAGAGGTCAAACCAAGACCGCCGTCCGAATGACAACGCAAACACACACATATACCGTAGGTAATAGAACACGCGTTAGAACTTACGGGACTCGATTAGACATCTGAGACCGAGAGTTATCGCCCGATTTGCAAAACTCGCCAACACTTAGGCAAAAAGCGAAAAAGAAGGTGTAAACCCGACCTGGCGGGCGTCCGAATGATGACACAAACACACACACATAGCACCGCGTGAGGTAATAGACAGCGTTAGAACTTACGGGACTCGATTCGACATACGGAGACCAAAGTTATCGCCCCGGTTGCAAAACTCGCCAACACTTGGGCAAAAAGCCAAAATGAGGTCAAAACCACTTGCCGCCGTCGTCAATGACACACAAACACACATAGCACCGCGTGAGGTAATGAACAGCGTTAGAACTTACGGGAATCGATTCGACATACGGAGACAGAGTTATCGCCCGGTTTTCAAAACTCGCCAACAACACTTGGGCAAAAAGCCAAAATGAGGTCAGAACCTGCACCGGCCGTCTGAATGACACGCAAACACACACATAGCGCGTGTGAGGTAATAACACAGCGTTAGAACTTACGGGATTCGATTCCGACATACAGAGACCGAGTTATCGCCAGGTTGCAAAACTCACCAACACAAGGCAAAAACCGAAAAAGAGGTCAAAAAAAACTTGACCGAACCGTCCGAATGACACGCAAACACACACATAGCACCGCGTAGGTAATAGACACGCGTTAGAACTTACGGGACTCGATTCCGACATACGGAGACCGAGTTATCGCCCAGTTTGCAAAACTCGCCAACACTTAGGCAAAAAGCCGAAAAAGAGGTCAAAACCCGCACCGGCAATCCGAATGACACACAAACACACACATAACACTGCGTAGGTAATAGACATGCGTTAGACCTTACGGGACTCGATTCCGACATACGGAGACCGAGTTATCGCCCAGTTTGCAAAAAACTCGACACTTGGGCAAACACTTGGGCAAAAGCCGAAAATGAGGTCAAAGAACACACCGGCCGTCCGAATGACACGCAAACACACACATAGCACCACCGCTGAGGTAATGAACAGCGTTAGAACTTACGGGACTCGATTTCGACACACGGAGACCGAAAGTTATCGCCAGATTTGCAAAACTCATGAACTCACTTAGGCAAAAAAGCAAAAAAAAAGAGGTCAAAACACATGCCGGCCATCCGAATGACACGCAAACACACACATAACATCAAGAGAGGTAATATACGTAGGTAATAGAACAGCGTTAGAACTTACGGGACTCGATTCAGACATACGGAGACCGAGTTATCGCCCAGTTTGTAAAACTCGCCAACACTTAGACAAAAAGCCGAAAAAGAGGTCAAAACCCGCACCGGCCGTCCGAATGACACACAAAAACACACATAGAACCGCGTAGGTAATAGACACGCGTTAGAACTTACGGGACTCTATTCCGACATACGGAGAACGAGTTATCGCCCAGTTTGCAAAACTCGCCAACACTTAGGCAAAAAGCCGAAAATGAGGTCAAAACCCGCACCGGCCGTCCGAATGACACGTAAACACACACATAGCACGCGCGTAGGTAATGAACACGCTTTAGAACTTACGGGACTCGATTTTAGACATACGGAGACCAATTCCTACATCTGAAGGAGATCGTTAAAAACGAAAACAACGTTTTGTTAAAGAAATTGTGAAGATGAGTTTTATAATTATGTTTGAATTAAGATTTTGGGTGATGGTATATTTTGATGATTAAAAATATGTTTTGACATATGTAATGAATATAGATATGCGTTATCATATTCTATGCATAATTAACCATTTAAGATCAAGTGTTGAGATAAGTTAATGTGTGCACATAACGTGCTCGATAAAATGCCTAAGAGTAATAGTGTTTTCTAAACTTTGGTATTCAAAGTGTCTAACTAATGGCTAATATTGGATATCTAAGTATGAAAAGATGATAATACAAGAATAATAATGGAAAGAAATTGAAAAGGGTAATTTTTGATTTATGAAGGAAAATTAAACATGTAAACAATTTGTTGAATATGCATTTTTGAAACCAAATTGGTAAAATAAAATGGTGTGATATACGCACATTAAACTACAAGTGAGATAGTCTAGCATGTGTGGTGATGAAAATGAAAATGAAAATAAAACCGAGTTGCATATAAAACACAGTTAGATGTCTATAAAGATATTATAAAGGATAATAAGATAAAGTAAGGTCTTAGAATAAATTTGACCATGAGATTGAGTATTGATTTTATTTATTATCAATCTCGCATCTGATATGTAGGTTGTGCTGAGGCCGCGAAGTATTAGCGTGTTGGTAAAAGCGCAGAGTAAAAGGCAAGTCTTTCAGTTCCTTTTTGCTATGTGAACTTGATGATGATCTGCTTTAAAATTTTAGTGTATGATGTATTATATATGTCAAAAGTATGAAATGTGAAAGTCAATCTATGACTATGATGATTGAACTATGAATGTTGATTGAGTAAGGAACTCAATCTTTATAGTTGTTATGTGAACTATAACATATATGCTATGTTTGTTTATGATTATTCTTGTATGTTGAGCATGTTATTATGTGCTCACGTGATGCATGAAAAGCTGTTAGATTTTGTTGAAAGTTGTCGAGCTCATTCTTGCAAATAACCATTTTGCAAATTCAAGAATTGAAGGTAGCATATATGTGCTACTTGATTGTTATAGATCAAAAGTGATATATGAAGATTTAATATCCTAGCTAAGTTGTTATTCTTGTAAACCATGTCTAATGTTTGAATAATGTATTAATGTTGAATTGTAATATTGATTTGCGAATGTAAACTATTGTAGTATTAAAATGATTACGAGATATTTAGATGTAAAGGTTGAAGGTTTTGGGAGCGAGGATAGTTTGTAATAGAAAATTTTAATTATTACGCAAATTTCAATGGTTGTATTACTGGTTTAATGATGTAAAATTAGAGGTTGAATGTATTATTACTTGATCAAAGTCAAGAATTTAAATTGTAGGAATTTTGGGGTCGTTACACAAACACACACATAGTACCGCTTAGGTAATAGACAGCGTTAGAACTTACGGGACTCGATTAGGACATACGGAGGCAAAGTTATCGCTTGATTTGCAAAAAACTCGTCAACACTTAGGCAAAAAAGCGAAAATGAGATCGAGAACACGCACCGACGTAGTCTGAATAACACGCAAAACACACATAGCACCGCGTGGTAGGTAATGAAACAGCGTTAGAACTTACGGGACTCGATTACGACATACGAAGATCGAGTTATCTTGATTTACAAAAAAACTCGCCAACACTTAGGCAAAAAGCCGAAAAAGAGGTCAAAACCCGCACCGGCCGTCGAATGACACGCAAACACACACATAGCACCGTGTAGGTAATAGACACGCGTTAGAACTTTCGGGACTCGATTCCGACATACGGAGAACGAGTTATCGCCCAGTTTTCAAAACTCGCTAACACTTACGCAAAAAGCGAAAATGAGGTCAGAACCCGCACCGGCCGTCCGAATGATGACATGAAACACACATAGCACGCGCGTAGGTATAGACACAACGTTAGAACTTACGGGACTCGATTCCGACATCGAAGACCGAGTTATCGCCAGTTTGAAAAACTACGCCAACACTTAGGCAAAAAAGAAAAAGAGGTCGAAAACCCATGACGTACGTCATGAATGAATGACACGCAAAACACACACATAGCAACGTGTAGGTAATATACACGCGTTAGAACTTTCGGGACTCGATTCGACATACGGAGACCGAGTTATCGCCCAGTTTTCAAAACATGCCAACACTTAGACAAAAAGCCGAAAAAGAGGTTAAAATCCGCACCGGTAGTCCGAATGACACGCAAACACACACATAGCACCGCGTAGGTAATAGACACGCATTAGAACTTACGGGACTCGATTCCGACATACGGAGACCGAGTTATCGCCCAGTTTGCAAAACTCCCCAACACTTAGGCAAAAAGCCAAAAATGAGGTCAAAGCCCGCACCGGCCGTCCGAATGACACGCAAACACACACATATCACCGCGTAGGTAATAGACACGCGTTAGAACTTACGGGACTCGATTCCGACATACGGAGACCAAGTTATCACCCAGTTTGCAAAACTCGCCAACACTTAGGCAAAAAGCCGAAAAAAGAGGTCAAAACCGATGCCGTGCAATCGAATGACACGCAAAAACACACAACATATCAATCGCGTGAGGTAATGAAGACAGCGTTAGAACTTACGGGACTCGATTCCGACATACGGAGACCGAGTTATCGCCCAGTTTGCAAAACTTGCCAACACTTAGACAAAAAGCCGAAAAAGAGGTTAAAATCCGCACCGGTAGTCCGAATGACACGCAAACACACACATAGCACCGCGTAGGTAATAGACACGCATTAGAACTTACGGGACACGATTCCGACATACGGAGACCGAGTTATCGCCCAGTTTGCAAAACTCACCAACACTTAGGCAAAAAGCCAAAAATGAGGTCAAAGCCCGCACCGGCCGTCCGAATGACACGCAAACACACACATATCACCGCGTAGGTAATAGACACGCGTTAGAACTTACGGGACTCGATTCCGACATACGGAGACCGAGTTATCGCCCAGTTTTGCAAAACTCGCCAACACTTAAGCAAAAAGCAGAAAAACAGGTCAAAACCCGCACCGGCCGTCCGAATGACACGCAAACACACACATAGCACCGCGTAGGTAATAGACACGCGTTAGAACTTACGGGACTCTATTAGACATATACGAGACCAAAGTTATCTCCCGGGGTTGCAAAACTCGCCAACACTTAGGCAAAAAGTCGAAAATGAGGTCAAAAACCCGCACTGTACCAGTCCAATGACACGCAAACACACACATAGCACCGCGTGCGAGGTAATGACACGCTTTAGAACTTACGGGACTCGATTCCGACATACGAGACCAATTCCAACATACTGAAGGAGATCGTTAAAAAGCGAAAACAACGTTTTGTTAAAGAAATTGTGAAGATGAGTTTTATAATTATGTTTGAATTAAGATTTTGGGTGATGGTATATTTTTATGATTAAAAATATGTTTTGACATATGTAATGAATATAGATATGCGTTATCATATTCTATGCATAATTAACCATTTAAGATCAAGTGTTGAGATAAGTTAATGTAATGTGCATAACGTGCTCGATAAAATGCCTAAGAGTAATAGTGTTTTCTAAACTTTGGTATACAAAGTGTCTAACTAATGGCTAATATTGGATATCTAAGTATGAAAAGATGATAATACAAGAATAATAATGGAAAGAAATCGAAAAGGGTAATTTTTGATTTATGAAGGAAAATTAAACATGTAAACAATTTGTTGAATATGCATTTTTGAAACCAAATTGGTAAAATAAAATGGTGTGATATACGCACATTAAACTACAAGTGAGATAGTCTAGCATGTGTGGTGATGAAAATGAAAATGAAAATAAAACCGAGTTGCATATAAAACACAGTTAGATGTCTATAAAGATATTATAAAGGATAATAAGATAAAGTAAGGTCTTAGAATAAATTTGACCATGAGATTGAGTATTGATTTTATTTATTATCAATCTCGCATACAGTGTAGGTTGTGCAAGGACGCGAAGTATTAGCGTGTTGGTAAAACGCCGGTAAAGGCAAGTCTTTCAGTTCCTTTATTCTGACATACGGAGAACGAGTTATCGCCCAATTTTCAAAACTCGCTAACACTTACGCAAAAAGCGAAAATGAGTTCAGAACTTGCACCGGCCGTCCGAATGACACGCAAACACACACATAGCACCGCGTAGGTATAGACACGCGTTAGAACTTACGGGACTCGATTCCGACATACGGAGACCGAGTTATCGCCCAGTTTACAAAACTCACCAACTCTTAGGCAAAAAGTAGAAAAAGAGGTCAGAACCCGCACCGGCCGTCCGAATAACACCCAAACACACACATAGCACCGCGTAGGTAATAGACACGCGTTAGAACTTACGGGACTCGATTCCGACATACGGAGACCGAGTTCTCGCCCAGTTTGCAAAACTCGCCAACACTTAGACAAAAAGCCGAAAAAGAGGTCAAAACCAGCACCGGCCGTCCGAATGACAAGCAAACACACACATAGCACCGCGTAGGTATAGACATGCGTTAGAACTTACGGGACTCGATTCCGACATACAGACACCGAGTTATCGCCCAGTTTGCAAAATTCGCCAACACTTAGGC
This sequence comes from Panax ginseng, assembly GCA_020205605.1. Classification (NCBI taxonomy): domain Eukaryota; kingdom Viridiplantae; phylum Streptophyta; class Magnoliopsida; order Apiales; family Araliaceae; genus Panax; species Panax ginseng. Next base: position 57,661,556 of record CM035136.1, on the reverse strand, counting down.
AAAAAGCCGAAAAAGAAGTGTAAACCCGCACTGGCGGTCCGAATGATACACAAACACACACATAGCACCGCGTAGGTAATAGAAATGCGTTTGAATTTACGGAACTCTCGATTCGACATACGGAGACCGAGTTATCGCCCAGTTTTCAAAACTCGCCAACACTTGGGCAAAAAGCCAAAATGAGGTCAGAACCTGCACCGGCCGTCCGAATGACACACAAACACACACATAGCACCGCGTAGGTAATAGACACACGTTAGAACTTACGAGAATCGATTCTGACATACGGAGACCGAGTTATCGCCAGTTTTTCAAAACTCGCCAACACTTGGGCAAAAAGCCAAAATGAGGTCAGAACCTGCACCGGCCGTCTGAATGACACGCAAACACACACATAGCACCGCGTAGGTAATAGACACGCGTTAGAACTTACGGGACTCGATTTCGACATACGGAGACAGAAGTTATCGCCAGATTTGCAAAACTCACAACACTTAGGCAAAAAACCGAAAAAGAGGTCAAAACCCGCACCGGCCGTCCGAATGACACGCAAACACACACATAGCACCGCGTAGGTAATAGACACGCGTTAGAACTTACGGGACTGGATTCCGACATACGGAGACCGAGTTATCGCCCCGTTTGCAAAACTCGCCAATACTTAGGCAAAAAGCCGAAAAACAGGTCAAAACCCGCACCGGCAATCCGAATGACACACAAACACACACATAACACTGCGTAGGTAATAGACACGCGTTAGACCTTACGGGACTCGATTCCGACATACGGAGACCGAGTTATCGCCCAGTTTGCAAAACTCGCCAACACTTGGGCAAAATGCCGAAAATGAGGTCGAGAACCCATTGCCGTCGAAAATGAATGACCGCAAACACACACATAGCACCGCGTAGGTAATAGACACGCGTTAGAACTTACGGGACTGGATTTCGACATACGGAGACCGAGTTATCGCCCGTTTGCAAAACTCGTCAATACTTAGGCAAAAAGCCGAAAAAGAGGTCAAAACCCGCACCGGCCGTCCAAATGACACGCAAACACACACATAACACCGCGTAGGTAATAGACACGCGTTAGAACTTACGGGACTCGATTCCGACATACGGAGACCGAGTTATCGCCCAGTTTGAAACTCGCCAACACTTAGACAAAAAGCCGAAAAAGAGGTCAAAACCCGCACCGGCTGTCCGAATGACACACAAAAACACACATAGAACCGCGTAGGTAATAGACACGTGTTAGAACTTACGGGACTCTATTCCGACATACGGAGAACGAGTTATCGCCCAGTTTGCAAAACTCGCCAACACTTAGGCAAAAAGCCGAAAATGAGGTCAAAACCCGCACCGGCCGTCCGAATGACACGCAAACACACACATAGCACCGCGTAGGTAATAGACACGCTTTAGAACTTACGGGCCTCAATTCGACATACGGAGACCAATTCCTACATCTGAAGGAGATCGTTAAAAAGCGAAAACAACGTTTTGTTAAAGAAATTGTGAAGATGAGTTTTATAATTATGTTTGAATTAAGATTTTGGGTGATGGTATATTTTGATGATTAAAAATATGTTTTGACATATGTAATGAATATAGATATGCGTTATCATATTCTATGCATAATTAACCATTTAAGATCAAGTGTTGAGATAAGTTAATGTGTGCACATAACGTGCTCGATAAAATGCCTAAGAGTAATAGTGTTTTCTAAACTTTGGTATACAAAGTGTCTAACTAATGGCTAATATTGGATATCTAAGTATGAAAAGATGATAATACAAGAATAATAATGGAAAGAAATCGAAAAGGGTAATTTTTGATTTATGAAGGAAAATTAAACATGTAAACAATTTGTTGAATATGCATTTTTGAAACCAAATTGGTAAAATAAAAAATGGTGTGATATCGCACATTAAACTACAAGTGAGATAGTCTAGCATGTGTGGTGATGAAAATGAAAATGAAAATAAAACCGAGTTGCATATAAAACACAGTTAGATGTCTATAAAGATATTATAAAGGATAATAAGATAAAGTATGGTCTTAGAATAAATTTGACCATGAGATTGAGTATTGATTTTATTTATTATCAATCTCGCATACAGTGTAGGTTGTGCAAGGACGCGAAGTATTAGCGTGTTGGTAAAAGCAGCAGAGTAAAAGGCAAGTCTTTCAGTTCCTTTTGCTATGTGAACTTGATGATGATCTGCTTTAAAATTTTAGTGTATGATGTATTATATATGTCAAAAGTATGAAATGTGAAAGTCAATCTATGACTATGATGATTGAACTATGAATGTTGATTGAGTAAAGAACTCAATCTTTATAGTTGTTATGTGAACTATAACATATATGCTATGTTTGTTTATGATTATTCTTGTATGTTGAGCATGTTATTATGTGCTACGTGATGCATGAAAACTGTTAGATTTTGTTGAGCTGTCGAGCTCATTCTTGCAAATAACAATTTTTGCAAATTCAAGAATTGAAGGTAACGCTATGTGCTACTTGATTGTTATAGATCAAAAGTGATATATGAAGATTTAATATCCTAGCTAAGTTGTTATTCTTGTAAACCATGTCTAATGTTTCGAATAATGTATTAATGTTGAATTGTAATATTGATTTGCGAATGTAAACTATTGTAGTATTAAAATGATTCTGAGATATTTAGATGTAAAGGTTGAAGGTTTTGGGAACGAGGATAGTTTGTAATAGAAAATTTTAATTATTACGCAAATTTCAATGGTTGTATTCTGGTTTAATGATGTAAAATTAGAGGTTGAATGTATTATTAATTAACGAAAGTCAAGAATTTAAATTGTAGGAATTTTGGGGTCGTTACACAAACACACACATAGTACCGCTTTAGGTAATAGACACAGCGTTAGAACTTACGGGACTCGATTAGACATACTGAGAGGAGAGTTATCACCCGGTTGCAAAACTCGTCAACACTTAGGCAAAAAGTTGAAAATGAGATCGAACACCCTACCGTGAAATCTGAATAACACATGAAACACACACATAACACCGCGTAGGTAATAGACACGCGTTAGAACTTACGGGACTCGATTCCGACATACGAAGACCGAGTTATCGCCCAGTTTGCAAAACTCGCCAACACTTAGGCAAAAAGCCGAAAAAGAGGTCAAAACCCGCACCGGCCGTTCGAATGACACGCAAACACACACATAGCACCGTGTAGGTAATAGACACGCGTTAGAACTTTCGGGACTCGATTCCGACATACGGAGAACGAGTTATCGCCCAGTTTTCAAAACTCGCTAACACTTACGCAAAAAGCGAAAATGAGGTCAGAACCCGCACCGGCAGTCCGAATGACACGCAAACACACACATAGCACCGCGTAGGTAATAGACACGCGTTAGAACTTACGGGACTCGATTCCGACATACGAAGACCGAGTTATCGCCCAGTTTGCAAAACTCGCCAACAACAGCAAAAAGCCAAAAAAAGAGGTCGAAAAACGCACTTGGCCTGCATCTGAATGACACGCAAACACACACATAGCACAGTGTAGGTAATAGACACGCGTTAGAACTTTCGGGACTCGATTCCGACATACGGAGACCGAGTTATCGCCCAGTTTTCAAAACATGCCAACACTTAGACAAAAAGCCGAAAAAGAGGTTAAAATCCGCACCGGTAGTCCGAATGACACGCAAACACACACATAGCACCGGGTAGGTAATAGATACGCATTAGAACTTACGGGACTCGATTCCGACATACGGAGACCGAGTTATCGCCCAGTTTGCAAAACTCCCCAACACTTAGGCAAAAAGCCAAAAATGAGGTCAAAGCCCGTACCGGCAGTCCGAATGACACGCAAACACACACATATCACCGCGTAGGTAATAGACACGCGTTAGAACTTACGGGACTCGATTCCGACATACGGAGACCGAGTTATCACCCAGTTTGCAAAACTAGCCAACACTTAGGCAAAAAGCCGAAAAGAGGTCGAAACCCGCACCGGCCGTACGAATGACACGCAAACACACACATAGCACCGTGTAGGTAATAGACACGCGTTAGAACTTACGGGACTAGATTCCGACATACGGAGACCGAGTTATCGCCCAGTTTGCAAAACTTGCCAACACTTAGACAAAAAGCCGAAAAAGAGGTTAAAATCCGCACCGGTAGTCCGAATGACACGCAAACACACATAGCACCGCGTAGGTAATAGACACGCATTAGAACTTACGGGACTCGATTCCGACATACGGAGACCGAGTTATCGCCCAGTTTGCAAAACTCGCCAACACTTAGGTAAAAAGCCAAAAATGAGGTCAAAGCCCGCACCGGCCGTCCGAATGACACGCAAACACACACATATCACCGCGTAGGTAATAGACACGCGTTAGAACTTACGGGACTCGATTCCGACATACGGAGACCGAGTTATCGCCCAGTTTGCAAAACTCGCCAACACTTAAGTAAAAAGCGAAAATAAGGTCAAAACCCGCACCGGCCGTCCGAATGACACGCAAACACACACATAGCATAGTGAGGTATGAACGCAACGTTAGAACTTACGGGACTCGATTCCGACATACGGAGACCGTGTTATCGCCCAGTTTACAAAACTCGTCAACACTTAGGCAAAAAGCCGAAAATGAGGTCAGAACCCGCACCGGCCGTCCGAATGACACGCAAACACACACATAGCACCGCGTAGGTATAGACACGCGTTAGAACTTACGGGACTCGATTCCGACATACGGAGACCGAGTTATCGTCCCGTTTGTAAAACTCGCCAACACTTAGGCAAAAAGCCGAAAAAGAGGTCAAAACCCGCACCGGCCGTCCGAATGACACACAAACACACACATAACACCGCGTAGGTAATAGACACGCGTTAGAACTTACGGGACTTGATTCCGACATACGGAGACCGAGTTATCGCCCAGTTTGTAAAACTCGCCAACACTTAGACAAAAAGCCGAAAAAGAGGTCAAAACCCGCACCGGCCGTCCGAATGACACACAAAAACACACATAGAACCGCGTAGGTAATAGACACGCGTTAGAACTTACGGGACTCTATTCCGACATACGGAGACCGAGTTATCTCCCAGTTTGCAAAACTCGCCAACACTTAGGCAAAAAGCCGAAAATGAGGTCAAAACCCGCACCAGCCGTCCGAATGACACGCAAACACACACATAGCACCGCGTAGGTAATAGACACGCTTTAGAACTTACGGGACTCGATTCCGACATACAGAGACCAATTCCAACATACGAAGGAGATACGTTAAAAACGAAAACAACGTTTTGTTAAAGAAATTGTGAAGATGAGTTTTATAATTATGTTTGAATTAAGATTTTGGGTGATGGTATATTTTGATGATTAAAAATATGTTTTGACATATGTAATGAATATAGATATGCGTTATCATATTCTATGTAATAATTAACCATTTAAGATCAAGTGTTGAGATAAGTTAATGTGTGCACATAACGTGCTCGATAAAATGCCTAAGAGTAATAGTGTTTTCTAAACTTTGGTATACAAAGTGTCTAACTGGCTAATATTGGATATCTAAGTATGAAAAGATGATAATACAAGAATAATAATGGAAAGAAATCGAAAAGGGTAATTTTTGATTTATGAAGGAAAATTAAACATGTAAACAATTTGTTGAATATGCATTTTTGAAACCAAATTGGTAAAATAAAATGGTGTGATATACGCACATTAAACTACAAGTGAGATAGTCTAGCATGTGTGGTGATGAAAATGAAAATGAAAATAAAACCGAGTTGCATATAAAACACAGTTAGATGTCTATAAAGATATTATAAAGGATAATAAGATAAAGTAAGGTCTTAGAATAAATTTGACCATGAGATTGAGTATTGATTTTATTTATTATCAATCTCGCATACAGTGTAGGTTGTGCAAGGACGCGAAGTACTAGCGTGTTGGTAAAACGCCGGTAAAGGCAAGTCTTTCAGTTCCTTTATTCTGACATACGGAGAACGAGTTATCGCCCAGTTTTCAAAACTCGCTAACACTTACGCAAAAAGCGAAAATGAGTTCAGAACTTGCACCGGCCGTCCGAATGACACGCAAACACACACATAGCACCGCGTAGGTAATAGACACGCGTTAGAACTTACGGGACTCGATTCCGACATACGAAGACCGAGTTATCGCCCAGTTTGCAAAACTCGCCAACACTTAGGCAAAAAGCCGAAAAGAGGTCGAAACCCGCACCGGCCGTCCGAATGACACGCAAACACACACATAGCACCGTGTAGGTAATAGACACGCGTTAGAAATTTCGGGACTCGATTCCGACATACGGAGACCGAGTTATCGCCCAGTTTTTAAAACTCGCCAACACTTAGGCAAAAAGCGAAAATGAGGTCAGAACCCGCACCGGCCGTCCGAATGACACGCAAACACACATAGTACCGCGTAGGTAATAGACACGCGTTAGAACTTACGGGACTCGATTCCGAAATACGGAGACCGAGTTATCGCCCAGTTTGCAAAACTCGCCAACACTTAGGCAAAAAGCCGAAAAAGAGATCGAAACCCGCACCGGACGTCCGAATGACACGCAAACACACACATAGCACCGCGTAGGTAATAGATACGCGTTAGACCTTACGGGACTCGATTCCGATATACGGAGACCGAGTTATCGCCCAGTTTGCAAAACTCGCCAACACTTGGGCGAAAAGCCGAAAATGAGGTCAAAACCCGCACCGACCGTCCGAATGAGACAAAAACACACACATAGCACCGCGTAGGTAAATGACACACGTTAGAACTTACGGGACTCGATTCCGACATACGGAAACCGAGTTATCGCCCAGTTTGCAAAACTCGCCAACACTTAGACAAAAAGTCGAAAAAGAGGTCAAAACCCGCACCGGCCGTCCGAATGAGACGCAAACACACACATAGCACCGCGTAGGTAATAGACACACGTTAGAACTTACGGGACTCGATTCCGACATACGGAGACCGAGTTATCGCCCAGTTTGCAAAACTCGCCAACACTTAGGCAAAAAGCCGAAAAAGAAGTGTAAACCCGCACTGGCCGTCCGAATGATACGCAAACACACACATAGCACCGCGTAGGTAATAGAAACGCGTTTGAACTTACGGGACTCTCGATTCCGACATACGGAGACCGAGTTATCGCCCATTTTGCAAAACTCGCCAACACTTAGGCAAAAAGTCGAAAATGAGGTCAAAACCCACACCAACCGTCCAAATGACACGCAAACACACACATAGCACCGTGTAGGTAATAGACACGCGTTAGAACTTACGGGACTCGATTCCGACATACGGAGACCGAGTTATCGCCCAGTTTGCAAAACTCGCCAACACTTAGGCAGCAATCGAAAATGAGGTCAAAACCCGCACCGGCCGTCCGAATGACACGCAAACACACACATAGCACCGCGTAGGTAATAGAAACGCGTTATAACTTACGGGGCTCGATTCCGACATACGGAGACCGAGTTATCGCCCAGTTTGCAAAACTCGCCAAAACTTAGGCAAAAACCCGAAAAAGAGGTCAAAACCCGCACCGACCGTCCGAATGACACGCAAACACACACATAGCACTGCGTAGTTAATAGACACGCGTTAGAACTTACGGGACTGGATTCCGACATACGGAGACCGAGTTATCGCCCCGTTTGCAAAACTCGCCAATACTTAGGCAAAAAGCCGAAAAAGAGGTCAAAACCCGCACCGGCCGTCCGAATGACACGCAAACACACACATAACACCGCGTAGGTAATAGACACGCGTTAGACCTTACGGGACTCGATTCCGACATACGGAGACCGAGTTATCGCCCAGTTTGCAAAACTCGCCAACACTTGGGCGAAATGCCTAAAATGAGGTCAAAACCCGCACCGACCGTCCGAATGAGACGAAAACAAACAGATAGCACCGCGTAGTTAAATGACACACATTAGAAGTTACGGGACTCGATTCCGACATACGGAGACCGAGTTATCGCCCAGTTTGCAAAACTCGCCAACACTTAGACAAAAAGCCGAAAAAGAGGTCAAAACCCGCACCGGCCGTCCGAATGACACGCAAACACACACATAGCACCGCGTAGGTAATAGACACGCGTTTGAAGTTACGGGACTCTCGATTCCGACATACGGAGACCGAGTTATCGCCCATTTTGCAAAACTCGCCAACACTTAGGCAAAAAGCCGAAAATGAGGTCAAAACCCGCACCAACCGTCCAACTGACACGCAAACACACACATAGCACCGTGTAGGTAATAGAAACGCGTTATAACTTACCGGACTCAATTCCGACATACGGAGACCGAGTTATCGCCTAGTTTGCAAAACTCGCCAACACTTAGACAAAAAGCCGAAAATGTGGTCAAAACCCGCACCAACCGTCCAATTGACACGCAAACACACACATAGCACCGTATAGGTAATAGAAACGCGTTATAACTTACCGGACTCAATTCCGACATACGGAGACCGAGTTATCGCCCAGTTTTCAAAACTCGCCAACACTTAGGCAAAAAGCCGAAAATGAGGTCAAAACCCGCACCGTCCGTCCGAATGACACGCAAACACACACATAGCACCGCGTAGGTAATAGACACGCGTTAGAACTTACGGTACTCGATTCTGACATACGGAGATCGAGTTATCGCCCAGTATAAAAAACTCGCCAACACTTAGGCAAAAAGCCGAAAATGAGGTCAAAACCCGCACCGGCCGTCCGAATGACACGCAAACAAACACATAACACCGCGTAGGTAATAGACACTCGTTACACCTTACGGGACTCGATTAAAACACACACGGAGCGAAGTTATCGCCGGTTGCAAAAACTCGCCAACACTTGGCGAAAAGCGAAAAATGAGGTCACCGTCCGAATGAGACGCAACACACATAACCTTGCGTAATCGCCAGTAATGAACGCAGCGTTAGAACTTACGGGACTCGATTGAGACATACGGAGATCGAAGTTATCGCCCGGTTGCAAAAACTTAGCAAAAAGCCGGAAAGAAGTGTAAACTCAAGATCGCCGTCGGATGATACGAACACACACATAGCACCGCGTAGGTAATAGAACCGTGTTTGAACTTACGGGACTCTCGATTCCGACATACGGAGACCGAGTTAGCGAGTTTTGAAAACTGGGCGATAACTCGTTCTCCGTATGTCGGAATCGAGTCCCGAAAGTTCTAACGCATGTCTATTACCTACACGGTGCTATGTGTGTGTTTGCGTGTCATTCGCATTTGCCGCATGGTTTTAATTTTTTCGCTTTTTGCCTAAGTGTTGGCGTAGTTTTGCAAACCGGGCGATAACTCTGCCTTCAGATGTCGGAATCGAGTCCCGTGAAGTTCTAACGCTGTCAATTACCCACGCGGTGCATGTATGTGTTTCATGCGGTCATTCGGATTCACGGCAAGTGGTTTTGACCTCTTTTTTGGTTTTTACCTAAGTGTTGGCGAAGTTTTGCAAACCAAAGCGATAACTCTGCTCTCGTGATGTTCAATCGAGTCCCAGAAGTTCTAACGCGCGGTCTATTACCCACGCGTGTTACGTGTGTCATGGTGTCATTGGAAGGCCTATAAGGGTTTTAACATTTTTTTCGTTTTTGCCTAGTTGTGTCATGAAGTTTTGCAAACCGGGTGATACCTTCGGCCTCAGATAGGGAATCGAGTCCCGTAAGTTATAACGCGCTTTCATTACCTACGCCTGTTCTACGTGTGTGTTCAGGTGTCATTTGATTGCCGGCAGTGCTCTGACCATTTTTCGCTTTTTGCCTAAGTTGTCGGGCATGAAGTTTTATAAACCGGGCGATAACTCTGGTTTCAGATGTCTAATCGAAGTCTCGTAATTTTTTAACGCGTCTATTACCTACACGATATTATGTGTGTGTTTCATACAGTCATTTGACCGGGGTTTTGACCTCATTTCCGCTTTTTTTCTAGAAGTGTTGCGAAGTTTTGCAAATGGACGATAACTCGTTTCCATATGTCGGAACGAGAGTCCCAGAAAGTTCAAACGCTGCTTATTATTACCCACGCTGAGTTACGTGTGTTTGTGGATAATTCGGACGGCCAAGGGTTTCGACTTTCGGGCTTTTTGCCTGTTGTTGGGGACTTTGCAACCGGTGATAACTCTGACCAGATGTTGGAATCGAGTCCCGTAAGTTCTAACGCTGGTCTATTATCACCCATTGCAAAACTCGCCAACACTTAGGCAAAAACCCAAAAAAGGTTAAAACCAAGACCGACTCTCATGAATGACACGCAAACACACACATAGCAACCGCCAGAGTAATGTATACACGCTAGAACTTACGGACTCGATTCCGGCATAACGGAGACCGAGATATCGCCTGATTGCAAAACTCGCCAACACTTAGGCAAAAAGCCAAAATGAAGTCAAAACCCAAGACCGGCCGTCCAATGACACGCAAACACACCCATAGCACCGCAGAGGTAATATACACGCTGCTAGATCTTACGGACTCGATTACATACGGAGACCGAAAGTTATCGCCCAATTTTCCAAACTCGCCAACACTTAGGTGAAAAGTCAAAATGAGGTCAAAACCCGCACCGCCGCTCAATGACACGCAACACACACATAGCACCGCTGAGGTAATAGACACGCTGCTAGAACTTACGGACTCGATTCCATACGCGGAGACATCATTATCGTCAGCTTTGCAAAACTGCCAACACTTAGGCAAAAACACGAAAAAGAGGTCAAAACCGCAAGACCTACGTCCGAAAGACACGCAAACACACACATAACACCGCTGCTGGTATAGACACGCTAGAACTTTACGGACTCGATTCGACACATACGGAGAGACCGTGTTATCGCCAGCTTTACAAAACTCGCCAACACCTAGCAAAATGCCGTAAAATGAGGTCGTAACTCGACCTACCGTCCGAATGACACGCAAACACACACATAGCACCGCTGTAGGTATAGACACGCCTAGAAATTACGGACTCGATTCCGATATACTTGAGACCGAAAGTTGTCGCCAGCCTTTACAAAACTCACCAACTCTTAGGCAAAAAGTAGAAAAAGAGGTCGAACTCAAGATCGTGACACCCCTAAATCCCAAGTTATTTCAATTTTAGTTTGGTGTTCACGATCCAAATATAAATAACATTTAACTACCCATAATATATAGATAGTATCTTATGTAAGTTTTTATCGTAGTTTAATAATACATTACCTGTGTTCTCTAACCTTAACATTACAAACATACCCTTTAGATATACAAAAGGGTTTACAATACAACATATTAAATATGTTTAACATAACTAATTTATAACTACGCCTTTGCCTTTGTTCTCGCTTCACAAAGACTCTCCTCGCAACTTCGCCCCTAATCAAATGTTTTATTTAGCAAGGTGAGCAACAAATTTTGTTCTCGCAAGTTAATACATACAATAAATGTATAAGTATTCAAATCACCGACTATCTATTTTGATAGAATGAAACCAAAGTTCGGGAACTTTGAAATAGTCGAACAAATTGTTATTCAATAACAAGTCTTTTCGTATTCTAATCAACATAATAATTCAATGATGAAAGAGTACAACGCTTTCAAAGTTTCTACGATATTCTAATGAATAATCAAAAATCAATTCTATTTAAATATCAAAGTGGAATGTTTTCCAGATTTATAATCGAAGCGATCCATCGATCTTGAACTTTCTTCTCGAGTAACTATCAAAGTTATACTTTAATATACCCTGTGTATCGATAACCGTAAAGATTAAATCATACCCCTCGCAAGTATAACAAGTGATCAAATTTTATTATACCCTATATTATGCATAATATTTAAGTCAAGAATGATCGAATATACGATTTAATGATATTCCCTTTTATAAAAGGTTGTTCTTCTCTACCTCGTAATCAAGATTTTGATTTAACAACTAAAATTGTGGATTTCAAATTTATTTACTTCGATCTTAGCCGTAAATAATTGGCATCGATCTATCAATAATAATTGAATTCTCTTCTCTAACTTATCAAGTTCTAACTAATATTCGCCTCAGCCGTAATAATTAGCTAAGACATTTCTCAAAGATAATTTGACAATAAATGTGAATTATCTCAGATTGTCAATTCTAACTTCTACGTATATGAATATTCAACAATGCTTATTCTACAAATATATATTTCTCAATCAATAATTCAATTTGAATTATTAAGCATGCACTAATCATGTAATAATCAACAATAATTTCGGATGTGGTGTAATTAGCAATAATTAACCACTATAATAATTGAATGAATTTAACTCAAGGTCGAAGTTAGGAACTTGCCTCTTCCACCGATTACATGCCTACACAAAATACTTATTCGCTTTTGAAAGACCTATAACCAATAATATTTGGCCTCAACAATTAAGACAATCATTTATAAAACATAACACCGTATTTTACAACCAAACTTCTCCTAGCACATTATTACATATAGCTACATCAAGTTGTTTATAACCTATATAAACACATAACAAGTCTAACTATATCACCGTTGACTTCTATTCCATTCTCTGTTTCGTCACCCTATCCCACAATTAACACATTGATTGTCCATTAAACTTGGTCTCTAAGCTTCAATATTAATTTAGATAAGTCAATTATCAATTATAATATTTTTCTAAGCTTTTAATAATTATCAAGCAATTATTATAATTTATAATAATTTTTCAAACATCTAATCATTTTTAAATGATTTAATTATCAAATAATCTTATCATTATTAATATTTAATAATATTAAAATATTAATAATATACTTGTCAAAATATTAAAGTTATTATCAATAACTTAAAATATTTTTAAATCAACAATATTCCACTTAAATGATTTTCAAAGTAATTAAAATCATTTTTAAATCACCACCATTAATATATAAATATTAATGAAATTATCATCTAAATATTAAAAGTCATTAATTATAACTTAAAATATTTTTAAACTATTTTTCTCATTGTTAAATGATTTTTAAATCAATAAAATCATTTTTAATTCATTTATTTAATATCATAATTAAATAAATCAAATATCATTAATATTAATTTATTAATGAAAATTCTCCAAAATATTGAAAATTATATTTTATAATTTAAAATATTTTCTAACACTTTATTCTCAATTAAAATGATTTTTAAATCATTTAAATCATTTTTATCTTATTTATTTAATTTAATAATCAAATAAATCTAATATCATTAATATTAAATTATTAATGAAAATTCTCCAAAAATATTAAAAGTTACATTTTATAACTCAAAATATTTTTAAATACATTTTTCTTATTTAAAATGATTTTTCATAATATTAAATCATTTTCTCTAATTTATTTAATACACTAATTAAATAAATTAAATACCTTTTAATATTTAAATAATTATAAATATTAAAGAAAAATATTCCAATCGGGTCGTAAATTATTTTTCATAATTTAAAATAATTTTTAAAACCATTTTTGGTAATTTTTAGAATTTATTTCTAATTTTTATTAATTTTCTAATATTCGTAAAATAAAATAAATAAACTGTCGCTAATAGCCTATAAAGTGACACTTTCTCGTCGCTATAGGTGTTCTTGAGCCAAACCTGTAATTTTCCTAAGAAATGCATGAGGTGTCTAGTTTGACCAACTTTTTTATCTCTCAATCTGAGCATGTTCTATGCTATCTAAAACTTTGAAAGCATGTAGACAATATGTCACACTACAACATTCAACCAATACTTTGGTTAAACAACATCACAACAAGAAGATCAAAGCCTCCAAAGTTGTTGTCGATTTCGCTTCTCGACCAAAATGTATTCGAGTGGTCACTTTCAAACTTAAATTAATCTATGTTCGCCATGATTTACGTGATCTATCAACTCCAGCTTTGTAGATAATATGTAGTACTACAACTATAAAGCATAATAACACTAAAACATCAAAACAGAGCTAGATATATCCCGGCCAAACTTGAACACCAAGTTAGGCTCAAAATTTCGGGTTCGTGTTCTCGATGATTTTTGGCCAATCAAGTTTCAACCGCCTATAACTTTTGATATATAATAGATCCGGGTCCGATTCTTTTTGCAACTTAAAGAACACACATCAAAGCTACATGTTACAAGTTTTAAACATCAAAAACACTTAACACACACCTGAGTAATAAGATCTCGACATTTGATCGAAAAATACAGCTTCAATTTCCAGATTTTGAAAACTCTAAATTCGTGAACTTTGATGTTATGGGTCATGGATTTAACAACCCGTAACATCAATTGACACCTTATTACACATCTTTGAACAATCAATTACAACATTTAACAAGGAATTGAAGGATTTCAAAATTAGGTTTATACCTCTTTTGAACTTTGATTTTGATTCTCGCTCTCCAACTGCTTATGATTGATAAAAGAAAGTTAGGTGGACCCAATACTTAGAAATTTTTTGAGGTTGAAAGAGATATAAGAGTTGGTGAGAGCTAGGTTGGACAAATGACCAAATTTTGTGATTTTCTCTCTTGAATCCATATATAATCACTTAGATATAATGTATGGTCATTCGGCATTTTCTATCAAAGTATGATTTGTGCTCACAAGGTCAACAAAGTTGTTCACCAACTCATGATTTGGCAAAATATACAAGTAATCTAATAAAATATCCATAAAGGGCATTTTTGACATTATTAAATTTATTCTAATGGCAAACATGGAATTTGTACACAAACTTGTGGTTCGAACTTGATTAGGTTTGTAAATTGAACCCTTTAGGTTTTAAAATTTCTAGCTCCCACAATTTTCAAATTTAGGTTTAATTAGAAAAATAATTTTCTAAAATAAAATTAGGGTTTCTAAAATAGAAATTTAAATTACAAAAATATAATTAGTGATTTCTAATCATATTTATGTTTAATTGAATACTTTAGGCATGCTAATAAAAATTAGGGTTGCCTAATTAGGGTTTATAATTCTCAGCTTTTAACCATATTAGGGTTTAATGAATAACTGCATAATTAGGTTTTTCTAAGGTATTTAAAAGGTTTTCTACAACACATTAGGGTTTTTTACACCATATTAGGTTATTAATAATATTAAACCTTATCCATCAATTATCGATCAACATTTCAACATACAATTAAAAACACATAATTAGCAATATAATTATTTTAATTATATTTTCACCTAATCCCTATCCAAAAAATTGTGGTTAGGGTTTCTAAAGTTGTTAAGCACAACTCTACTCTATTTTCTCACCAATACATAAATCGACTAATTTCTAGACTCAGATCACAAATACACAAAGACAATATTAATAAATTAATATTAATATAAAAAAAAAAATTATTCAGAAAATTTTGATTATTCAAATTCAAGTTATCACATTCAATTCTCCTTAAAAGGATTCCGCCCCTAATCACCGCTTTCTTATTCTCTACAATCTTTTAAAGTCAGATCATCAATTCATTTTTATCAACACAATATTCATTTGTGTCTTACATTCTAACCCGTGAGTTGAATCTATAAAAGAAAACAATTCACAATAATATTTATCCAATATTAATCACAGAATTTAAATATTAAGCAAAATCACATCATCGCTACCTCCCGAGTAGCCATCGCCTCAAATACCGCTGGCCATGTTAAATGTACGGCGGTTGATCTTCCCGATGTGCAGTGTCTCTGATTGCCAAGGTTCCACCACCGGTCCCTTATCGGGCGCTTTCCTTCTCAAAGATTTCTTCTGACAGCTCTCACTCGATGGTCACCGATCCACAGCAAAACAACCTCAGATCTTCTTTGGGTGGGACAATTGGGTGACATGTGGCCCTCTTGTCCGCAATTATAACAAACCCCTTCCTTTTCAGACAAACACCAATAAGTGGTTCTTTCCACAATTCGAGCAAGGTTCTCCCCTTCCTATTCCCTTCAATTTTACTACCCGATTGGGTATTCTCGCCCACTTCCTCTTGTTTTGATTATACCACCACCGCTTCCACCCTCATTGGTCTTCTTCTTCTTTTCCCGATAAAACGAGATGCAAACCTCGCTCCTCCTCCTTCAAAGAATTAACGCTTTCTCCAAAGAGAGTCGTTAAACGTGTTGATCCGCAATACCGCTACCTTGTTGAATATTCCCGGTTTCAAATTGCTCAATCTTCTTCGCTTTTCTCGCTTCAGATCCACCGATGAGGTGCAAATCGTGCTAATTCGCTGAATTTAGCAAAGATACTCAAATGCATAAATTCTCCCGCTTAAGTTCCAAGAACTTAACTTCCATCCCAAGCCAGATACTTTTCATGAGAAGTAATTCTCAAAGAACAACTCCTTAAACTCGTCCATGCTACTATCACTGCATCAGCCTCGCTTGATTCGCCTCCCACCAATAATTGGCTTCTCCTTCATTAGATATGTTGCAAACGCCGCTTTTTGCTCTTCCGCCACACACGCAATGATGAACGCTTTTCCATTTCCTTCACCCAAGTCTCGGGCTTCAATGGATCCGTAGTCCCTTAAATTCTGCATGTCCTACCGCTTTAAAATCTCTTAAAATTAGCCAACTGGCTTGGCCATCGATTCCTTGGTCTTCCTCGGCCGGAGCCCTATTTTCCATAGCTTGGGCCAAGATATCCACAAAATTTTCAGACGGGTCCGCTGAATTCTCCTTCATTATTTACAGATTGCTTCTTCTTTGGTTCCGATTCTCGCTGCCTAAAGTGTATGATCCGATTTAAATGAAAATCTTATATTAATATTCTTTTCTTTACAAATTCTTAACACAATAAGAATTCAACACATAATTTTCAAGTATTCGTGATATTTATTCAAATAAGACATAGTACCTATATTACTCAACACCTATAACTATCCCTTTAAAATAATTTTAGGTTAACACACACAACTTTACAAAAGTTGCAATTCTCCAACTTTACACAAAAAGTTGACATTCTCCATTTTCACATTACTATTTCCATTCATCAAACTTACCACACTTATGAAGTTCATTAACTTGCCACAATTATATTAGTGTATGAACTTATCCTAGTCGTAATTTTCAAGGCCCATTCGCGAGGGGTTCAAAACATTTCATATAATTATGAGTCATTAATTTATCATAAGTATGAGTTTTAAGAACTCACAAATTTATCTTAATCTTATATTCATATAGAAAATAAAGATTTCATTCATAAAACATATATTTACATATGTTTACACATTGTTCTCGATATTACAACGCTTAATATCAAAAGCTTCTACCAAAAGATACTACACTTATATCTTAATTATCTATCGCACCAACGCTTTCTCCAATTTTCTTCTTGCTAGGACACTTATTAAATCCAGGCCCCTGCTTGCCCACATGAAAAACACTTCTCATATTTCGCTTAGACAATGCAGTAGAAATATGTCCTTCCCGCATAGCTGAAGCATACATTCTTCCACATCATGCATTCTCCAAATGTGAGTCTTTTCCACACTTGATACAAGCTTCGCTTCTTCTTCGGACTTGAATTTTTCGTAATTAGGGTCGCCGCCGTTTTCTTCCTTTCCTTTTTCTTGTCTTTCCGCTTGATTGTTCCCTCAGATGATCCTCCACCTTCAAATTTCATCATCCTTTCAACTCGCGCTCTCGAGCTCATTCCGCTTCTTTCGTCATTTCACGTAATGCCCGCCCCGCCTTCCACAACTCCTCCAAAAGAAATACCCATCTTCGAGTTCCCGGACTTCTACAGATAATCGATCTTGTTCACCAACCTTGATCTTATTCTTTAGTTCCACCTTAGCTTCTTTCGCATCGCCTCCTCATCACCACTTAGATACATCTCAGATAATCGCCATGATCACTCCCAAGATCGATCATTGGTTCATCTTTCCCCACTTCTTCAACACAGACTCGCCATGTGGTCGGCACTCCTGCCATCGGCATCGGTGCAACAAATTACCGCATCTCCGCACTCCATTTCGCCTTTTCCGCACATCCTACAATCGCTTTAAATAACTTGATTAGTACTTCACCAAGACAAACTTCTCACACTATGTGTCCACTTTTCTCACTATCGCTGCAGACTTTGGCAATCTCTCACTTAGTACTCTATTTGAGTATTCTCTATCTCGCTTTGTTATAATCCTAGGTTTTTCCCCACCCCACTTAAGGTTTATAACCTATATCACCGGTGATACCTGAACTCGTGACTAACCCCTAAATCCAAAGTTACCCGAATTTTAGTTTGGTGTTCACGATCCACAATATAAATAACATTTAACTACCCATAATATATAGATAGATAATTTATATAAGTTTTTATCGTAGTTTAATAATACATCACCTGTGTTTTCTAACCTTAATATTACAAACATACCCTTTAGATATACAAAAAGGGTTTACAATACAACATCATAAATATGTTTATCATAACTAATTTATAACTACGCCTTTTCTTTTGTTCTTCTTCACAAAGACTCTCCTCGCAACTTTCATTCCCTAGTCGAAATGTTTTATTTAGCAAGGGTGAGCAACAAATTTGGTTCTGCAAGTTAATACATACAATAAATGTATAAGTATTCAAATCACCGACTATCTATTTTGATAGAATGAAACCAAAGTTCGGGAACTTTGAAATAAGTCAACAAATCGTTATTCAATAACAAGTCTTTTCGTATTCTATACAACATAATAATTCAATGATGAAAGAGTACAACGCTTTCAAAGTTTCTACGATATTCTAATGAATAATCAAGAATCAATTCTACTTAAATATCAAAGTGGAATGTTTTCCAGATTTATAACCGAGCGCATCCATCGATCTTGAACTTCTTCTCGAGTAACTATCAAAGTTATACTTTTGATATACCTGTGTGTATCGATAACCGTAAAGATTAAATCATACCCTCTCGTAAGTATAACAAGTGATCACTTTTATTATACCCTATATTATGCATAATATTTAAGTCACAAGAATGATCTAATATACGATTTAATGATATTCCCTTTTATAAAAGGTTGTTCTTCTCGCCTCGTAATCAAGATTTTGATTTAACAACTAAATATCGTGATTTCAAATTTATTTACTTTCGATCTTAGCCAAATAATTGGCATCGATCTATCAATAATAATTGAATTTCTTCTAACTTATCAAGTTCTAACTAATATTCGCTTCAGCCGTAATAATTAGCTAAGACATTTCTCAAAGATAATTTGACAATAAATGTGAATTATCTCAGATTGTCAATTCTAACTTCTATGTATATGAATATTCAACAAATGCTTATTCTACAAATATATATTTCTCAATCAATAATTCAATTTGAATTATTAAGCATGCACTAATCATGTAATAATAATCAACAATAATTTCGGATGTGGTGTAATTAGCAATAATTAACCACTATAATAATTGAATGAATTTAACTCAAGGTCGAAGTTAGAAACTCATTTCTTCCACCGATTACAGTACTACACAAAATACTTATCTCGCTTTTGAAAGACCTATAACCAATAATATCTTTCCTAACAATTAAGACAATTATTTATAAACATAATAACACCGTATTTTACAAACCAAACTTCTCCAGCACATTATCACATAGCCACATCGTTGTTTATAACCTATATAAACACATAACAAGTCTAACTATATCACCGTTGACTTCTGGCCCATTCTCTGTTCGTCACCCTATCCCACAATTAACACATTGATTGTTCATTAAACTTGGTCTCTAAGCTTCAATATTAATTTAGATAAGTCAATTATCAATTATAATATTTTTCTAAGCTTTTAATAATTATCAAGCAATTATTATAATTTATAATAATTTTTCAAACATCTAATCATTTTTAAATGATTTAATTATCAAATAATCTTATCATTATTAATATTTAATAATATTAAAATATTAATAATATACTTGTCAAAATATTAAAGTTATTATCAATAACTTAAAATATTTTTAAATCAACAATATTCCACTTAAATGATTTTTAAAGTAATTAAAATCATTTTAAATCACCACCATTAATATATAAATATTAATGAAATTATCATCTAAATATTAAAAGTCATTAATTATAACTTAAAATATTTTTAAACTATTTTTCTCATTGTTAAATGATTTTTAAATCAATAAAATCATTTTTAATTCATTTATTTAATATCATAATTAAATAAATCAAATATCATTAATATTAATTTATTAATGAAAATTCTCCAAAATATTGAAAATTATATTTTATAATTTAAAATATTTTCTAACACTTTATTCTCAATTAAAATGATTTTTAAATCATTTAAATCATTTTTATCTTATTTATTTAATTTAATAATCAAATAAATCTAATATCATTAATATTAAATTATTAATGAAAATTCTCCAAAATATTAAAAGTTACATTTTATAACTCAAAATATTTTTAAATACATTTTTCTTATTTAAAATGATTTTTCATAATATTAAATCATTTTTTCTAATTTATTTAATACACTAATTAAATAAATTAAATACCTTTTAATATTTAAATAATTATAAATATTAAAGAAAAATATTCCAATTGGTCGTAAATTATTTTTCATAATTTAAAATAATTTTTAAAACCATTTTGGTAATTTTTAGAATTTATTTCTAATTTTTATTAATTTTCTAATATTCGTAAAATAAAATAAATAATCTGTCGCTAATAGCCTATAGTGACACTTTTTCGTCGCTATAGGTGTTCTTGAGCCAAACCTGTAATTTTCCTAAGAAATCATGAGGTGTCTAGTTCGACCAAATTTTTATCTCTCAACTGAGCATGTTCTATGCTATCTAAAACTTTGAAGCATGTAGACAATATGTCACACTACAACATTCAACCAACACTTTGGTTAAACAACATCACAACAAGAAGATCAAAGCCTCCAAAGTTGTCGCTGATTTGCTTTCGGACCAAAACAGATTCGAGTGGTCACTTTCAAACTTAAATTAATCTATGTTCGCCACGATTTACGTGATCTATCAACCCAGCTTTTGTAGACAATATGTAGTACTACAACTATAAAGCATAATAACACTAAAACATCAAAACAGAGCTAGATATATCCGGCCAAACTTGAACACTAAGTTAGGCTCAAATTTTTCGGGTTCGTGTTCTCGATGAGATTTTGGCCAATCACGGTTTTTCAATTGCCTATAACTTTTGATATATAATAGATCCGGTCCGATTCTTTTTGCAACTTAAAGAACACACATCAAAGCTACATGTTACAAGTTTTAAACATCAAAACACTTAACACAATTTGAGTAATAAGATCTCGACATTTGACCGAAAAAAACACGCGCTCAATTTTTATTTTGAAAAACTCTAAATTCGTGAACTTTTGATGTTACGGGTCATGGATTTAACAACCTGTAACATCAATCGACACCTTATTACACATCTTTGAACAATCAATTACAACATTTAACAAGGAATCAAGGATTTCAAAATTAGGGTTTATACCTCTTTTGAACTTTGATTTTGATTCTCGCCTCCAACTGCTTACGATTGATCTAGGGCCGAAAGTTAGGGACCCAATACTTAGAAATTTTTTGAGGTTGAAAGAGATATAAGAGTTGGTGAGAGCTAGGTTGGACAAATGACCAAATTTTGTGATTTTTCTCTCTGAATCCATATATAATCACTTAGATACATGTATGGTCGGGCATTTTCTCATCAAAGTATGATTTGTGCTCACAAGGTCAACAAAGTTGTTCACCAACTCATGATTTGGCAAAATATACAAGTAATCTAATAAAATATCCATAAAGGGCATTTTTGACATTAGCAAATTTATTCTAATGGCAAACATGGAATTTGTACAAATCCTTAGGGTTCGAACTTGATTAGGTTTAGAAATTGAACCCTTTAGGTTTTAAAATTTCTAGCTCCCACAATTTTCAAATTTAGGTTTAATTAGAAAAATAATTTTCTAAAATAAAATTAGGTTTCTAAAATAGAAATTTAAATTACAAAAATATAATTAGTGATTTCTAATCATATTTATGTTTAATGAATACTTGATAATTTTAGGCATGCTAATAAAAATTAGGGTTGCCTAATTAGGTTTATAATTTCGCTTTTATGTTTAATTAGGGTTCCCAAATTGCATAATTAGGGTTTTCTAAGGTACGCTAGGTTTTCTACAAACACATTAGGTTTTAACACCATATTAGGTTTTAATAATATTAAACCTTATCCCATCAATTATCGATCAACATTTCAACATACAAGATAAAAACATAATTCTTAACAATATAATTATTTTAATTATATTTTCTACCTAATCCCTATCCAAAATTAGGTTAGGGTTTCTAAAGTTGTTAAGCACAACTCTACTTCTATTTTCTCACCAATACACAAATCGACTAATTTCTAGACTCAGATCACAAATACACAAGACAATATTAATAATAAATAATATTAATATAAATAAAAAAAAAATTATTCAGAAAATTTTGATTATTCAAATCTCAAGTTATCACATTCACCCTCCTTAAAAGGATTCCGCCCCTAATCACCGCTTTTTATTCTCTACAATCTTTTAAAGTCAGTATCATCAATTCATTTTTATCAACACAATATTCATTTGTGTCTTACATTCTAACCCGTGAGTTGAATCTATAAAAGAAAACAATTCACAATAATATTTATCCAATATTAATCGCAGAATTTAAATATTAACAAAATCATTATTCATCCGCTACCTCCCGAGTAGCCATCGCTTCCAGCTACCGCCATGTTAAATGTACGGCGGTTGATCTTCCGGATGTGCAGGTCCTGATTGCCAAGGTTCCACCACCGTGTCCCTTATCGGGCGCTTTTCCTTCTCAAAGATTTTTCTTGGACAGCTTCTCACTCGATGGTCACCGATCCACAGCAAAACAACCTCAGATATCTTCTTTGGGTTGGGACAATTGGGTGACATGTGGCCCTCTTGTCCGCAGCTATAACAAACCCCTTCCTCTTCAGACAAACACCAAATGTGGTTCTTTCCACAACCGACAATGGCTCTCCCCTTCCTATTCCCTTCAATTTTACTACCCGGGTATTCTCGCCCACTTCCTCTTGTTTGATTTACTACCACCACCGCTTCCACCCTCATTGGTCTTCTTCTTCTTTTCCCGATAAAACGAGATGCAAATTTCGCTTCCTCCTCCTTCAAAGAATTAACGCTTTCTCCAAAGAGAGCCGCAAACGTGTTGATCCGCAATACCGCTACCTTGTTGAATATTCCCGTTTCAAATTGCTCGAATCTTCTTGCTTTTTTCGCTCAGATCCAACCGATGAGGTGCAAATCGTGCTAATTCGCTGAATTTAGCAAAGATACTCAAATGCATATATTCTCCCGCTTAAGTTCCAAGAACTTAACTTCCATCCGAAGCCAGATACTCATGCGAGAAGTAATTCTCAAAGAACAACTCCTTAACGGGTCCATGCTACTATCACTGCATCATTTCTCGCTTGATTCGCCTCCCACCAATAATTGGCTTCTCCCTTCATTAGATATGTTGCAAACGCCGCCTTTTGCTCTTCCGCCACACGCAGAATGATGAACGCTTTTCCATTTCCTTCACCCAAGTCCTGGCTTCAATCGGATCCAGTAGTCCCTTAAATTCGCCATCCCCCACCGCTTTAAAATCTTTAAAATTAGCCAACTGTTTACTGGTCGATTCTTGGTCTTCCTCGGTAGGAGCCCTATTTTCCATAGCTTCTGGGCCAAGATATCCACAAAATTTTCAGATCGGGTCACTTTTGACCTCCTTCATTATTTTTATGATTGCTTTTCTTTGGTTCCGATTCTCGTTGCCTAAAGTGCATGATCCGATTTAAATGAAAATCTTATATTAATATTCTTTCTTTACAAATTCTTAACACAATAAGAATTCAACACATAATTTTCAAGTATTCGTGATATTTATTCAAATAAAGCACATAGTACTTATATTACTCAACACCTATAACTATCCCTTTAAAATATTTTAGATTAACGCTCACAACTTTACAAAGTTGCAATTCTCCAACTTTACAAAAAGTCGACATTCTCCATTTTCAAATTACTATTTCCAGCTCATCAAACTTACCACACTTATGAGTTCATTAACTTGCCACAATTATATTAGTGTATGAACTTATCCTAGTCGTACTTTTCAAGGCCCATTCGCGAGGGGTTCAAAACATTTCATATAATTATGAGTCATTAATTTATCATAAGTATGAGTTTTAAGAACTCACAAATTTATCTTAATCTTATATTCATATAGAAAATAAAGATTTTATTCATAAAAACATATATTTACATATGTTTACACATTGTTTCTATATTACAACGCTTAATATCAAAAAGCTTCTACCAAAAGATACTACACTTATATCTTAATTATCTATCGACCAACGCTTTCTCCATTTTCTTCGCTAGGACACTTATTAAACTGCGGACCTGCTTGCCCACATGAAAAACACTTCTCATATTTCGCTTAGGACAAATGCAGAAATATGTCCTTCCCCGCCATAGCTAAATGAAGCATACATTCTTCCACATCATGCATTCTCCAACAGTGAGTCTTTCCACACTTGATACAAGCTTTGCTTCTTCTTCTGGTTTGAATTTCCGTAAGTTGTCGCTGCCTTTTGTTCCTCTTCCTCTTTTTCTTGTTCTTTCGCCGCTTGATTTCCTTCGATGATCCTCCACCTTCACTTTTCATCCTTTCAACTCGCTACTCGAGCTCATTCCGCTTCTTTTCCGCTATTTCACGTAACGCCTGGCCTCCGCCTTCCACAACTCCTCCAAAAGAAATACCTTACTCCGAGTTCCCGGACTTCCACAGATAATCGATCTTGTTCACCAACCTTGATCTTATTCTTTAGTTCCACCTTAGCTTCTTCAATCCGCCTCCTCATCACCACTTAGATACATCTCAGATAATCGCCATGATCACTCCCAAGATTGATCATTGGTTCATCTTTCCCCACTTCTTCAACAGACTCACATGTGTCGGGCACCTCTGGCCATCGGCATCGGTGCAACAAATTACCGGCATCTCCGCACTCCATTTCGCCTTTTTCCGCACATCCTACAATCAGCTTAAATAACTTGATTAGTACTTCACCAAGACAAACTTCTCACACTATGTGTCCACTTTTCTCACTATCGCTGCAGACTTTGGCAATCTCTCACTTAGTACTCTATTCGAGTATTCTCTATCTCGCTTTTGGTTATAATCCTAGGTTTTTTTCACCCCACTTAAGGTTTAAGGTTTATAACTACCATCACCGGTGATACCTTGATCACTACAAATACTGACTAACCTCCGTGATTTCTAAATTCCAAGTTACCGAATTTTGTAGTTTGGTGTTCACGATCCAAATATAAATAACATTTAACTACCCATAATATATAGATAAGAATTTTCATAAGTTTTTATCGTAGTTTAATAATACATCACCTGTGTTCTCTAACCTTAACATTACAAACATACCCTTTAGATATACAAAAAGGGTTTACAAATACAACATATTAAATATGTTTATCATAACTAATTTATAATCACGCCTTTTCCTTTTGTTTCGCTTCACAAAGACTCTCCTCGCAACTTCGCCCCTAAATTAAATGTTTTATTTAGCAAGGGTGAGCAACAAATTTGCCCTCGCAAGTTAATACATACAATAAATGTATAAGTATTCAAATCACCGCACTATCTATTTTGATAGAATGAAACCAAAGTTCGGGAACTTTGAAATAGTTAACAAATCGTTATTCAATAACAAGTCTTTCGTATTCTAATCAACATAATAATTCAATGATGAAAGAGTACAACGCTTTCAAAGTTTCTACGATATTCTAATGAATAATCAAGAATCAATTCTACTTAAATATCAAAGTGGAATGTTTTCCAGATTTATAATCGAGCGATCCATCGATCTTGAACTTTCTTCTCGAGTAACTATCAAAGTTATACTTTAATATACCCTGTGTATCGATAACCGTAAAGATTAAATCATACCCTCCGCAAGTATAACAAGTGATCGCCTTTATTATACCCTATATTATGCATAATATTTAAGTCACAAAGAATGATCTAATATACGATTTAATGATATTCCTTTTTATAAAAGGTTGTTCTTTCTCGGCCTCGTAATCAAGATTTTGATTTAACAACTAAATATTGTGATTTCAAATTTATTTACTCTCGATCTTAGTCAAATAATTGGCATCGATCTATCAATAATAATTGAATTTCTCTCTAACTTATCAAGTTCTAACTAATATTCGCTCAACCGTAATAATTAGCTAAGACATTTTCAAAGATAATTTGACAATAAATGTGAATTATCTCAGATTGTCAATTCTAACTTCTACAGATATGAATATTCAACAAACAGCTTATTCTACAAATATATATTTCAATCAATAATTCAATTTGAATTATTAAGCATGCACTAACCGCATGTAATAATCAACAATAATTTCGGATGTGGTGTAATTAGCAATAATTAACCACTATAATAATTGAATGAATTTAACTCAAGGTCGAAGTTAGAAACTTGCCTCTTCCACCGATTACAGCCTACACAATATACTTATCAAGGCTTGAAAGACCTATAACCAATAATATCTGGCCTAACAATTAAAGACAATCATTTATAAAACATAACACCGTATTTTACAACCAAACTTTCTCTAGCATTATTATCACATAGCCACATCGTTGTTTATAGCCTATATAAACACATAACAAGTCTAACTATATCACCGTTGACTTCTATCCATTCTCTGTTCGTCACCCTATCCCACAATTAACACATTGATTGTCCATTAAACTTGGTCTCTAAGCTTCAATATTAATTTAGATAAGTCAATTATCAATTATAATATTTTTCTAAGCTTTTAATAATTATCAAGCAATTATTATAATTTATAATAATTTTTCAAACATCTAATCATTTTTAAATGATTTAATTATCAAATAATCTTATCATTATTAATATTTAATAATATTAAAATATTAATAATATACTTGTCAAAATATTAAAGTTATTATCAATAACTTAAAATATTTTTAAATCAACAATATTCCACTTAAATGATTTTCAAAGTAATTAAAATCATTTTTAAATCACCACCATTAATATATAAATATTAATGAAATTATCATCTAAATATTAAAAGTCATTAATTATAACTTAAAATATTTTTAAACTATTTTTCTCATTGTTAAATGATTTTTAAATCAATAAAATCATTTTTAATTCATTTATTTAATATCATAATTAAATAAATCAAATATCATTAATATTAATTTATTAATGAAAATTCTCCAAAAATATTGAAAATTATATTTTATAATTTAAAATATTTTCTAACACTTTATTCTCAATTAAAATGATTTTTAAATCATTTAAAATCATTTTTATCTTATTTATTCAATTTAATAATCAAATAAATCTAATATCATTAATATTAAATTATTAATGAAAATTCTCCAAAAATATTAAAAGTTACATTTTATAACTCAAAATATTTTTAATACATTTTTCTTATTTAAAATGATTTTTCATAATATTAAATCACTTTTTTCTAATTTATTTAATACACTAATTAAATAAATTAAATACCTTTTAATATTTAAATAATTATAAATATTAAAGAAAAATATTCCAATTGGTCGTAAATTATTTTTCATAATTTAAAATAATTTTTAAAACCATTTTGGTAATTTTTTAGAATTTATTTCTAATTTTTATTAATTTTCTAATATTCGTAAAATAAAATAAATAACTGTCGCTAATAGCCTATAAAGTGACACTTTCTCGTCGCTTATAGGTGTTCTTGAGCCAAACCTGTAATTTTCCTAAGAATGCGAGGTGTCTAGTTCGACCAAATTTTATCTCTCAACTGAAAGCATGTTCTATGCTATCTAAAACTTTCGAAAGCATGTAGATAATATGTCACACTACAACATTCAACCAATACTTTGTTAAACAACATCACAACAAGAAGATCAAAGCCCAAAGTTGTCATTGACTCGCTTCTCGACCAAAACAGATTCGAGTGGTCACTTTCAAACTTAAATTAATCTATGTTCGCCATGATTTACGTGATCTAGCAACTCCGGGGGCCAGGACAATATGTAGTACTACAACTATAAAGCATAATAACACTAAAACATCAAAACAGAGCTAGATATATCCGGCCAAACTTGAACACCAAGTTAGGCTCAAAATTTCGGGTTCGTGTTTCGACAGATTTTGGCCAATCAAGTTTTCAATTGCCTATAACTTTTGATATATAATAGATCCGGGTCCGATTCTTTTGCAACTTAAAGAACACACATCAAAGCTACATGTTACAAGTTTTAAACATCAAAAACACTTAACACATAATTTTGAGTAATAAGATCTCGACATTCGATCGAAAAAAACACAGCTCAATTTCCAGATTTTGAAAAACTCTAAATTGTGAACTTTGATGTTACGGGTCATGGATTTAACAACCCGTAACATCAATCGACACCTTATTACACATCTTTGAACAATCAATTACAACATTTAACAAGGAATCAAGGATTTCAAAATTAGGTTTATACCTCTTTGAACTTTGATTTTGATTCTCGCCTCCAACTGCTTATGATTGATCTAAATGAAAGTTAGGACCCAATACTTAGAAATTTTCTTGAGGTTGAAAGAGATATAAGAGTCAGTGAGAGCTAGGTTGGACAAATGACCAAATTTTGTGATTTTCTCTCTCGAATCCATATATAATCACTTAGATACATGTATGGTCGGCATTTTCTACCAAAGTGTATGATTTGTGCTCACAAGGTCAACAAAGTTGTTCACCAACTCATGATTTGGCAAAATATACAAGTAATCTAATAAAATATCCATAAAGGGCATTTTGACATTAGCAAATTTATTCTAATGGCAAACATGGAATTTGTACAAATCCTTAGGGTTTCGAACTGGATTGTGGTTTAGAAATTGAACCCTTTAGGTTTTAAAATTTCTAGCTCCCACAATTTTCAAATTTAGGGTTTAATTAGAAAAATAATTTTCTAAAATAAAATTAGGTTTCTAAAATAGAAATTTAAATTACAAAAATATAATTAGTGATTTCTAATCATATTTATGTTTAATGAATACTTTAGGCATGCTAATAAAAATTAGGGTTGCCTAATTAGGGTTTATAATTCTCGCTTTTAATAATAAATTAGGGTTTTTAAGGCACGCTAGGTTTTTCCAACACATTAGGGTTTGCACACCAATTAGGGTTTTCTAAGGTAAACCTTATCCGATCAATTATCGATTTTCTACAACACATTAGGTTTTTACACCATATTAGGTTTTAATAATATTAAACCTTATCCCATCAATTATCGATCAACATTTCAACATACAAGATAAAACACATAAATTAGCAATATAATTATTTTAATTATATTTTCACCTAATCCCTATCCTAAAATTAGGTTAGGGTTTCTAAAGTTGTTAAGAGACAACTCTACTTATTTTCTCGCCAATACACAAGAGGTCAAATCGACTAATTTCTAGACTCAGATCACGTATACACTAGAAGACAATATTAATAAAGCTAATATTAAATATAGCAAAAAAAAAAATTATTCGTCAAAATTTTGATTATTCAAATTCAAGTTATCACTTGTACCATCCAATGACACACAAACACACACATAGACCGCCAGTAGGTAATAGATACACACGTTAGAACTTACGAGAATCGATTCTACATACGGAGACCGATTATCGCCAGCAGCCAAAACTCGCCAACACTTGGGCAAAAAGCCAAATGAGGTCGTAACTCAGACCTACCATTCTAATGACACGCAAACACACACATAGCACCGCCGAGGTAATAGACACGCTGCTAGAACTTACGGACTCGATTTCGACATACGGAGACCGAAAGTTATCGCCAGCTTTGCAAAACTCGCCAACAATTAGGCAAAACATGAAAAGAGGTCAAACCCGCACCGCCGTCCAATGACACGCAAACACACACATAGCAATCAAGATAGGTAATAGACACGCTAAGAACTTACGGACGGATTCATATACGGAGACCGAAAGTTATCGCCTGCTTGCAAAACTCGCCAATACTTTAGGCAAAAAGCCAAAAACAGTCAAAACCTGCACTTAATCCCAATGACACACAAACATACACATAACATCTGTAGGTATAGACACGCGCTAGACTTTACGGACTCGATTCCACATACGGAGATCGAAAGTTATCGCCCAGCTTTGCAAAGATCGCCAACACTGGGCAAAATGTCAAAATGAGGTCGTAACTCAAGACCTACCATCCGAATGACCCGCAAACACACACATAGCACCGCCAGAGGTAATAGACACGCTGCTAGAACTTACGGATCGATTTTACATACGGAGACCGAAAGTTATCGCCCGCTTGCAAAACTCACAATACTTAGGCAAAAAGTCAAAAAGAGGTCAAACCCGCACCGGCCGTCCAATGACACGCAAACACACACATAACACCAAGATAGGTAATAGACACGCGTTAGACTTTACGGACTCGATTCCGACATACGGAGATCGAAAGTTATCGCCAGCTTTGCAAAACTCGCCAACACTGCTAAAAAGTCAAAATGAGGTCAAACCCGCACCGACCGTCCAATGAGATGCAAACACACACATAACATCTGCTGGTAATACGTAGACACGCTGTTATAACTTACGGACTCGATTCCGACATACGGAGACCGAAGTTATCGCCTTCAGCTTGCAAAACTCGCCAACACCTGCATAAAAAGCCAAAAAGAGGTCAAAACCAAGACCGGCCATCCAATGACATGCAAACACACACATAGCACCGCTGTAGGTATAGACACGCTATAACTTTACGGACTCGATTCCACATACGGAGACCGAAGTTATCGCCAGCTTTGCAAAACTCGCCAACACCTGCATAAAAAGTCAAAAGAGGTCAAACCAAAGACCTACCATCCAATGACATGCAAACACACACATAGCACCGCTGTAGGTAATAGACACGCACGCCAAGAACTTACGGACTCTCGATTCCACATACGGAGATTGAAGCAGCGAAGTTTTGAAATCGGCGATACTGTTCGCCGAGATGCCGGAATCGAGTCCCGTAGTTATAACGCTGTTCATTACCAATTAACGCATGTGTGCCAGATCTCATTCGACGATTTTGGCGGCGGGTTTTGACTTTTTTTTTTTCGCCAGCAGTGGCGAAGTTTTGCAACCAGCGATAATCTTGCCTTCGTGATGTTAATCGAAGTCCCGAAGTTCTAACGCTGCGTTCATTACTTCACGCGGTGTTATGTATGTGTTTGCAATTTGACCACGGCGGTTTTGACCTCTTTTTCGTTTTTGTCTTGTTGGCGAAGTTTTTAAATCGGCGATAATCGGCCTCAGATGTCGGATCGAGTCCAAGAGTTATAACGCTGCTTTTATTTCACGCCACGCTGCATGTGTGTGTTTCATTGATTTGACTTTGTGTCGGTTCTAACTCATTTTTGGCTTTTTGCCTTTGTAAGGCGAAGTTTTGCAATTCGGGCGATAACTTGTCAGATGTTCAATCGAAGTTCGCGAGAGTTTTAACGCTGCGTTCATTACCCACGCAGTCAGTGTGTGTGTGTTACGCGCTGTCATTCGGAAGGCATATGCTTTTAACCTTTTTTTCGGGTTTTTGTTTCAGTTGTCGGGCGTAGTTTTACAAACCGGGTTTTAACTCCTGGCCTCTCAGATGTTGAATCGAGTCCAAAGCAGTTATAACGCTGCTTATTTACGCACGCAGTTATGTGTGTGCTTCGTTCGTTGATCGGCCATGTCGGGTTCTAACTCATTTTTGGTTTTTTTCTTACAGTTTGCATGAATCATGATAACTGCCTCAGATGTCGGAATCGAGTCCCGCATTTTAACGCGTGTTCATTACCCACACATTATGTGTGTGTACAGCATGTCATCTGCAGACGGCCTAATGTGGATTTTGACTCATTTTCTGCTTGTTTGCGTCAGAAGTTTGCAAAATGCCAGCGGCAATTTGAATCTTCGTGATGTCGGAATCGAGAGTCCCAGAAAGTTCAAACGCTGTTTATTTACCCACGCTGCAGTTATGTAGTTCACAGACATCTCGACGCCTGCAAGTTTACATTTTTTTTTTTTTTCGCGTTGGCGAAGTTTTAAATCGGGCGATAACCCTGTCTCAGATTGAATCGAGTCCGCAGAACGCTTGTTTGTTATTTCACGCTGTACATGTAGCCTTATATATTTTGAGCTCGATCACGGCAGAAGCTCGACTTTTTCGTTTGTTTAAAGAAGTTGGAAGGAAGCAAATCGGGTGATAACTCTGATTTTTATGCCCAATCGAGTCCCGTAAGTTCTAACGCGTCTATTATCACCCGCTTGCAAAACTCGCCAACACTTAGGCAAAACCCAAAAAGGTTAAAACCCGCAGACCTTCCTCCAATGACACGCAAACACACACATAGCAACCGCCAGAGGTAATGTATACACGCGTTAGAACTTACGGGACTCGATTCCGACATACGGAGACCGAGTTATCACCCAGTTTGCAAAACTCACCAACACTTAGGCAAAAACCCGAAAAAGAGGTCAAAACCCGCACCGACCCTCTGAATGAGACGCAAACACATACATAGCACCGCGTAGGTAATAGACACGCGTTAGAACTTACGGGACTCGATTCTGACATACGGAGACCGAGTTATCGCCCATTTTGCAAAACTCGCCAACACTTAGGCAAAAACCCGAAAAAAAGGTTAAAACCGCACCTACCGTCCAATGACACGCAAACACACACATAGCAACCGCCAGAGGTAATAGAAACGCGATTGAACTTTATTTTAACTCGATTCACATACGAAACCGAAAGTTATCGCAGCTTTACAAAAACACACCAACACTTCAGTAAAAAGTCGAAAATGAAGTCGGGTCGCACCGCCGTCCAATGACACGCAAAACACACATAGCACCGCAGAGGTAATAGACACACGTTAGAACTTACGGACTCGATTCACATACGGAGATCGAAAGTTATCGCAGCTTTGCAAAACTCGCCAACACTTTAGGCAAAAAGCCAAAACGAGGTCAAAACCTGCACTCGCAATCCAATGACACACAAACACACACATAACATCGCAGAGGTAATAGACACGCTGTTAGACCTTATTTAACTCGATTCCTACATACGGAGATCGAAAGTTATCGCCAGCTTTGCAAAAACTCGCCAACACTGGGCAAATGTCAAAATGAGGTCGTAACTCGCACCGCCGTTCAATGAGACGCAAACACACACATAGCACCGCTGTAGGTAATAGACACGCTGCTAGAACTTACGGATCGGATTTACATACGGAGACCGAAAGTTATCGCCTGCTTGCAAAACTCACAATACTTAGGCAAAAAGCCGAAAAAGAGGTCAAAACCCGCACCGGCCGTCCGAATGACACACAAACACACACATAGAACCGCGTAGGTAATAGACACGCGTTAGAACTTACGAGAATCGATTCTGACATACGGAGACCGATTATCGCCCAGTTTTCAAAACTCGCCAACACTTGGGCAAAAAGCCAAAATGAGGTCAAAACCCGCACCGACCGTCCGAATGAGACGCAAACACACACATAGCACCGTGTAGGTAATAGAAACGCGTTATAACTTACCGGACTCGATTCCGACAGACGGAGACCGAGTTATCACCCAGTTTGCAAAACTCGCCAACCCTCAGTAAAAACTCAAAAGAGGTCAAACCCGCACCTACCATCCAATGACACGCAAACACACACATAGCACCGCTGTAGGTAATAGACACGCATTAGAACTTACGGATCGGATTCCCACATACGGAGACCGAAAGTTATCGCCTGCTTGCAAAACTCGCCAATACTTTAGGCAAAAAGCCGAAAAAACAAAGTCAAACCCGCACCGCAATCCAATAACACACAAACACACACATAACACCGCTGTGAGGTAATAGACATGCATTAGACCTTACGGACTCGATTCCGAGATACGGAGATCGAAGTTATCGCCCAGCTTTTGTAAAACTCGCCAACACTGGGCAAAAACCTAAAAAGAGGTCAAACCCGCACCTACCATCCAATGACACGCAAAAACACACACATATCACTCACAGAGGTAATAGATACACGTTAGAACTTACGGACTCGATTTCGACATACGGAGACCGAAAGTTATCGCCTGCTTGCAAAACTCACAATACTTAGGCAAAAAGCCAAAAAGAGGTCAAAACCCTGACCTACCATCCAAATGACACGCAAACACACACATAACAACGCCAGAGGTAATAGACACGCGCTAGACCTTACGGACTCGATTCTCGACATACGGAGACCGAAGTTATTGCCCAGCTTTGCAAAACTCGCCAACACTTGGGCTAAAAAGTCAAAATGAGGTCAAAACCCGCACCAACCGTCCGAATGAGACTAAAAACACACATAGCAATCGCAGTAGGTAATGACACGCTGCTAGAAATTACGGACTCTCGATTCGACATACGGAGACCGAAAGTTATCGCCCATTTTGTAAAACTCGCCAACACTTAGACAAAAAGTCAAAAAGAGGTCAAACCAAGACCTACCGTCCGAATGACACGTAAACACAAACATAGTAATCAAGATAGGTAATAGACACGCTGTTAGAACTTACGGACTCTCGATTCATACATACGGAGACCGAAAGTTATCGCCAAAGATGTAAAACTCGCCAACACTTAGACAAAAAGTCAAAAAGAGGTCAAAACCCGACCGGTCCGTCCAATGATACGCAAAACACACATATCACCACAGAGGTAATAGACACGCTTAGACCCACGGACTCGATTCTCGACATACGGAGACCGAAAGTTATTGCTCAAGCTTTGCAAAACTCGCCAACACTTGGGCGAAAAGTCAAAATGAGGTCAAACTCCGCACCGACCGTCCAATGAGACGCAAACACACACATAGCATCGCTGAGGTAATAGACACGCTGCTAGAACTTACGGACTCGATTCCGGACATACGGAGACCGAAGTTATCACCCGCTTTGCAAAACTCACCAACACTTAGGCAAAAAACCGAAAAAAGAGGTCAAAACCGCAAGACCGACCCTCCTCAATGAGACGCAAAACACATACATAGCACCGCGTAGGTAATAGACACGCGTTAGAACTTACGGGACTCGATTCTGACATACGGAGACCGAGTTATCGCCCATTTTGCAAAACTCGCCAACACTTAGGCAAAAACCCGAAAAAAAGGTTAAAACCCGCACCGGCCGTCCGAATGACACGCAAACACACACATAGCACCGCGTAGGTAATAGAAACGCGATTGAACTTACGGAACTCGATTCCGACATACGGAGACCGAGTTATCGCCCAGTTTACAAAACTCACCAACACTTAGGTAAAAAGCCGAAAATGAAGTCAGAAGCCGCACCGGCCGTCCGAATGACACGCAAACACACATAGCACCGCGTAGGTAATAGACACACGTTAGAACTTACGGGACTCGATTCCGACATACGGAGACCGAGTTATCGCCCAGTTTGCAAAACTCGCCAACACTTAGGCAAAAAGCCGAAAACGAGGTCAAAACCCATACCGGCAATCCGAATGACACACAAACACACACATAACACTGCGTAGGTAATAGACACGCTGCTAGACATTACGGACTCGATTCACATACGGAGATCGAAGTTATCGCCAGTTTTGCAAAACTCGCCAACACTTGGGCAAAATGCCAAAATGAGGTCGTAACCCGCACCGGCCGTCCAATGACACGCAAACACACACATAGCACCGCTGAGGTAATAGACACGCTGCTAGAACTTTACGGATCGGATTTCGACATACGGAGACCGAAAGTTATCGCCTGCTTGCAAAACTCACAATACTTAGGCAAAAAAGTCAAAAAGAGGTCAAAACCCGCACCGGCCGTCCAATGACATGCAAACACACACATAGCACCGCCAGAGGTAATAGACACGAAGTTAGAACTTACGGACTCAATTCCGACATATACGGAGACCGAAAGTTATCGCCTCAGCTTTACAAAACTCACCAACACTAAGGTAAAAGTCAAAATGAAGTCTAAACCCAAGACCGTCCGTCCAATGACACACAAACACACACATAGCAATCGAAGTAGGTAATAGAAACGCTGCTAGACATTACGGACTCGATTCACATACGGAGACCGAAGTTATCGCCAGCTTGCAAAACTCGCCAACACTTGGGCAAATGTCAAAATGAGGTCGAACTCTGCACCTACCGTCCGAATGACACGCAAACACACACATAGCACCGCCAGAGGTAATAGACACGCGTTAGACTTCCACTTAGAATCGATTCTCGACATACGGAGACCGATTATCGCCCGCCAAAACTCACAACACTGGGCAAAAGCCAAAATGAGGTCGTAACTCGCACCTACCGTCTCAATG
Organism: Panax ginseng; assembly: GCA_020205605.1. NCBI lineage: Eukaryota > Viridiplantae > Streptophyta > Magnoliopsida > Apiales > Araliaceae > Panax > Panax ginseng. Next base: position 57,624,997 of record CM035136.1, on the reverse strand, counting down.
ACACGCAAAGACACACATAGCAATCACAGAGGTAATAGACACGCGTTAGAACTTACGGACTCGATTTCGACATACGGAGACCGAAGTTATCGCCAGCTTTGCAAAACTCGCCAACACTGGGCTAAAAGTCAAAAAGAGGTCAAACCAAAGACCGATCGTCCAATGAGACGCAAACACACACATAGCACCGTAGGTAATACAAACGCTAAGATAACTTAATGGACTCGATTCCGACAGACGAGACCGAAGTTATCACCCTGGGCTTTGCAAAACTCGCCAACCCTTAGCAAAAACTCAAAAAGAGGTCAAAACCCGCACCTATCCGTCCAATGACACGCAAACACACACATAACACCGCCTGAGGTAATGTACACGCATTAGAACTTACGGATCGATTCCACATACGGAGACCGAAAGTTATCGCCTGCTTGCAAAACTCACAATACTTAGGCAAAAAGCCAAAAAAAAAGTCAAAACCCACACTATAATCCCAATGACACACAAACACACACATAACACCGCCAGAGGTAATAGACATGCATTAGACCTTACGGACTCGATTCCACATACGGAAACCGAAAGTTATCGCCCAGCTTTGCAAAACTCGCCAACACTTAGGCAAAAAGCAAAAATGAGATCGTAACCCAGCACCGCCATTCAATAACATTTAAAAACACACACATAGCACCGCCAGAGGTAATAGACACGCTAGAACTTACGGACTCGATTCCGACATACGAAGACCGAAAGTTATCGCCAGCTTTGCAAAACTCGCCAACACTTAGGCAAAAAGTCAAAAAGAGGTCAAAACCCAGACCTACCGGCCCAAATGACACGCAAAACACACATAACACCGCTGTAGGTAATGAGACACGTTAGACCTTATGGGGCCTCGATTTCGACATACGGAGATCGAAAGTTATTGCCCCAGCTTTGCAAAACTCGCCAACACTTGGGCGTAAAAAGTCAAAATGTGGTCAAAACCCGCACCGACCATCCTCAATGAGACGCAACACACACATAGTAATCGCAGAGGTAATAGACACGCGTTAGAACTTACGGACTCGATTCCATATACGGAGACCGAAGTTATCGCCCAGCTTTGCAAAACTCGCCAACACCTAGATAAAAAGCCAAAAAGAGGTCAAACCAAAGACCGCCGCCCAAATGACATGCAAACACACACATAGCACCGCTGTGAGGTAATAGACACGTTAGAACTTACGGACTTCGATTCTCGACATACGGAGACCGAAGAAGAAGTTTTGAAAATCGGGCGATAACTCGTTTTCCGATGTCAATCGAGTCCCGAAGTTCTAACGCTGCGGTTCATTACTTCCACGCTGCAGCATGTGTGTGTTTATGCGTCTGACGCATTTTACCGGCGGGTTTTGACCTCTTTTTCGGTTTTTGCCTCGTTGTTGGCGTAGTTTTGCAACCTGGCGATAACTCTTCGGTCAGATGTCTGAATCGAAGTCCCGTAGTTCTAACGCTGTGTTCATTATTTACACGGCAGCATATGTGTGTTGTCATGGTCATTCGGCCACGGCATGGTTTTGATCTCATTTTCGCTTTTTTTCGTTGTCGGTCGTAGTTTATAACTGGCGATAATCTGCTTTTTTCAGATGTTTAATCAAGTCTCAGATTTTCAACGCTGTCTATTACCCACACGGCATTATATAGGTTTCAGCAGTCATTTGGATACGGCAGGGTTTTGACTCATTTTCGACTTTTTGTTTGGTGTCATGTAGTTTTGTAAATGGGCGATAACTTGCCTCGTCGATGTCGGAATCGAGTCCTGTAAGTTCAAAACGCCGCTTCATTACCCACGCGAGATATGTTTGTGTTTACAGATCATCTTGACGCGCCAAGCCATGGGGTTTACACTTTTTTTCGTTTTTGCCTAAGTGTCATGAAGTTTTGCAAATCGGGCGATAACTCTATGTCCGTCAGATTTTAATCGAGTCTCATAATTTTTAACGCGGTTCATTATCACCCAGCTTTGTAAAACTCGCCAACACTTAGGCAAAACCCAAAAAAGGTTAAAACCCAAGACCGCCTTTCCAATGACACGCAAAACACACACACATAGCACCGCAGAGGTAATAGACACGCTGCTAGAACTTACGGACTCGATTCGATATACGGAGACCGAAAGTTATCACCCGCCTTTGCAAAACTCACCAACACTTAGGCAAAACCCAAAAAGAGGTCAAAATCCGCACCCTACCGTCCAATGACACGCAAAACACACACATAGCACCGCCAGAGGTATTGTAGACACGCTGCTAGAACTTACGGACTCGATTCCGACATACGGAGACCGAAAGTTATCGCCCAGCTTTGCAAAACTCGCCAACACCTAGACAAAAGCCAAAAGAGGTCAAAACCAAGACCGGCCATCCAATGACACGCAAACACACACAAAGCACCGCAGAGGTAATGTATACGCTGCTAACTTACGGACTCTCGATTCGATACGGAGATCGAAAGTTAGCGAAGTTTTGAAATCGGCGATAACTGCTCAGATGTCAATCGAAGTCCCAAAGTTTAACGCTGTTCATTTACGCCAGTATGTGCTGCATCCGGCGATGTTTTCGACTTTTTCGTTTTTTGCTGTCAGTAAATGGTTCAGAATCGGCGATAACGGATCAGACGCATCGAGTCTCGCATTTAACGCGCTATTTCAGTTCATTATCGTGTGTTTGGCGGTCGTACGTGCATGTGGTTTTGCAAAACTCGCCAACACTTAGGCAAAAACCCAAAAAAGGTCAAAACCCGCACCGCCTTCCGAATGACACGCGAACACACACATAGCACCGCCAGAGGTAATAGACACGTGTTAGAACTTACGGACTCGATTCGACATACGGAGACCGAAGTTATCACCCAGCTTTGCAAAACTCACCAACACTTAGGTAAAAACCCAAAAAGAGGTCAAAATCCACACCTACCGTCCAATGACACGCAAACACACACATAGCACCGCAGAGGTAATAGACACGCTGTTAGAACTTACGGACTCGATTCCACATACGGAGACCGAAAGTTATCGCCAGCTTGCAAAACTCGCCAACACTTAGACAAAAAGCCAAAAAGAGGTCAAACCAAAGACCTACCGTCCAATGACACGCAAAACACACATATAAGCACCGCAGAGGTAATAGACACGCTTAGAACTTACGGACTCGATTCCACATACGGAGACCGAAAGTTATCGCCCAGCTTTGCAAAACTCGCCAACACTTAGGCAAAAAACCAAAAGAGGTCAAAACCCGACCTACCGTCCAATGACACGCAAACACACACATAGCACCGCCAGAGGTAATAGACACGCGTTAGAACTTACGGACTCGATTCCGACATACGGAGACCGAAGTTATCGCCCAGCTTTGCAAAACTCACCAACACTTAGGTAAAAAGCCAAAAAGAGGTCAAAACCGCAAGACCTACCGTCCAATGACACGCAAACACACACATAGCACCGCCAGAGGTAATAGACACGCTGCTAGAACTTACGGACTCGATTCGACATACGGAGACCGAAAGTTATCGCCAGCTTTGCAAAACTCGCCAACACTTAGGCAAAAAGCCAAAAAGAGGTCAAAACCAAGACCGGCCGTCCAATGACACGCAAACACACACATAGCACCGCAGTAGGTAATAGACACGCTGTTAGAACTTACGGACTCGATTCACATACGGAGACCGAAAGTTATCACCCAGCTTTGCAAAACTCGCCAACACTTAGGCAAAAAACCAAAAGAGGTCAAAACCCGCACCTACCGTCCCAATGACACGCAAACACACACATAGCACCGCCAGAGGTAATAGACACACGTTAGAACTTACGGACTCGATTCCGACATACGGAGACCGAAAGTTATCGCCCAGCTTTGCAAAAACTCGCCAACACTTAGACAAAAAGCCAAAAAAGAGGTCAAAACCAAGACCTACCGTCCAATGACACGCAAAACACACACATAGCAACGCTGTGAGGTAATAGAAACGCGATTAGAACTTACGGACTCGATTCCGACATACGGAGACCGAAAGTTATCGCCCAGCTTTTGCAAAACTCACCAACACTTAGGTAAAAAGCCAAAATGAAGTCAAAACTCAGACCTACCGTCTCAATGACACGCAAAACACACATAGCAATCACCGTGAGGTAATAGACACACGTTAGAACTTACGGACTCGATTCCGACATAACGAGACCGAAGTTATCGCCAGCTTTGCAAAACTCGCCAACACACTTAGGTAAAAAGTCAAAAAGAGGTCAAAACCCGCACCTACCGTCTCAATAACACGCAAACACACACATAGCACCGCCGTAGGTAATAGACACGCTGCTAGAACTTACTAAACTCGATTCGACATACGGAGACCGAAAGTTATCGCCAGCTTTGCAAAAACTCGCCAACACTTAGGCAAAAAGTCAAAAAGAGGTCAAAACCCGCAGACCGTCATTCCAATGACACGCAAACACACACATAAGACCGCAGAGGTAATAGACACGCTGCTAGAACTTACGGACTCGATTTCGACATACGAGATCGAAAGTTATCGCCCAGCTTTGCAAAACTCGCCAACACTTAGACAAAAAGCCAAAAAGAGGTCAAAACCCAAGACCTACCAATCAATGACACGCAAAACACACACATACCAATCCATAGGTAATAGACACGTTAGAACTTACGGACTCGATTCCGACATACGGAGACCGAAGTTATCGCCAGCTTTGCAAAACTCGCCAACACTTAGACAAAAAGTCAAAAAGAGGTCAAAACCAAGACCTACCAATCAATGACACGCAAACACACACATAGCACCAGATAGGTAATAGACACGCTGCTAGAACTTACGGACTCGATTCCGACATACGGAGACCGAAAGTTATCGCCCAGCTTTGCAAAACTCGCCAACACTTAGGCAAAAAAGTCAAAATGAGGTCAAAACCCGCACCTACCGTCCAATGACACGCAAACACACACATAGCACCGCCAGTAGGTATAGACACGTTAGAACTTACGGACTCGATTCGGACATACGGAGACCGAAAGTTATCGCCAGCTTTGCAAAACTCGCCAACACTTAGCAAAAAGTCAAAAAGAGGTCAAAACCAAGACCTACCGTCCAATGACACGCAAACACACACACATAGCAACTGCAGAGGTAATAGACACACGTTAGAACTTACGGACTCGATTCCGACATACGGAGACCGAAAGTTATCGCCCATTTTGCAAAACTCGCCAACACTTAAGCAAAAAGTCCAAAATGAGGTCAAAACCCGCACCAACCGTCTCAATGACACGCAAAACACACACATAGCACCGCAGTAGGTAATAGAAACGACGTTAGAACTTACGGACTCGATTCCGACATACGGAGACCGAAAGTTATCGCCTGCTTTGCAAAACTCGCCAACACTTAGGCAAAAAAGCCGAAAATGAGGTCAAACCCGCACCTACCGTCCAATGACACGCAAAAACACACACATAACCGCCAGAGGTAATAGAAACGCTAGAACTTACGGACTCGATTCGATACACGGAGACCGAAAGTTATCGCCAGCTTTGCAAAACTCGCCAACACTTAGGCAAAAAGCCAAAAAGAGGTCAAAACCCGCACCTACCGTCAATGACACGCAAAAACACACACATAGCACCGCGTAGGTATAGACACGCTGCTAGAACTTACGGACTCGATTCGACATACGGAGACCGAAAGTTATCGCCAGCTTGCAAAACTCGCCAACACTTAGGCAAAAAGCCAAAAATGAGGTCAAAACCCGCACCTACCGTCCGAATGACACGTAAAACACACATATCACCGTGAGGTATAGACACGCACGTTAGAACTTACGGACTCGATTCCGACATACGGAGACCGAAGTTATCGCCCAGCTTTGCAAAACTCGCCAACACTTAGGCAAAAAAGCCAAAAAGAGGTCAAACCCGCGACCTACCGTCAGTCAATGACACGCAAACACACACATAGCACCGCAGAGGTAATAGACACGCTGCTAGAACTTACGGACTCGATTCGAGCATATACGGAGACCGAAAGTTATCGCCAGCTTTGCAAAACTCGCCAACACTTAGGCAAAAAGCCAAAATGAGGTCAAAACCCAAGACCTACCGTCCAATGACACGCAAAACACACACATAGCAACCGCCAGAGGTAATAGACACGCGTTAGAACTTACGGACTCGATTCCGACATACGGAGACCGAAGTTATCGCTCAGCTTTGCAAAACTCGCCAACACTTAGGCAAAAAGCCAAAATGAGGTCAAAACCCGCACCTACCGTCCAATGACACGCAAACACACACATAGCACCGCAGTAGGTAATAGACACACGTTAGAACTTACGGACTCGATTCCGACATACGGAGACCGAAAGTTATCGCCAGCTTGCAAAACTCGCCAACACTTAGGCAAAAAGTCGAAAAGAGGTCAAAACCGCAGACCGGCCATCTCAATGACACGCAAACACACACATAGCAACCAGAGGTAATATGACACGCAAGTTAGAACTTACGGACTCGATTCCGACATACGGAGACCGAAGTTATCGCCAGCTTTGCAAAACTCGCCAACACTTAGGCAAAAAAGCCAAAATGAGGTCAAAACCCGCGACCCCGGTCGTCCAATGACACGCAAACACACACATAGCACCGCCGTAGGTAATAGACACGCGTTAGAACTTACGGACTCGATTCGACATACGGAGACCGAAAGTTATCGCCAGCTTTGCAAAAACTCGCCAACACTTAGGCAAAAAAGCCAAAAAGAGGTCAAAACCAAAGACCGGCCGTCCAATGACACGCAAAACACACATAGCACCGCTGTAGGTATATAGACACACGTTAGAACTTACGGACTCGATTTCACATACGGAGACCGAAAGTTATCGCCAGCTTTGCAAAACTCGCCAACACTTAGGCAAAAAGCCAAAAATGAGGTCAAAACCCGCACCTACCATTCCAATGACACGCAAACACACACATAGCACCGCTGTAGGTATATAGACACGCGTTAGAACTTACGGACTCGATTCGACATACGGAGACCGAAAGTTATCGCCAGCTTTGCAAAACTCGCCAACACTTAGGCAAAAAGTCAAAAATGAGGTCAAAACCCGCACCTACCGTTCAAATGACACGCAAACACACACATAGCACCGCAGAGGTAATAATATACACGTTAGAACTTACGGACTCGATTCACATACGGAGACCGAAAGTTATCGCGCCAGCTTTGCAAAACTCGCCAACACTAAGGCAAAAAGTCAAAATGAGGTCAAAACCAAGACTACCGTCCAATGACACGCAAACACACACATAGCACCGCAGTAGGTAATAGAAACGTTAGAACTTACGGACTCGATTCACATACATACGGAGACCGAAAGTTATCGCCAGCTTTGCAAAACTCGCCAACACTTAGGCAAAAAGTCAAAAAGAGGTCAAACCCGCACCGACCGTCCCAATGACACGCAACACACACACATAGCACCGCTGAGGTAATAGACACGCGCTAGAACTTACGGACTCGATTCGACATACGGAGACCGAAAGTTATCGCCAGCTTTGCAAAAACTCGCCAACACTTAGGCAAAAAGCCAAAAAAGGTCAAAACCGCACCCTACCGTCCAATGACACGCAAAACACACACATAGCACCGCAGTAGGTAATAGACACTGTTAGAACTTACGGACTCGATTCCGACATACGGAGATCGAAAGTTATCGCCAGCTTTGCAAAACTCGCCAACACTTAGGCAAAAAGCCAAAAAGAGGTCAAAACCCAGACCTACCGTCCAATGACACGCAAAAAACACACACATAGCAATCGCCAGAGGTAATAGACACACGTTAGAACTTACGGACTCGATTCCGACATACGGAGACCGAAGTTATCGCCAGCTTTGCAAAACTCGCCAACACTTAGGCAAAAAGTCAAAAAGAGGTCAAAACCCGACCTACCGTCCAATGACACGCAACACACACATAGCACCGCTGTAGGTAATAGACACGCGTTAGAACTTACGGACTCGATTCGACATACATACGGAGACCGAAAGTTATCGCCAGCTTTGCAAAACTCGCCAACACTTAGGCAAAAAGCCCAAAAAGAGGTCAAAACCAAGACCGCCCGTCCAATGACACGCAAACACACACATAGCACCGCAGTAGTAATAGACACGCTGTTAGAACTTACGGACTCGATTTCACATACGGAGACCGAAGTTATCGCCAGCTTTGCAAAACTCGCCAACACTTAGGCAAAAAGCCAAAATGAGGTCAAAACTCGCACCTACCGTCCCGAATGACACACAAACACACACATAGCAACCGCAGTAGGTAATAGACACGTTAGAACTTACGGACTCGATTCCGACATACGGAGACCGAAAGTTATCGCCAGCTTTGCAAAACTCGCCCAACACTTAGGCAAAAAGCCAAAAAGAGGTCAAAACCCGCACCTACCGTCCAATGACACGCAAACACACACATAGCACCGCTGTAGGTAATAGACACGCGCTAGAACTTACGGACTCGATTCCGACATACGGAGACCGAAGTTATCGCCAGCTTTGCAAAAACTCGCCAACACTTAGGCAAAAAGCCAAAAAGAGGTCAAAAACCAAGACCTACCATCCTCAATGACACGCAAACACACACATAGCCGCCAGTAGGTAATAGACACGCAAGTTAGAACTTACGGACTCGATTCCACATACGGAGACCGAAAGTTATCGCCAGCTTTGCAAAACTCGCCAACACTTAGGCAAAAAGCCCAAAAAGAGGTCAAAACCCGCGACCCTACCGTCCAATGACACGTAAAACACACACATAGCACCACCGTAGGTATGTATACACACGTTAGAACTTACGGACTCGATTCATATACGGAGACCGAAAGTTATCGCCAGCTTTGCAAAACTCGCCAACACTAAGGCAAAAAAGCCAAAAAGAGGTCAAAACCCAGACCTACCGTCCAATGACACGCAAACACACACATAGCACCGCCAGAGGTAATAGACACACGTTAGAGAACTTACGGACTCGATTCCGACATACGGAGACCGAAAGTTATCGCCCAGCTTTGCAAAACTCGCCAACACTTAGGCAAAAAAGCCAAAAAGAGGTCAAAAACCCACACCTACCGTCCCGAATGACACGCAAAACACACACATAGCACCGCACAGAGGTAATAGTAACACGTTAGAACTTACGGACTCGATTCACATACGGAGACCGAAAGTTATCGCCAGCTTTGCAAAACTCGCCAACACTTAGGCAAAAAGCCAAAATGAGGTCAAAACCGCGCACCGGCCGTCCAATGACACGCAAACACACACATAGCACCGCCAGTAGTAATAGACACGCTGTTAGAACTTACGGACTCGATTCCGACATACGGAGACCGAAAGTTATCGCCAGCTTTGCAAAACTCGCCAACACTTAGGCAAAAAGTCAAAAAGAGGTCAAAACCAAAGACCGCCGTCCAATGACACGCAAAAACACACACATAGCACCGCAGGTAATAGTACACACGTTAGAACTTACGGACTCGATTCGACATACGGAGACCGAAAGTTATCGCCAGCTTTGCAAAACTCGCCAACACTTTAGCAAAAAGCCAAAAAGAGGTCAAAACCCAAGACCGCCGTCCAATGACACGCAAACACACACATAGCAAACCGCAGTAGGTAGAAACGCGCTAGAACTTACGGACTCGATTCTCGACATACGGAGACCGAAAGTTATCGCCAGCTTTGCAAAAAACTCGCCAACACTTAGGCAAAAAGCCAAAAAGAGGTCAAAAAAAGACCGCACCACCGTCCCAATGACACGCAAACACACACATAGCACCGCCAGAGTAATAGACACGCGTTAGAACTTACGGACTCGATTCCTCACATACGGAGATCGAAAGTTATCGCCCAGCTTTGCAAAACTCGCCAACACTTAGGCAAAAAGCCAAAAAGAGGTCAAAACCAAGACCTACCGTCCAATGACACGCAAACACACACATAGCACCGCTGTAGGTATATAGACACGTTAGAACTTACTTTTAACTCGATTCGACATACGGAGACCGAAAGTTATCGCCAGCTTTGCAAAAACTCACCAACACTAAGGTAAAAAGTCGAAAATGAAGTCAGAACCCGCACCGGCCGTCCGAATGACACGCAAACATACATAGCACCGCGTAGGTAATAGACACACGTTAGAACTTACGGGACTCGATTCCGACATACGAAGACCGAGTTATCGCCCAGTTTGCAAAACTTGCCAACACTTAGGCAAAAAGCCGAAAAAGAGGTCAAAACCCAGACCGCTTTCCAATGACATGCAAAACACACATATAGACCGCTAGAGGTAATGTAAATAGACACGTTAGAACTTACGGGACTCGATTCCGACATACGGAGACCGAGTTATCGCCCAGTTTGCAAAACTCGCCAACACTTGGGCAAAAAGCCAAAATGAGGTCAGAACCTGCACCGGCTGTCTGAATGACACGCAAACACACACATAGCTCCGCGTAGGTAATAGACACGCGTTAGAACTTACGGGATTCGATTCCGATATACAGAGACCGAGTTATCGCCCAGTTTGCAAAACTCGCCAACACTTAGGCAAAAAGCCGAAAAAGAGGTCAAAATCCGCACCTACCATCGTCCAAATGACACGCTTTAAAACACACACATAGCACCGCTTAGGGTATATACACACGTTAGAACGCATTTAACTCGATTCCGACATACGGAGACCGAAAGTTATCGCCCTGTGTTGCAAAACTCGCCAACACTTAGGCAAAAAGCCAAAAAGAAGTCTAAACCCAAGACCCGCCGTCCAATGACACACACACACACACATAGCAATCGCAGAGGTAATAGAAACGCGCTAGAACTTACGGATTCGATTCCACATACGGAGATCGAAGTTATCGCCAGCTTTGCAAAAAGTCGCCAACACTTAGGCAAAAAGCCAAAAAGAGGTCAAAACCCGCACCGACCGTCCAATGAGACGCAAACACACACATAGCAACCGCCAGAGGTAATAGACACGCCGTTAGAACTTATCGGACTCGATTCCGACATACGGAGACCGAAAGTTATCGCCCAGCTTTGCAAAACTCGCCAACACTTAGACAAAAAGCCAAAAAGAGGTCAAAACCAAAGACCTACCGTCCCAATGACACGCAAACACACACATAGCATCGCAGAGGTAATAGACACGCTAGAACTTACGGACTCGATTCCGACATACGGAGACCGAGTTATCGCCCAGTTTGCAAAACTCGCCAACACTTAGGCAAAAAACCGAAAATAAGGTCAAAACCCGCACCGGCCGTCCGAATGACACGCAAACACACACATAGCACCGCGTAGGTATAGACACGCGTTAGAACTTACGGAACTCGATTCCGACATACGGAGACCGAGTTATCGCCCAGTTTACAAAACTCACCAACACTAAGGTAAAAAGCCAAAAATGAAGTCAGAACCCGCACTGGCCGTCCGAATGACACGCAAACATACATAGCACCGCGTAGGTAATAGACACACGTTAGAACTTACGGGACTCGATTCCGACATACGAAGACCGAGTTATCGCCCAGTTTGCAAAACTTGCCAACACTTAGGCAAAAAGCCGAAAAAGAGGTCAAAACCCGCACCGGCCTTCTGAATGACATGCAAACACACACATAGCACCGCGTAGGTAATAGAAACGAGTTAGAACTTACGGGACTCGATTCCGACATACGGAGACCGAGTTATCGCCCAGTTTGCAAAACTCGCCAACACTTGGGCAAAAAGCCAAAATGAGGTCAGAACCTGCACCGGCTGTCTGAATGACACGCAAACACACACATAGCTCCGCGTAGGTAATAGACACGCGTTAGAACTTACGGGATTCGATTCCAACATACAGAGACCGAGTTATCGCCCAGTTTGCAAAACTCGCCAACACTTAGGCAAAAAGCCGAAAAAGAGGTCAAAACCCGCACCGGCCGTCCGAATGACTCGCAAACACACATATAGGACCGCGTAGGTAATAGACACACGTTAGAACTTACGGGACTCGATTCCGACATACGGAGACCGAGTTATCGCCCAGTTTGCAAAACTCGCCAACACTTTTGCAAAAAGCCGAAAAAGAAGTCTAAACCCGCACTAGCCGTCCGAATGACACGCAAACACACACATAGCACCGCATAGGTAATAGAAACGCGTTGGAACTTACGGGACTCGATTCCGACACACAGAGACCGAGTTATCGCCCAGTTTGAAAAACTCGCCAACACTAAGGCAAAAAGCCGAAAATGAGATCAAAACCCGCACCGGCCGCCGAATGACACGCAAACACACACATAGCACCGTGTAGGTAATAAGACACACGTTAGAACTTACGGACTCGATTCCTACATACGGAGACCGAAAGTTATAGCCTGGGCTTTGCAAAACTCGCCAACAATTAGGCAAAAAGCCAAAATGAGGTCAAAACCCGCACCTACCTACCGTCCGAATGACACGCAAACACACACATAGCACCGCCAGAGGTAATAGACACGCTTTAGAACTTACGGACTCGATTCGACATACGGAGACCAATTCCTACATAATAAGGAGATACGTTAAAACGAAAAACAACGCTTTGTTAAAGAAATTGTGAAGATGAGTTTTATAATTATGTTTGAATTAAGATTTTGGGTGATGGTATATTTTGATGATTAAAAATATGTTTTGACATATGTAATGAATATAGATATGCTATCATATTCTATGCATAATTAACCATTTAAGATCAAGTGTCGAGATAAGTTAATGCGTGCACATAACGTGCTCGATAAAATGCCCAAGAGTAATAGTGTTTTCTAAACTTTGGTATACAAAGTGTCTAACTAATGGCTAATATTGATATCTAAGTATGAAAAGATGATAATACAAGAATAATAATGGAAAGAAATCGAAAAGGGTAATTTTTGATTTATGAAGGAAAATTAAACATGTAAACAATTTGTTGAATATGCATTTTGAAACCAAATTGGTAAAATAAAATGGTGATATATATATTACATTAAACTACAAGTGAGAGATAGTCTAGCATGTGTGGTGATGAAAATGAAAATGAAAATAAAACCGAAGTCAGTATATAAAACATGCTTAGATGTCTATAAAGATATTATAAAGGATAATAAGATAAAGTAAGGTCTTAGAATAAATTTGACCATGAGATCGAGTATTGATTTTATTTATTATCAATCTCGTGACATGCAGTAGGTTGTGCAAGGACGCCAAGTATTAGCGTGTTGGTAAAACGCCTAGAAGGCAAGTCTTTTCGCCTTTTTGCTATGTGAACTTGATGATGATCTCGCTTTAAAATTTTTTAGTGTATGATGTATTATATATGTCAAAAGTATGAAATGTGAAAGTCAATCTATGACTATGATGATTGAACTATGAATGTTGATTGAGTAAGGAACTCAATCTTTATAGTTGTTATGTGAACTATAACATATATGCTATGTTTGTTTATGATTATTCTTGTATGTTGAGCATGTTATTATGTGCTACGTGATGCATGAAAACTGTTAGATTTTGTTGAGCTGTCGAGCTCATTCTTGCAAATAACCATTTTTGCAAATTCAAGAATTGAAGGTAACGCTATGTGCTACTTGATTGTTATAGATCAAAAGTGATATATGAAGATTTAATATCCTAGCTAAGTTGTTATTCTTGTAAACCATGTCTAATGTTTCGAATAATGTATTAATGTTGAATTGTAATATTGATTTGCTAATGTAAACTATTGTAGTATTAAAATGATTTCTAGATATTTAGATGTAAAAAGGTCAAGGTTTTGGGAACGAGGATAGTTTGTAATAGAAAATTTTAATTATTCTGCAAATTTCAATGGTTGTATTACCGTTTAATGATGTAAAATTAGAGGTTGAATGTATTATTAACGACCGAAGTCAAGAATTTAAATTGTAGGAATTTTGGGGTCGTTACACAAACACACACATAGTACCGCTTAGGTAATAGACACGCGTTAGAACTTACGGGACTCGATTCCGACATACGGAGACCGAGTTATCGCCCAGTTTGCAAAACTCGTCAACACTTAGGCAAAAAGCAAAAAATGAGATCAGAACCTGCACCGGCCGTCTGAATAACACGCAAACACACACATAGCACCGCGTAGGTAATAGACACGCGTTAGAACTTACGGGACTCGATTCCGACATACGAAGACCGAGTTATCGCCCAGTTTGCAAAACTCGCCAACACTTAGGCAAAAAGCCGAAAAAGAGGTCAAAACCCGCACCGACCGTTCAAATGACACGCAAACACACACATAGCACCGCAGTAGGTAATAGACACGCTGTTAGAACTTTCGGACTCGATTCCGATATACGGAGAACGAAAGTTATCGCCGCCAGCTTTTCAAAACTCGCCAACACTTACGTAAAAAGCTTAAAATGAGGTCGTAACCCGCACCGCACCATTCAATGACACGCAAAACACACACATAGCACCGCAGAGGTAATAGACACGCGTTAGAACTTACGGACTCGATTCGACATACGAAGACCGAAAGTTATCGCCCAGCTTTTGCAAAACTCGCCAACACTTAGCAAAAAAGTCAAAAGAGGTCAAAACCCGCACCTACCGCATTTAATGACACAAAAACACACACATAGCACCGCGTAGGTAATAGACACGCGTTAGAACTTTCGGACTCGATTCACATACGGAGACCGAAAGTTATCGCCAGCTTTGCAAAACTCGCCAACACTTAGGCAAAAAGCCAAAAAGAGGTCAAAACCGCGCCTCCAATGACAGTCCACAATCCAATGACACGCAAAACACACACATAGCAATCGCTGAGAGGTAATAGACACACGTTAGAACTTACGGACTCGATTCCGACATACGGAGACCGAAAGTTATCGCCAGCTTTGCAAAAACTCGCCAACACTTAGGCAAAAAGCCAAAAAGAGGTCAAAACCCGCACCGCCAGTCCAATGACACGCAAACACACACATAGCACCGCCAGTAGGTATATAGAAACGCATTAGAACTTACGGACTCGATTTCCGACATACGGAGACCGAAAGTTATCGCCAGCTTTGCAAAACTCGCCAACACTTAGGCAAAAAAAGCCAAAAGAGGTCAAAACCCTCAAGACCTACCGTCCAATGACACGCAAAACACACACACATAGCACCGCCAGAGGTAATAGACACGCGTTAGAACTTACGGACTCGATTCCGACATACGGAGACCGAAAGTTATCGCCAGCTTTGCAAAACTCGCCAACACTTAGGCAAAAAGCCAAAAAGAGGTCAAAACCCAGACCGGCCGTCCAATGACACGCAAAAACACACACATATAGCACCGCTGTAGGTAATAGAAACGCATTAGAACTTACGGACTCGATTCCGACATATACGGAGACCGAAAGTTATCGCCAGCTTTGCAAAAACTCGCCAACACTTAGGCAAAAAGCCAAAATGAGGTCAAAACCCAAGACTACCGTCCCAATGACACGCAAAACACACACATAGCACCGCAGAGGTATAGACACGCGTTAGAACTTACGGACTCGATTCCGACATACGGAGACCGAAAGTTATCGCCAGCTTTGCAAAACTCGCCAACACTTAGGCAAAAAGCCAAAATGAGGTCAAAACCCGCACCTACCGTCCAATGACACGCAAACACACACATAGCACCGCAGTAGGTATAGACACGTTAGAACTTACGGACTCGATTCCGACATACGGAGACCGAAAGTTATCGCCAGCTTTTTGCAAAACTCGCCAACACTTAGGCAAAAAAGCCAAAATGAGGTCAAAACCCGCACCTACCGTCCAATGACACGCAAACACACACACATAGCACCGCAGTAGGTAATAGACACACGCTAGAACTTACGGACTCGATTCCGACATACGGAGACCGAAAGTTATCGCCAGCTTTGCAAAACTCGCCAACACTTAGGCAAAAAGCCAAAAAGAAGTCTCAAACCCGCACCTACCGTCCAATGACACGCAAACACACACATAGCACCGCGTAGGTAATAGACACGTTAGAACTTACGGACTCGATTCACATACGGAGACCGAAAGTTATCGCCGCTTGCAAAACTCGCCAACACTTAGGCAAAAAAGTCAAAAAGAGGTCAAAACCCGCACCTACCGTCCCAATGACACGCAAACACACACATAGCACCGCAGGTAGGTAATAGACACGCTGTTAGAACTTACGGACTCGATTCGACATACGACCGAGACCGAAGTTATCGCCAGCTTTGCAAAATCTCGCCAACACTTAGGCAAAAAGCCAAAATGAGGTCAAACCCGCACCTACCGTCTCAATGACACGCAAAACACACACATAGCACCGCTGAGGTAATAGACACGCTGTTAGAACTTACGGACTCGATTCCGGACATACGGAGACCGAAAGTTATCGCCCAGCTTTGCAAAACTCGCCAACACTTAGGCAAAAAGCCCAAAAAGAGGTCAAAACCCGCAAGACCCAAGTCAATCAATGACACGCACGCAAACACACACATAGCATCGCAGAGGTAATAGACACGCTAGAACTTACGGACTCGATTCCGACATACGGAGACCGAAGTTATCGCCCAGCTTTGCAAAACTCGCCAACACTTAGGCAAAAAAGCCAAAAAGAGGTCAAAACCCGCACCTACCGTCCAATGACACGCAAACACACACACATAGCACCGCCAGAGGTAATAGACACGATTAGAACTTACGGACTCGATTCGACATACGGAGACCGAAAGTTATCGCAGCTTTGCAAAACTCGCCAACACTTAGGCAAAAAGCCAAAATGAGGTCAAAACCCGCACCTACCGTCCAATGACACACGCAAACACACACATAGCACCGCCAGTAGGTAATAGACACGCTGTTAGAACTTACGGACTCGATTCCGACATACGGAGACCGAAGTTATCGCCAGCTTTGCAAAACTCGCCAACACTTAGAAAAAAAGCCAAAAAAGAGGTCAAAACCAAGACCTACCGTCCAATGACACGCAAACACACACATAGCACCGCTGAGTAGGTATAGACACGCTGCTAGAACTTACGGACTCGATTCGACATACGGAGACCGAAAGTTATCGCCAGCTTTGCAAAACTCGCCAACACTTAGGCAAAAAGCCAAAATGAGGTCAAAACCCGCACCTACCGTCCAATGACACGCAAACACACACATAGCACCGCAGAGGTAATAGATACACGCTTAGAACTTACGGACTCGATTCGACATACGGAGACCGAAAGTTATCGCCCAATTTGCAAAACTCGCCAACACTTAGGCAAAAAGCCAAAATGAGGTCAAAACCCGCACCTCATCATCCAATGACACGCGCACACACACATAGCACCGCTGTAGTAGGTAATAGACACACGTTAGAACTTTACGGACTCGATTTCACATACGGAGACCGAAAGTTATCGCCAGTTTTGCAAAACTCGCCAACACTTAGGCAAAAAGCCAAAATGAGGTCAAAACCCGCACCTACCGTCGAATGACACGCAAAACACACACATAGCACCGCAGTAGGTAATAGACACGCTGTTAGAACTTACGGACTCGATTCCGACATACGGAGACCGAAAGTTATCGCCCAGCTTTGCAAAACTCGCCAACACTTAGGCAAAAAGCCAAAAAGAGGTCAAAACCCGCACCTACCGTCCAAATGACACGCAAACACACACATAGCACCGCCAGAGGTAATAGACACGCATTAGAACTTACGGACTCGATTCTCGACATACGGAGACCGAAAGTTATCGCCCAGCTTTGCAAAAACTCGCCAACACTTAGGCAAAAAGCCAAAAAGAGGTCAAAACCCAAGACCTACCGTCCAATGACACGCAAACACACACATAGCACCGCTGCAGAGGTAATAGACAACGCTGTTAGAACTTACGGACTCGATTCGACATACGGAGACCGAAAGTTATCGCCAGCTTTGCAAAACTCGCCAACACTTAGGCAAAAAGCCAAAATGAGGTCAAAACCCAAGACCTACGTCCGTCCAATGACACGCAAACACACACATAGCACCGCCAGAGGTATATACACGCTGTTAGACTTTACGGACTCGATTCCGACATACGGAGACCGAAGTTATCGCCAGCTTTGCAAAACTCGCCAACACTTAAGCAAAAAGTCAAAAATGAGGTCAAAACCCGCACCTACCGTCCCAATGACACGCAAACACACACATAGCACCGCAGAGGTATAGACACGCGTTAGAACTTACGGACTCGATTCGACATACGGAGACCGAAGTTATCGCCCAATTTGCAAAACTCGCCAACACTTAGGCAAAAAGCCAAAATGAGGTCAAAACCAAGACCTACCGTCCGAATGACACGCAAACACACACATAGCACCGCTGAGAGGTAATAGACACGCTAGAACTTACGGACTCGATTCGACATACGGAGACCGAAAGTTATCGCCAGCTTTGCAAAACTCGCCAACACTTAGGCAAAAAGCCAAAAAAGAGGTCAAACCCAAGACCTACCGTCTCCAATGACACGCAAACACACACATACAACCGCAGAGGTAGGTAATAGACACGCGTTAGAACTTACGGACTCGATTCCGACATACGGAGACCGAGTTATCGCCCAGTTTGCAAAACTCGCCAACACTTAGGCAAAAAGCCAAAATGAGGTCAAAACCCGCACCTACCGGGTCCAATGACACACGCAAACACACACATAGCACCGCAGTAGGTAATAGACACGCGCTAGAACTTACGGACTCGATTCGACATAGAGAGACCGAAGTTATCGCCAGCTTTGCAAAACTCGCCAACACTTAGGCGAAAAGCCAAAAATGAGGTCAAAACCCGCACCGACCGTCCGAATGACACGCAAACACACATAGCACCGCGTAGGTATAGACACGCGTTAGAACTTACGGACTCGATTCGACATACGGAGACCGAGTTATCGCCAGCTTTGCAAAACTCGCCAACACTTAGGCAAAAAGCCAAAAAGAGGTCAAAACCCAAGACCGGCCGTCCAATGACACGCAAACACACACATAGCACCGCCAGAGGTAATAGACACGCTGTTAGAACTTACGGACTCGATTCCGACATACGGAGACCGAAAGTTATCGCCGCTTTGCAAAACTCGCCAACACTTAGGCAAAAAGCCAAAAAGAGGTCAAAACCCGACCTACTCCGTCATTCAATGACACGAATGAAAACACACACATAGCACCGCTGAGGTAAGGTAATACACGCATTAGAACTTACGGACTCGATTCCGACATACGGAGACCGAAAGTTATCGCCCAGCTTTGCAAAACTCGCCAACACTTAGGCAAAAAGCCAAAATGAGGTCAAAACCCGCACCTACCGTCCAATGACACGCAAAACACACACATAGCACCGCCAGGTAGGTAATAGATACACGTTAGAACTTACGGACTCGATTCCGACATACGGAGACCGAAGTTATCGCCAGCTTTGCAAAACTCGCCAACACTTAGCAAAAAGCCAAAAAGAGGTCAAAACCCGCACCTACCGTCCAATGACACGCAAACACACACATAGCACCGCCAGAGGTATAGACACGATTGCTAGAACTTACGGACTCGATTTCGACATACGGAGACCGAAAGTTATCGCCAAGCTTGCAAAACTCGCCAACACTTAGGCAAAAAGCCAAAATGAGGTCAAAACCCGCTTGACCTACCGTCCAATGACACGCACACACACACACACATAGCACCGCAGTAGGTAATAGACACGCCGCTAGAACTTACGGACTCGACTCGATTCGACATACGGAGACCGAAAGTTATCGCCCAATTTGCAAAACTCGCCAACACTTAGGCAAAAAAGCCAAAATGAGGTCAAAACCCGCACCTACCGCTCAATGACACGCAAAACACACACATAGCACCGCCAGAGGTAATAGACACGCGTTAGAACTTACGGACTCGATTCGACATACGGAGACCGAAAGTTATCGCCAAGTTTGCAAAACTCGCCAACACTTAGGCAAAAAGCCAAAAATGAGGTCAAAACCCGCACCTACCGGTCCAATGACACGCAAAACACACACATAGCACCGCCAGAGGTATAGACACGTTAGAACTTACGGACTCGATTCCGACATACGGAGACCGAAAGTTATCGCCAGCTTTGCAAAACTCGCCAACACTTAAGCAAAAAGCCAAAAAGAGGTCAAAACCCGACCGGCCGTCCAATGACACGCAAACACACACATAGCACCGCTGTAGGTAATAGACACGCGTTAGAACTTACGGACTCGATTCCACATACGGAGACCGAAAGTTATCGCCAGCTTTGCAAAACTCGCCAACACTTAGGCAAAAAAAAGCCAAAAGAGGTCAAAACCCACACCTACCGTCCAATGACACGCAAACACACACATAGCATCGCTGTAGGTGAGGTAATACACACGTTAGAACTTACGGACTCGATTCGACATACGGAGACCGAAGTTATCGCCAGCTTTGCAAAACTCGCCAACACTTAGGCAAAAAGCCAAAAAGAGGTCAAAAAATCAGCACCTACCTGAGTCCGAATGACACGCAAACACACACATAGCACCGCAGTAGGTAATAGATAACGCGATTAGAACTTACGGACTCGATTCCGACATACGGAGACCGAAAGTTATCGCCCAGCTTTGCAAAACTCGCCAACACTTAGGCAAAAAAGCCAAAATGAGGTCAAAACCCGCACCTACCGTCTCAATGACACGCAAACACACACATAGCATATCGCTGTAGGTAATAGACACGCGTTAGAACTTACGGACTCGATTCCGACATACGGAGACCGAAAGTTATCGCCAGCTTTGCAAAACTCGCCAACACTTAAGCAAAAAGCCAAAAAGAGGTCAAAACCCAAGACCTACCGTCCAATGACACGCAAACACACACATAGCACCGCAGAGGTAATAGAAACGCATTAGAACTTACGGACTCGATTCCGACATACGGAGACCGAAAGTTATCGCCAGCTTTGCAAAACTCGCCAACACTTAGGCAAAAAGCCAAAATGAGGTCAAAAACCCGACCTACCGTCCCAATGACACGCAAACAAACACACACATAGCACCGCAGTAGGTAATAGACACGCTGCTAGAACTTACGGACTCGATTCCGACATACGGAGACCGAGTTATCGCCCAGTTTGCAAAACTCGCCAACACTTAGGCAAAAAGCCTAAAAAGAGGTCAAAACCCGCACCAGCAGTCCGAATGACACGCAAACACACACATAGCACCGTGTAGGTAATAGACACGCGTTAGAACTTACGGGACTCGATTCCGACATACGGAGACCGAGTTATCGCCCAGTTTGCAAAACTCGCCAACACTTAGGCAAAAAGCCAAAAATGAGGTCAAAACCCGCACCGACCGTCCGAATGACACGCAAACACACACATAGCACCGCGTAGGTAATAGACACGCGTTAGAACTTACGGGACTCGATTCCGACATACGGAGACCGAGTTATCGCCAGCTTTGCAAAACTCGCCAACACTTAGGCAAAAAGCCAAAAAGAAGTCAAAACCCGACCGCCTAACCGTCCAATGACACACAAACACACACATAGACACGCGCAGTAGGTAATAGAAACACGTTAGAACTTACGGACTCGATTCTCACATACGGAGACCGAAAGTTATCGCCTTTGCAAAAACTCGCCAACACTTAGGCAAAAAGCCCAAAATGAGGTCAAAACCCGCACCGACCGTCCGAATGACACGCAAACACACACATAGCACCGCTGTAGGTAATAGACACAGTTAGAACTTAGAACTTACATACGGGACTCGATTCGACATACGGAGACCGAAAGTTATCGCCCAGCTTTGCAAAACTCGCCAACACTTAGAACTTACACTTAGGCAAAAAGCCAAAATGAGGTCAAAAACTCCGCACACTACCCGTCCAATGACACGCAAACACACACATATAGCACCGCTGTGAGGTAATATAGACACGCGTTAGAACTTACGGACTCGATTCCGACATACGGAGACCGAAAGTTATCGCCATTTTGCAAAACTCGCCAACACTTAGGCAAAAAGCCAAAAAGAGGTCAAAACCAAGACCTACCGTCCAATGACACGCAAAACACACACATAGTAATCGCAGAGGTAATAGACACGCTAGAAGAACTTACGGACTCGATTTCGACATACGGAGACCGAAGTTATCGCCAGCTTTGCAAAACTCGCCAACACTTAGGCAAAAAGCCAAAAAGAGGTCAAAACCGCGACCGCCGTCCGAATGACACGCAAACACACACATAGCACCGCTGTAGGTATATAGACACGATTAGAACTTACGGACTCGATTTCGACATACGGAGACCGAAAGTTATCGCCCAGCTTGCAGTAAAACTCGCCAACACTTAGCAAAAAGCCAAAATGAGGTCAAAACCCGCACCTACCGTCCAATGACACGCAAACACACACATAGCACCGCCAGAGGTAATAGACACGCTTAGAACTTACGGACTCGATTCACATACGGAGACCGAAGTTATCGCCCAGCTTTGCAAAACTCGCCAACACTTAGGCAAAAAGCCGAAAAAATGAGGTCAAAACCCGCACCTACCGTCCAATGACACGCAAACACACACATAGCACCGCCAGAGGTAATAGACACGCACGTTAGAACTTACGGACTCGATTCGACATACGGAGACCGAAGTTATCGCCCAATTTGCAAAACTCGCCAACACTTAGGCAAAAAGTCAAAAAGAGGTCAAAACCCGCACCTACCGTCCAATGACACGCAAAAACACACACATAGCACCGCTGTAGGTATATAGACACGCGTTAGAACTTACGGACTCGATTCCGACACATACGGAGACCGAAGTTATCGCCAATTTGCAAAACTCGCCAACACTTAGGCAAAAAGCCAAAATGAGGTCAAAACCCGCACCTACCGTCTCAATGACACGCAAAACACACACATAGCACCGCCAGAGGTAATAGACACACGTTAGAACTTACGGACTCGATTTCACATACGGAGACCGAAAGTTATCGCCAAGTTTGCAAAACTCGCCAACACTTAGGCAAAAAGCCAAAATGAGGTCAAAACCCCGCACCGCCGTCCCAATGACACGCAAACACACACATATCACCGCCAGAGGTAATAGTAAACGTTAGAACTTACGGACTCGATTCACATACGGAGACCGAAAGTTATCGCCAGCTTTTGCAAAAACTCGCCAACACTTAAGCAAAAAGCCAAAAAAAAAGGTCAAAACCCGCACCTACCGTCCAATGACACGCAAACACACACATAGCACCGCCAGAGGTATAGACACACGTTAGAACTTACGGACTCGATTCCGACATACGGAGACCGAGTTATCGCCCAGTTTACAAAACTCGCCAACACTTAGGCAAAAAGCCAAAATGAGGTCAAACCCGCACCTACCGTCCCAATGACACGCAAAAACACACACATAGCACCGCAGAGGTATATAGACACGCGTTAGAACTTACGGACTCGATTCGACATATACGGAAACCGAAAGTTATCGCCCGCTTGCAAAACTCGCCAACACTTAGGCAAAAAGCCAAAAAGAAGTCAAAACCCGCACTAACCGTCCAATGACACGCAAAACACACACATAGCACCGCATAGGTAATATAAATGCGTTGGAACTTACGGGACTCGATTCCGACACGAGAGACCGAAAGTTATCGCCCAGTTTGAAAAATTCGCCAACACTAAGGCAAAAAGCCAAAAATGAGATCAAAACCCGCACCGGCCTCCGAATGACACGCAAACACACACATAGCACCGTGTAGGTAATAGACACGCGTTAGAACTTACGGGACTCGATTCCGACATACGGAGACCGAGTTATAGCCCAGTTTGCAAAACTCGCCAACAATTAGGCAAAAAGCCAAAAATGAGGTCAAAACCCGCACCGGCCGTCCGACTGACACGCAAACACACACATAGCACCGCATAGGTAATAGACACGCGTTAGAACTTACTGGACTCGATTCCGACATACGGAGACCAATTCCAACATAATGGAAGGAGATACGTTAAAAACGAAAAACAACGCTTTTGTTAAAGAAATTGTGAAGATGAGTTTTATAATTATGTTTGAATTAAGATTTTGGGTGATGGTATATTTTGATGATTAAAATATGTTTTGACATATGTAATGAATATAGATATGCGTTATCATATTCTATGCATAATTAACCATTTAAGATCAAGTGTTGAGATAAGTTAATGTGTGCACATAACGTGCTCGATAAAATGCCTAAGAGTAATAGTGTTTTCTAAACTTTGGTATACAAAGTGTCTAACTAATGGCTAATATTGGATATCTAAGTATGAAAAGATGATAATACAAGAATAATAATGGAAAGAAATCGAAAAGGGTAATTTTTGATTTATGAAGGAAAATTAAACATGTAAACAATTTGTTGAATATGCATTTTTGAAACCAAATTGGTAAAATAAAATGGTGTGATATACGCACATTAAACTACAAGTGAGATAGTCTAGCATGTGTGGTGATGAAAATGAAAATGAAAATAAAACCGAAGTTGTATATATAAAACATGCTTAGATGTCTATAAAGATATTATAAAGGATAATAAGATAAAGTAAGGTCTTAGAATAAATTTGACCATGAGATTGAGTATTGATTTTATTTATTATCAATCTCGCATACAGTGTAGGTTGTGCAAGGACGCGAAGTATTAGCGTGTTGGTAAAACGCCGGTAAAGGCAAGTCTTTCAGTTCCTTTATTCTGACATACGGAGAACGAGTTATCGCCCAGTTTTCAAAACTCGCTAACACTTACGCAAAAAGCTTAAAATGAGTTCGTAACTCCGCACCTACCGTCCAATGACACGCAAACACACACATAGCACCGCCAGAGGTAATGACACACGTTAGAACTTACGGACTCGATTCCGACATACGAAGATCGAAAGTTATCGCCCAGCTTTGCAAAACTCGCCAACACTTAGGCAAAAAGTCAAAAGAGGTCAAAACCCGCACCGACCTACCGTCATCGAATGACACGTAAACACACACACATAGCACCGTAGGTAATAGACACGCAGCGTTAGAACTTTCGGGACTCGATTCGACATACGGAGACCGAAAGTTATCGCCCAGATTGCAAAAACTCGCCAACACTTAGCAAAAAGCAAAAAAGAGGTTAAAACTGCAGCACCAGAGTCCGAATGACACGCAAACACACACACATAGCAATCGCTGTAGGTAATAGACACGCATTAGAACTTACGGACTCGATTCCGACATACGGAGACCGAAAGTTATCGCCAGCTTTGCAAAAACTCGCCAACACTTAGGCAAAAAGCCAAAAATGAGGTCAAACCCGCACCTGCCGTCCGAATGACATGCAAACACACACATAGCAATCGTAGGTAATAGACACGCGTTAGAACTTACGGACTCGATTCCGACATACGGAGACCGAAAGTTATCGCCAGCTTTTGCAAAAAAACTCGCCAACACTTAAGCAAAAAGCGTAAAAATGAGGTCAAAACCCGACACCTACCGTCCAATGACACAAAAACACACACATAGCACCGCTGTGAGGTATAGACACACGTTAGAACTTACGGAACTCGATTCCGACATACGGAGACCGAGTTATCGCCCAGTTTACAAAACTCACCAACACTTAGCAAAAAGCCAAAATGAGGTCAAAACCCGCACCTACCGTCCAATGACACGCAAACACACACATAGCACCGCCAGAGGTATAGACACGCACGTTAGAACTTACGGACTCGATTCGACATACGGAGACCGAAAGTTATCGCCCAGTTTGCAAAACTCGCCAACACTTTTGCAAAAAGCCAAAAAAGAAGTCTAAACCCGCACTAACTGTCCGAATGACACGCAAACACACACATAGCACCGCGTAGGTAATAGAACGCGTTGAACTTACGGACTTGATTCACATACGGAGACCGAAGTTATCGCCCATTTTGAAAAACTCGCCAACACTTAGGCAAAAAGTCGAAAAATGAGATCAAAACCCACACCTACCCGCCCAAATGACACGCAAAAAACACACATAGTAATAGCAGGTGTAGGTAATAGACACGCGTTAGAACTTACGGTACTCGATTCCGACATACGGAGACCGAGTTATAGCCCAGTTTGCAAAACTCGCCAACAATTAGGCAAAAAGCCGAAAATGAGGTCAAAACCCGCACCGACCGTCCGAATGACACGCAAACACACACATAGCACCGCGTAGGTAATAGAAACGCGTTAGAACTTACGGGACTCGATTCGACATATAGAGACCAATTCCAACATACTGAAGGAGATACGTTAAAAACGAAAACAACGCTTTTGTTAAAGAAATTGTGAAGATGAGTTTTATAATTATGTTTGAATTAAGATTTTGGGTGATGGTATATTTTGATGATTAAAATATGTTTTGACATATGTAATGAATATAGATATGCTATCATATTCTATGCATAATTAACCATTTAAGATCAAGTGTTGAGATAAGTTAATGTGTGCACATAACGCGGCTCGATAAAATGCCCAAGAGTAATAGTGTTTTCTAAACTTTGGTATACAAAGTGTCTAACTAATGGCTAATATTGGATATCTAAGTATGAAAAGATGATAATACAAGAATAATAATGGAAAGAAATCGAAAAGGGTAATTTTTGATTTATGAAGGAAAATTAAACATGTAAACAATTTGTTGAATATGCATTTTGAAACCAAATTGGTAAAATAAAATGGTGTGATATACGCACATTAAACTACAAGTGAGATAGTCTAGCATGTGTGGTGATGAAAATGAAAATGAAAATAAAACCGAAGTTGCATATAAAACATGCTTAGATGTCTATAAAGATATTATAAAGGATAATAAGATAAAGTAAGGTCTTAGAATAAATTTGACCATGAGATTGAGTATTGATTTTATTTATTATCAATCTCGACACAAATGTAGGTTGTGCAAGGACGCCAAGTATTAGCGTGTTGGTAAAACGCCCAGTAAAGGCAAGTCTTTCGCCTTTATTTCGACATACGGAGAACGAAAGTTATCGCCCAGTTTTCAAAACTCGCTAACACTTACGCAAAAAGCTTAAAATGAGTTCGTAACCCGCACCGCCGTCCAATGACACGCAAACACACACATAGCACCGCTGTAGGTAATAGACACGCGTTAGAACTTACGGACTCGATTCGACATACGAAGACCGAGTTATCGCCCAGTTTGCAAAACTCGCCAACACTTAGGCAAAAAGCCGAAAAAGAGGTCAAAACCCGCACCGGCCGTCCGAATGACACGCAAACACACACATAGCACCGCGTAGGTAATAGACACGCGTTAGAACTTACGGGACTCGATTTCGACATACGGAGACCGAGTTATCGCCCAGTTTGCAAAACTCGCCAACACTTAGGCAAAAAGCCGAAAATGAGGTCAAAACCCGCACCGTACCGTCCAATGACACGCAAACACACACATAGCACCGCGTAGGTAATAGACACGCGTTAGACCTTACGGGACTCGATTCCGACATACGGAGACCGAGTTATCGCCCAGTTTGCAAAACTCGCCAACACTTGGGCGAAAAGCCGAAAATGAGGTCAAAACCCGCACCGACCGTCCGAATGAGACGCAAACACACACATAGCACCGCGTAGGTAATAGACACGCGTTAGAACTTACGGGACTCGATTCCGACATACGGAGACCGAGTTATCGCCCAGTTTGCAAAACTCGCCAACACTTAGGCAAAAAGCCGAAAAAGAGGTCAAAACCCGCACCGACCGTCCGAATGAGACACAAACACACACATAGCACCGCGTAGGTAATAGACACGTTAGAACTTACTGGACTCGATTCCGACATACGGAGACCGAGTTATCGCCCAGTTTGCAAAACTCGCCAACACTTAGGCAAAAAGCCGAAAAAGAAGGTCAAACCCAAGACCGGCCGTCCAATGACACGCAAAACACACACATATAGCACCGCAGAGGTATAGTACACGCGTTAGAACTTACGGGACTCGATTCCGACATACGGAGACCGAGTTATCGCCCATTTTGCAAAACTCGCCAACACTTAGGCAAAAAGTCGAAAATGAGGTCAAAACCCACACCAACCGTCCAAATGACACGCAAACACACACATAGCACCGTGTAGGTAATAGACACGCGTTAGAACTTACGGGACTCGATTCCGACATACGGAGACCGAGTTATCGCCCAGTTTGCAAAACTCACCAACACTTGGGCAAAAAGCCAAAATGAGGTCAAAACCCGCACCAGCCGTCCGAATGACACGCAAACACACACATAGCACCGTAGGTAATAGAAACGCGTTAGAACTTACGGACTCGATTCGACATACGGAGACCGAAAGTTATCGCCAGCTTTGCAAAACTCGCCAACACTTAGGCAAAAAGCCGAAAATGAGGTCAAAACCCGCACCGACCGTCCAATGACACGCAAACACACACATAGCATCGCAGTAGGGTAATAGACACGTTAGAACTTACGGACTCGATTCGACATACGGAGACCGAAAGTTATCGCCAGCTTTGCAAAACTCGCCAACAATTAGGCAAAAAGCCAAAAATGAGGTCAAAACCCGCACCGGCCGTCCGACTGACACGCAAACACACACATAGCACCGCATAGGTAATAGACACGCGTTAGAACTTACTGGACTCGATTCCGACATACGGACACCGAGTTATCGCCCAGTTTGCAAAACTCGCCAACACTTAGGCAAAAAGCCGAAAATGATGTCAAAACCCGCACCGACCGTCCGAATGACACGCAAACACACACATAGCACCGCAGTAGGTAATAGACACATTAGAAACTTACGGACTCGATTCGACATACGGAGACCGAAAGTTATCGCCCAGCTTTGCAAAACTCGCCAACACTTAGGCAAAAAGCCAAAAAGAGGTCAAAACCCGCACTTACCGGACCGTCCGTCCAATGACACGCAAAACACACACATAGCACCGCTGTAGGTAATATAGACACGTTAGAACTTACGGACTCGATTCGACATACGGAGATCGAAAGTTATCGCCATTTTGCAAAAACTCGCCAACACTTAGGCAAAAAGCCAAAATGAGGTCAAAACCCGCACCTACCGTCAATCAATGACACGCAAACACACACATAGCACCGCTGTAGGTAATAGACACGTTAGAACTTACGGACTCGATTCCGACATACGGAGACCGAAAGTTATCGCGCCAGCTTTGCAAAACTCGCCAACACTTTAGGCAAAAAGCCAAAATGAGGTCAAAACCCGCACCTACCGTCCAATGACACGCAAACACAAACACACACACATAGCACCGCCAGAGGTAGAGGTAATAGACACGCGTTAGAACTTACGGACTCGATTTCGACATACGGAGACCGAAAGTTATCGCCCATTTGCAAAACTCGCCAACACTTAGGCAAAAAAAAGTCAAAATGAGGTCAAAAACCGCACCTACCGTCATCCAATGACACGCAAAACACACACATAGCACCGCTGAGAGGTAATAGACACGCTGCGTTAGAACTTACGGACTCGATTCCGACATACGGAGACCGAAAGTTATCGCCAGCTTTGCAAAACTCGCCAACACTTAGGCAAAAAGTCAAAATGAGGTCAAACCCGCACCTACCGTCTCAATGACACGCAAAACACACACATAGCACCAGTAGGTAATAGAACGCGTTAGAACTTACGGACTCGATTCACATACGGAGACCGAAAGTTATCGCCCAGCTTTGCAAAACTCGCCAACACTTAGGCAAAAAGCCAAAATGAGGTCAAAACCCCAGACCTATCCGTCCGAATGACACGCAAACACACACATAGCACCGCCAGAGGTAATAGACACGCGTTAGAACTTACGGACTCGATTTCGACATACGGAGACCGAAAGTTATCGCCAGCTTTGCAAAAACTCGCCAACACTTAGGCAAAAAGCCGAAAAAGAGGTCAAAACCCAAGACTCGACGGCCGTCCGAATGACACGCAAAACACACATAGCACCGCTGTAGGTAATAGACACGCGTTAGAACTTACGGACTCGATTCGACATACGGAGACCGAAAGTTATCGCCCAGCTTTGCAAAACTCGCCAACACTTAGGCAAAAAAGCCCAAAATGAGGTCAAAACCCGCACCTACCGTCCAATGACACGCAAACACACACATAGCACCGCAGTAGGTAATAGACACACGTTAGAACTTACGGACTCGATTCGACATATACGGAGACCGAAAGTTATCGCCAGCTTTGCAAAACTCGCCAACACTTAGGCAAAAAAGCCAAAAAGAGGTCAAACCCGCACCGGCCGTTCAATGACACGCAAAACACACACATAGCACCGCTGTAGGTAATAGAAACGCTGTTAGAACTTACGGACTCGATTCCGACATACGGAGACCGAAAGTTATCGCCATTTTGCAAAAACTCGCCAACACTTAGGCAAAAAGCCAAAAATGAGGTCAAAACCGCACCTACCGTCCAATGACACGCAAAACACACACATAGCACCGTGTAGGTAATAGACACGACTCGATTAGAACTTACGGACTCGATCTCGACATACGGAGACCAAAAGAAGTTATCGCCAGCTTTTGCAAAACTCGCCAACACTTAGGCAAAAAGCCGAAAATGAGGTCAAAAACCGCACCTACCGTCCAATGACACAAAAACACACACACATAGCACCGCGTAGGTAGGTAATGTGAGACACGCGCTAGAACTTACGGACTCGATTCGACATACGGAGACCGAAAGTTATCGCCCAGCTTGCAAAACTCGCCAACACTTAGGCAAAAAGCCAAAAAGAGGTCAAAACCAAGACCGTCCCTCCAATGACACGCAAACACACACATAGCACCGCTGTAGGTAATAGACACGCGTTAGAACTTACGGACTCGATTTCGACATACGGAGACCGAAAGTTATCGCCAGCTTTGCAAAACTCGCCAACACTTAGGCAAAAAGCCAAAAAGAGGTCAAAACCCGCACCTACCGTCCAATGACACGCAAACACACACATAGCACCGCCAGAGGTAATAGACACGCTGTTAGAACTTACGGACTCGATTCGACATACGGAGACCGAAAGTTATCGCCCAGCTTTGCAAAACTCGCCAACACTTAGGCAAAAAGCCAAAATGAGGTCAAAACCCAGACCCACCGTCCGAATGACACGCAAAACACACACATAGCACCGCTGTAGGTAATAGACACGCGTTAGAACTTACGGACTCGATTCGACATACGGAGACCGAAAGTTATCGCCCAGCTTTGCAAAAACTCGCCAACACTTAGGCAAAAAGCCAAAATGAGGTCAAAACCCGCACCTACCGTCCAATGACACGCAAAACACACACATAGCACCGCAGTAGTAATAGACACGCGTTAGAACTTTACGGACTCGATTTCGACATATACGGAGACCGAAGTTATCGCCAGCTTGCAAAACTCGCCAACACTTTAGCAAAAAGCCGAAAATGAGGTCAAAAACCCGCACCTACCGTCCAATGACACGCAAAACACACACATAGCACCGCAGTAGGTATATACACACGTTAGAACTTACGGACTCGATTCGACATACGGAGACCGAAAGTTATCGCCAGCTTTGCAAAAACTCGCCAACACTTAGGCAAAAAGCCAAAAAGAGGTCAAAACCGCAGACCGCCCGTCCGAATGACACGCAAAACACACATAGCAACCGCACAGAGGTAATAGAACACACGTTAGAACTTACGGGACTCGATTCCGACATACGGAGACCGAGTTATCGCCCAGTTTGCAAAACTCGCCAACACTTGGGCAAAAAGCCAAAATGAGGTCAGAACCTGCACCCGTCCGTCTCAATGACACGCAAACACACACATAGCACCGCGTAGGTAATAGACACGCGTTAGAACTTACGGAATCGATTCTGACATACGGAGACCGAAAGTTATCGCCCAGCTTTGCAAAAACTCGCCAACACTTAGGCAAAAAGTCAAAAAGAGGTCAAAACCGCACCTACCGTCCAATGACACGCAAACACACACATAGCACCGCTGTAGGTAATAGACACACGTTAGAACTTTACGGACTCGATTCCGACATACGGAGACCGAAAGTTATCGCCAGCTTTGCAAAAACTCGCCAACACTTCAGCAAAAAGCCAAAAAGAGGTCAAAACCCGCACCGGACCATCCAATGACACGAAACACACACATAGCAACCGCCAGAGGTAATAGACACGCGTTAGAACTTACGGACTCGATTCCGACATACGGAGACCGAAAGTTATCGCCAGCTTTGCAAAAACTCGCCAACACTTAGGCAAAAAGCCAAAAAGAGGTCAAAACCCAAGACCGACCGTCCAATGACACGCAAACACACACATAGCACCGCGTAGGTAATAGACACGCGTTAGAACTTACGGGACTCGATTCGACATACGGAGACCGAGTTATCGCCCAGTTTGCAAAACTCGCCAACACTTAGGCAAAAAGCCGAAAAAGAGGTCAAAACCCGCACCGACCGTCCGAATGACACGCAAACACACACATAGCACCGCGTAGGTATAGACACGCGTTAGAACTTACGGACTCGATTCCGACATACGGAGACCGAGTTATCGCCCAGTTTGCAAAACTCGCCAACACTTAGGCAAAAAGCCGAAAATGAGGTCAAAACCAAGCACCTACCGTCCAATGACACTAAAACACACATAGCACCGCGTAGGTAATAGACACACGTTAGAACTTACGGGACTCGATTCCGACATACGGAGACCGAGTTATCGCCAGCTTTGCAAAACTCGCCAACACTTAGAGCAAAAAGTCAAAAAAAGAGGTCAAAACCGCACCGACCTATCCGTCCAATGACACGCAAAAACACATACATAGCACCGCAGAGGTAATAGAAACGCGTTAGAACTTACGGACTCGATTCCGACATACGGAGACCGAGTTATCGCCCGGTTTGCAAAACTCGCCAACACTTGGGCAAAAAGCCAAAATGAGGTCAAAACCCGCACCGGCCGTCCGAATGACACGCAAACACACACATAGCACCGCCAGAGGGTATAGACACGCGTTAGAACTTACGGACTCGATTCGACATACGGAGACCGAAGTTATCGCCAGCTTTGCAAAAACTCGCCAACACTTAGGCAAAAAAGTCAAAAAGAGGTCAAAACCCGCACCGACCGTCCGAATGACACGCAAACACACACATAGCACCGCGTAGGTAATAGACACACGTTAGAACTTACGGGACTCGATTCCGACATACGGAGACCGAGTTATCGCCCAGTTTGCAAAACTCGCCAACACTTAGGCAAAAAGCCAAAAAAGAGGTCAAAACCCGCACCGGCCGTCCGAATGACACGCAAACACACACATAGCACCGCGTAGGTAATAGAAACGCGTTAGAACTTACGGGACTCGATTCCGACATACGGAGACCGAGTTATCGCCCAGTTTGCAAAACTCGCCAACACTTGGGCAAAAAGCCAAAATGAGGTCAGAACCTGCACCGGCCGTCCGAATGACACACAAACACACACATAGCACCGCGTAGGTAATAGACACGCGTTAGAACTTACGAGAATCGATTCTGACATACGGAGACCGATTATCGCCCAGTTTTCAAAACTCGCCAACACTTGGGCAAAAAGCCAAAATGAGGTCAGAACCTGCACCGGCCGTCTGAATGACACGCAAACACACACATAGCACCGCGTAGGTAATAGACACGCGTTAGAACTTACGGGACTCGATTCCGACATACGGAGACCGAGTTATCGCCCAGTTTGCAAAACTCGCCAACACTTAGACAAAAAGCCGAAAAAGAGGTCAAAACCCGCACCGACCGTCCGAATGACACGCAAACACACACATAAGCACCGCTGCAGTAGGTAATAGACACGCGTTAGAACTTACGGACTCGATTCGACATACGGAGACCGAAAGTTATCGCCAGCTTTGCAAAACTCGCCAACACTTAGGCAAAAAGCCCAAAATGAGGTCAAAACCCAGACCCTACCGTCCAATGACACGCAAAACACACACATAGCACCGCCAGAGGTATAGACACGCGTTAGAACTTACGGACTCGATTCCGACATACGGAGACCGAAAGTTATCGCCAGCTTTTGCAAAAACTCGCCAACACTTAGGTAAAAAGCCAAAATGAGGTCAAAACCCGTGACCGACCCGTCCAATGACACGCAAAAACACACACATAGCACCGCTGTGAGGTAATAGACACACGTTAGAACTTACGGACTCGATTCCACATACGGAGACCGAAAGTTATCGCCAGCTTTGCAAAACTCGCCAACACTTAGGCAAAAAGCCAAAAAGAGGTCAAAACCCAAGACCTACCGTCCAATGACACGCAAACACACACATAGCACCGCGTAGGTAATAGAAACGCGTTAGAACTTACGGGACTCGATTCCGACATACGGAGACCGAGTTATCGCCTAGTTTGCAAAACTCGCCAACACTTGGGCAAAAAGCCAAAATGAGGTCAGAACCTGCACCGGCCATCTGAATGACACGCAAACACACACATAGCTCTGCGTAGGTAATAGACACGCGTTAGAACTTACGGGATTCGATTCCGACATACGGAGACCGAAAGTTATCGCCAGCTTTGTAAAAAACTCGCCAACACTTAGGCAAAAAGCCAAAAAGAGGTCAAAACCCGCACCCTACCGTCCATTCAATGACACGCAAACACACACATAGCACCGCAGAGGTAATAGACACACGTTAGAACTTACGGACTCGATTCGACATACGGAGACCGAAAGTTATCGCCAGCTTTGCAAAACTCGCCAACACTTTTACAAAAAGCCGAAAAAGAGGTCAAAACCACAAGACCTACCGTCAATGAATGACACACAAACACACACATAGCACCGCTGTAGGTAATAGAGACACGTTAGAACTTACGGACTCGATTCCGACATACGGAGACCGAAAGTTATCGCCAGCTTTGCAAAAACTCGCCAACACTTAGGCAAAAAGTCAAAATGAGGTCAAAACCCGCACCTACCGTCCAATGACACGCGAAAACACACACATAGCACCGCTGTAGGTAATAGACACACGTTAGAACTTACGGACTCGATTCCAACATACGAGACCGAAAGTTATCGCCAGCTTTGCAAAACTCGCCAACACTTAGGCAAAAAAGCCAAAAAGAGGTCAAAACCCAGACCGTCCGTCCGTCCAATGACACAAAAACACACACATAGCACGCGCAGTAGGTAATAGACACACGTTAGAACTTACGGACTCGATTCCGACATACGGAGACCGAAGTTATCGCCAGCTTTGCAAAACTCGCCAACACTTAGGCAAAAAGCCAAAAAGAGGTCAAAACCCGCACCTACCGTCCAATGACACGCAAAACACACACATAGCACCGCATAGGTAATAGAAACACGTTGGAACTTACGGGACTCGATTCCGACACACAGAGACCGAGTTATCGCCCAGTTTGAAAAACTCGCCAACACTTAGGCAAAAAGCCGAAAATGAGATCAAAACCCGCACCGGCCGCCGAATGACACGCAAACACACACATAGCACCGTGTAGGTAATAGACACGCGTTAGAACTTACGGACTCGATTCCGACATACGGAGACCGAAAGTTATCGCCAGCTTTGCAAAAACTCGCCAACACTTAGGCAAAAAAGCCAAAAAGAGGTCAAAACCAAGACCTACCGTCCAATGACACAAAACACACACATAGCACCGCAGAGGTAATAGACACGCGTTAGAACTTACGGACTCGATTCCACATATACGGAGACCGAAAGTTATCGCCAGCTTTGCAAAACTCGCCAACACTTAGGCAAAAAGCCAAAATGAGGTCAAAACCCGCACCTACCGTCCAATGACACGCAAACACACACATAGCACCGCCAGAGGTATAGACACGTTAGAACTTACGGAACTCGATTCCGACATACGGAGACCGAAAGTTATCGCCCCAGCTTTGCAAAAACTCACCAACACTAAGGCAAAAAGCCAAAATGAGGTCAAAACCAAGACCGGCCGTCCAATGACACGCAAACACACACATAGCACCGCTGTAGGGTATATACACACGTTAGAACTTACGGACTCGATTTCGACATACGGAGACCGAAAGTTATCGCCAGCTTTGCAAAACTCGCCAACACTTAGGCAAAAAGCCAAAAAGAGGTCAAAACCCGCACCTACCGTCCTCAATGACACGCAAAACACACACATAGTAACCGCGTAGGTAATAAACGACGTTAGAACTTACGGACTCGATTCCACATACGGAGACCGAAGTTATCGCCAGCTTTTGCAAAACTCGCCAACACTTGGGCAAAAAGCCAAAAATGAGGTCAAAACCCGCACCGTCGTCCGAATGACACGCAAAACACACACATAGCACCGCGTAGGTAATAACACGCGTTAGAACTTACGGGACTCGATTCCGACATACGGAGACCGAAAGTTATCGCCCAGCTTTGCAAAAACTCGCCAACACTTCAGGCAAAAAGCCAAAATGAGGTCAAAACCCGCACCTACCGTCCAATGACACGCAAAACACACACATAGCACCGCGTAGGTAATAGACACACGTTAGAACTTACGGGACTCGATTCCGACATACGGAGACCGAGTTATCGCCCAGTTTGCAAAACTCGCCAACACTTAGGCAAAAAGTCGAAAAAGAGGTCAAAACCCGCACCACCGCCGTTCAATGACACGCAAAAACACACACATAGCACCGCTGTAGGTAATAATAAACGCTGTTAGAACTTACGGACGGATTCGATTCCGACGATACGGAGACCGAAAGTTATCGCCAGCTTTGAAAAAACTCGCCAACACTTAGGCAAAAAGCCAAAAAGAGGTCAAAACCCGCACCGACCCGTCCGAATGACACGCAAACACACACATAGCAATCGCCAGAGGTAATAGACACACGTTAGAACTTACGGACTCGATTCCGACATACGGAGACCGAAAGTTATCGCCAGCTTTGCAAAACTCGCCAACACTTTAGCAAAAAGCCAAAAAGAGGTCAAAACCCGCACCTACGGCCGTCCGAATGACACGCAAAACACACACACATAAGACCGCCAGTAGGTAATAGACACACGTTGTTAGAACTTACGGACTCGATTCCGACATACGGAGACCGAAAGTTATCGCCAGCTTTTGCAAAACTCGCCAACACTTTGGCAAAAAGCCAAAAAGAAGTCAAAACCCGCAGACCTACCGTCCAATGACACACAAAACACACACATAGCACACCGTAGGTAGGTAATATAAACTTTACGCGTTGGATACGGACTTACGGACTCGATTCCACATACGGAGACCGAAAGTTATCGCCAGCTTGACAAAAAACTCGCCAACACTTAGGCAAAAAGCCAAAATGAGGTCAAAACCTGACCTACCGTCCAATGACACGCAAACACACACATAGCACCGCAGTGTAGGTAATAGACACGTTAGAACTTACGGACTCGATTCGACATACGGAGACCGAAAGTTATCGCCAGCTTTGCAAAACTCGCCAACACTTCAGCAAAAAAAGTCAAAAAGAGGTCAAAACCCGCACCTACCGTCCAATGAATGACACGCTAAACACACACATATAACCGCAGTAGGTATAGACACACGTTAGAACTTACGGACTCGATTCGACATACGGAGACCGAAAGTTATCGCCAGCTTTGCAAAACTCGCCAACACTTAGCAAAAAGCCAAAAAGGTCAAAACCAAGACCTATGACCGTCCAATGACACGCAAACACACACATATAACCACAGAGGTAATAGACACACACGTTAGAACTTACGGACTCGATTCACATACGGAGACCGAAAGTTATCGCCAGCTTTGCAAAACTCGCCAACACTTAGGCAAAAAGCCAAAAAGAGGTCAAAACCCGCACCTACCGTCCCAATGACACGCAAACACACACATAGCACCGCGTGAGGTAATAGACACACGTTAGAACTTACGGACTCGATTCCGACATACGGAGACCGAAGTTATCGCCCAGCTTTGCAAAAAACTCGCCAACACTTAGCAAAAAGCCAAAAAGAGGTCAAAACTCAAGACCTACCATCCAATGACACGCAAAAACACACACACATAGCAACCGCCAGAGGTATAGACACACGTTAGAACTTACGGACTCGATTCCGACATACGGAGACCGAAAGTTATCGCCATTTTGCAAAACTCACCAACACTTAGGCAAAAAGTCAAAATGAGGTCAAAACCCGCACCTACCGTCCAATGACACGCAAACACACATAGCACCGCCGTGAGGTAATAGACACGCGTTAGAACTTACGGACTCGATTCGACATACGGAGACCGAAAGTTATCGCCAGCTTTGCAAAACTCGCCAACACTTAGCAAAAAGTCAAAAAGAGGTCAAAACCCAGACCTACCGTCCAATGACATGCAAACACACACATAGCACCGCGTAGGTAATAGAAACGAGTTAGAACTTACGGGACTCGATTCACATACGGAGGAGAAAGTTATCGCCAGCTTTGCAAAACTCGCCAACACTTAGGCAAAAAGCCAAAAAGAGGTCAAAACCCGCACCACCGTCCAATGACACGCGCAAACACACACATAGCACCGCAGAGGTAATAGACACGCGTTAGAACTTACGGACTCGATTCCGACATACGGAGACCGAAAGTTATCGCCAGCTTTGCAAAACTCGCCAACACTTCAGCAAAAAGTCAAAAAGAGGTCAAAACCCGCACACCTACCGTCCAATGACACGCAAAACACACATATAGGACCGCGTAGGTAATAGACACATGTTAGAACTTACGGGACTCGATTCCGACATACGGAGACCGAGTTATCGCCCAGTTTGCAAAACTCGCCAACACTTTTGCAAAAAGCCGAAAAAGAAGTCTAAACCCGCACTAACCGTCCGAATGACACGTAAACACACACATAGCACCGCATAGGTAATAGAAACGTTAGAACTTACGGACTCGATTCGACATACGGAGATCGAAAGTTATCGCCAGCTTTGAAAAACTCGCCAACACTTAGGCAAAAAGCCAAAATGAGGTCAAACCGCGACACCGTCCGAATGACACGCAAAACACACACATAGCACCGCTGTAGGTAATAGACACGCGTTAGAACTTACGGACTCGATTCGACATACGGAGAGACGAAAGTTATCGCCAGCTTTGCAAAAACTCGCCAACACTTAGGCAAAAAATCGAAAAAGAGGTCAAAACCCAAGACCGGCCGTCCAATGACACACACAACACACACACATAGCACCGCTGTGAGGTATAGACACGCGTTAGAACTTACGGACTCGATTCGACATACGGAGACCGAAAGTTATCGCCAGCTTGCAAAAACTCGCCAACACTTAGGCAAAAAGCCAAAATGAGGTCAAACCCGCGATCTACCGTCTCAATGATGACGCAAACACACACATAGCAAGCGCAGGTAGGTAATAGACACACGTTAGAACTTACGGACTCGATTCGACATACGGAGACCGAAAGTTATCGCCAGCTTTGCAAAACTCGCCAACACTTAGGCAAAAAGCGAAAAAAGAGGTCAAAACCAAGACCTACCGTCCAATGACACGCAAACACACACATAGCACCGCTGAGGTAATAGACACACGTTAGAACTTACGGACTCGATTCGACATACGGAGACCGAAAGTTATCGCCAGCTTTGCAAAACTCGCCAACACTTGGGCAAAAAGTCAAAAATAAGGTCAAAACCCGCACCTACCCATCCAATGACACGCAAACACACACATAGCACCGCGTAGGTATAGACACGCGTTAGAACTTACGGAACTCGATTCCGACATACGGAGACCGAGTTATCGCCCAGTTTACAAAACTCACCAACACTAAGGTAAAAAGCCGAAAATGAAGTCAGAACCCGCACCGGCCGTCCGAATGACACGCAAACATACATAGCACCGCGTAGGTAATAGACACACGTTAGAACTTACGGGACTCGATTCCGACATACGAAGACCGAGTTATCGCCCAGTTTGCAAAACTTGCCAACACTTAGGCAAAAAGCCGAAAAAGAGGTCAAAACCCGCACCGGCCTTCTGAATGACATGCAAACACACACATAGCACCGCGTAGGTAATAGAAACGAGTTAGAACTTACGGGACTCGATTCCGACATACGGAGACCGAGTTATCGCCCAGTTTGCAAAACTCGCCAACACTTGGGCAAAAAGCCAAAATGAGGTCAGAACCTGCACCGGCCGTCTGAATGACACGCAAACACACACATAGCTCCGCGTAGGTAATAGACACGCGTTAGAACTTACGGGATTCGATTCCAACATACAGAGACCGAGTTATCGCCCAGTTTGCAAAACTCGCCAACACTTAGGCAAAAAGCCGAAAAAGAGGTCAAAACCCGCACCTACCGTCCAATGACACGCAAAACACACATATAGGACCGCCAGAGGTAATAGACACATGTTAGAACTTACGGGACTCGATTCCGACATACGGAGACCGAGTTATCGCCCAGTTTGCAAAACTCGCCAACACTTTTGCAAAAAGCCGAAAAAGAAGTCTAAACCCGCACTAACCGTCCGAATGACACGTAAACACACACATAGCACCGCATAGGTAATAGAAACGCGTTGGAACTTACGGGACTCGATTCACACACATACGAGACCGAAAGTTATCGCGCCAGCTTTGAAAAAACTCGCCAACACTTAGGCAAAAAGCCGAAAATGAGATCAAAACCCGCACCGGCCGCCGAATGACACGCAAACACACACATAGCACCGTGTAGGTAATAGACACGCGTTAGAACTTACGGGACTCGATTCCGACATACGGAGACCGAGTTATAGCCCAGTTTGTAAAACTCGCCAACAATTAGGCAAAAAGCCGAAAATGAGGTCAAAACCCGCACCGGCCGTCCGACTGACACGCAAACACACACATAGCACCGCGTAGGTAATAGACACGCTTTAGAACTTACGGGACTCGATTCCGACATACGGAGACCAATTCCTACATACGAAGGAGATACGTTAAAAACGAAAACAACGTTTTGTTAAAGAAATTGTGAAGATGAGTTTTATAATTATGTTTGAATTAAGATTTTGGGTGATGGTATATTTTGATGATTAAAAATATGTTTTGACATATGTAATGAATATAGATATGCGTTATTATATTCTATGCATAATTAACCATTTAAGATCAAGTGTTGAGATAAGTTAATGTGTGCACATAACGTGCTCGATAAAATGCCTAAGAGTAATAGTGTTTTCTAAACTTTGGTATACAAAGTGTCTAACTAATGGCTAATATTGGATATCTAAGTATGAAAAGATGATAATACAAGAATAATAATGGAAAGAAATCGAAAAGGGTAATTTTTGATTTATGAAGGAAAATTAAACATGTAAACAATTTGTTGAATATGCATTTTTGAAACCAAATTGGTAAAATAAAATGGTGTGATATACGCACATTAAACTACAAGTGAGATAGTCTAGC
Organism: Panax ginseng; assembly: GCA_020205605.1. NCBI lineage: Eukaryota > Viridiplantae > Streptophyta > Magnoliopsida > Apiales > Araliaceae > Panax > Panax ginseng. The sequence goes on along the minus strand of CM035136.1, from coordinate 57,583,298 downwards.
ATGTGTGGTGATGAAAATGAAAATGAAAATAAAACCGAGTTGCATATAAAACACAGTTAGATGTCTATAAAGATATTATAAAGGATAATAAGATAAAGTAAGGTCTTAGAATAAATTTGACCATGAGATTGAGTATTGATTTTATTTATTATCAATCTCGCATACAGTGTAGGTTGTGCAAGGACGCGAAGTATTAGCGTGTTGGTAAAACGCCGGTAAAGGCAAGTCTTTCAGTTCCTTTTTGCTATGTGAACTTGATGATGATCTGCTTTAAAATTTTAGTGTATGATGTATTATATATGTCAAAAGTATGAAATGTGAAAGTCAATCTATGACTATGATGATTGAACTATGAATGTTGATTGAGTAAGGAACTCAATCTTTATAGTTGTTATGTAAACTATAACATATATGCTATGTTTGTTTATGATTATTCTTGTATGTTGAGCATGTTATTATGTGCTACGTGATGCATGAAAACTGTTAGATTTTGTTGAGCTGTCGAGCTCATTCTTGCAAATAACCATTTTTGCAAATTCAAGAATTGAAGGTAACGCTATGTGCTACTTGATTGTTATAGATCAAAAGTGATATATGAAGATTTAATATCCTAGCTAAGTTGTTATTCTTGTAAACCATGTCTAATGTTTCGAATAATGTATTAATGTTGAATTGTAATATTGATTTGCGAATGTAAACTATTGTAGTATTAAAATGATTCTGAGATATTTAGATGTAAAGGTTGAAGGTTTTGGGAACGAGGATAGTTTGTAATAGAAAATTTTAATTATTCTGCAAATTTCAATGGTTGTATTACCGTTTAATGATGTAAAATTAGAGGTTGAATGTATTATTAACGACCGAAGTCAAGAATTTAAATTGTAGGAATTTTGGGGTCGTTACACACACACACACATAGTACCGCGTAGGTAATGTATAGACACGTTAGAACTTACGGACTCGATTCCGACATACGGAGACCGAAAGTTATCGCCAGCTTTCAAAAACTCGTCACAACACTTAGGCAAAAAGTCAAAAATGAGATCGTAACTCGCACCTACCGTCAATAACACGCAAAAACACACACATAGCACCGCTGTGAGGTAATAGACACGCGCGTTAGAACTTACGGACTCGATTCGACATACGAAGACCGAAAGTTATCGCCAGCTTTGCAAAAACTCGCCAACACTTAGGCAAAAAGTCAAAAAGAGGTCAAAACCCGCACTACCGCTCAATGACACGCAAACACACACATAGCACCGTGTAGGTAATAGACACGCGTTAGAACTTTCGGGACTCGATTCCGACATACGGAGAACGAGTTATCGCCCAGTTTTCAAAACTCGCTAACACTTACGCAAAAAGCGAAAATGAGGTCAGAACCCGCACCGGCCGTCCGAATGACACGCAAACACACACATAGCACCGCGTAGGTAATAGACACGCGTTAGAACTTACGGGACTCGATTCCGACATACGAAGACCGAAAGTTATCGCTGGGCTTTGCAAAACTCGCCAACACTTAGGCAAAAAAGTCGAAAAAGAGGTCGAAACCCGAGACCTACCGCATTTAATGACACGCAAACACACACATAGCACCGTGTAGGTAATAGACACGCGTTAGAACTTTCGGGACTCGATTCCGACATACGGAGACCGAAAGTTATCGCCAGCTTTTCAAAACTCGCCAACACTTAGGCAAAAAGCCGAAAATGAGATCGAGATCACACAAGTAACCGCACCTTACCGTCTCAATAACACGCAAACACACACATAGCACCGCGGTAGGTAATAGACACGCGTTAGAACTTACGGACTCGATTCCGACATACGGAGACCGAAGTTATCGCCAGTTTTGCAAAACTCGCCAACACTTAGGCAAAAAGCGAAAAAGAGGTCAAAAACCCATGACCCGTGCATTTCGAATGACACGCAAACACACACATAGCACCGTGTAGGTAATAGACACGCGTTAGAACTTACGGGACTCGATTCGACATACGGAGAAGTTACCGAGTTATCGCCCAGTTTTCAAAACTCGCCAACACTTACGCAAAAAGCGAAAATGAGGTCTGAGAAACCCGCACCACCGCCAAAAAGAGGTCGAATGACACGCAAACACACACATAGCACCGCGTAGGTAATAGACACGCGTTAGAACTTACGGGACTCGATTCCGACATACGAAGACCGAGTTATCGCCCAGTTTGCAAAACTCGCCAACACTTAGGCAAAAAGCCGAAAAGAGGTCGAAACCCGCACCGGCCGTACGAATGACACGCAAACACACACATAGCACCGTGTAGGTAATAGACACGCGTTAGAACTTTCGGGACTCGATTCCGACATACGGAGACCGAGTTATCGCCCAGTTTTCAAAACTTGCCAACACTTAGACAAAAAGCCGAAAAAGAGGTTAAAATCCGCACCGGTAGTCCGAATGACACGCAAACACACACATAGCACCGCGTAAGTAATAGACACGCATTAGAACTTACGGACTAGATTCGACATACGGAGACCGAAAGTTATCGCCCGCTTTGCAAAACTCCCCAACACTTAGGCAAAAAGCCAAAATGAGGTCAAAAAGCCACTTGTCACCGGCCATTCGAATGACACAATGAAAACACACACATATCACCGCGCAGAGGTAATAGACACACGTTAGAACTTACGGACTCGATTCGACATACGGAGACCGAAAGTTATCGCCCAGCTTTGCAAAACTCGCCAACACTTAGCAAAAAGTCGAAAAAGAGGTCAAAACCCGCACGGCCCGTGCACGAATGACACGCAAACACACGCATAGTAATCGCCAGAGGTAATAGACACGCGTTAGAACTTACGGACTTGATTCACATACGGAGACCGAAGTTATCGCCAGCTTTGCAAAACTTGCCAACACTTAGACAAAAAGCCAAAAAGAGGTTAAAACCGCACCTAGTCAGTCCCAATGATACGCAAACACACACATAGCACCGCTGTAGGTAATAGAAACGATTAGAACTTACGGACTCGATTCGACATACGGAGATCGAAAGTTATCGCCAGATTTGCAAAACTCGCCAACACTTAGGCAAAAAGCCAAAATGAGGTCAAAGCCCGCACCGGCCGTCCAATGACACGCAAACACACACATAGCACCGCGTAGGTAATATACACGCGTTAGAACTTACGGGACTCGATTCCGACATACGGAGATCGAGTTATCGCCCAGTTTGCAAAACTCGCCAACACTTAAGCAAAAAGCGAAAAAGAGGTCAAAACCCGCACCGGCCTTCCGAATGACACGCAAACACACACATAGCACCGCGCAGGAGGTATATGAACACGCTTTAGAACTTACGGGACTCGATTCGACATACGGAGACCGTGTTATCGCCCAGTTTACAAAACTCGCCAACACTTAGGCAAAAAGCCGAAAATGAGGTCAAAACCCGCACCGGCCGTCCGAATGACACGCAAACACACACATAGCACCGCGTAGGTATAGACACGCGTTAGAACTTACGGACTCGATTTCGACATACGGAAACCGAGTTATCGCCCCGTTTGTAAAACTCGCCAACACTTAGGCAAAAAGCCGAAAAAGAAGTCTAAACCCGCACTAACCGTCCGAATGACACGCAAACACACACATAGCACCGCATAGGTAATAGAAACGCGTTGGAACTTACGGGACTCGATTCCGACACACAGAGACCGAGTTATCGCCCAGTTTGAAAAACTCGCCAACACTTAGGCAAAAAGCCGAAAATGAGATCAAAACCCGCACCGGCCGCCGAATGACACGCAAACACACACATAGCACCGTGTAGGTAATAGACACGCGTTAGAACTTACGGGACTCGATTCCGACATACGGAGACCGAGTTATAGCCCAGTTTGCAAAACTCGCCAACAATTAGGCAAAAAGCCGAAAATGAGGTCAAAACCCGCACCGGCCGTCCGACTGACACGCAAACACACACATAGCACCGCGTAGGTAATAGACACGCTTTAGAACTTACGGGACTCGATTCCGACATACAGAGACCAATTCCAACATACGAAGGAGATACGTTAAAAACGAAAACAACGTTTTGTTAAAGAAATTGTGAAGATGAATTTTATAATTATGTTTGAATTAAGATTTTGGGTGATGGTATATTTTGATGATTAAAAATATGTTTTGACATATGTAATGAATATAGATATGCGTTATCATATTCTATGCATAATTAACCATTTAAGATCAAGTGTTGAGATAAGTTAATGTGTGCACATAACGTGCTCGATAAAATGCCTAAGAGTAATAGTGTTTTCTAAACTTTGGTATACAAAGTGTCTAAGTAATGGCTAATATTGGATATCTAAGTATGAAAAGATGATAATACAGGAATAATAATGGAAAGAAATCGAAAAGGGTAATTTTTGATTTATGAAGGAAAATTAAACATGTAAACAATTTGTTGAATATGCATTTTTGAAACCAAATTGGTAAAATAAAATGGTGTGATATACACACATTAAACTACAAGTGAGATAGTCTAGCATGTGTGGTGATGAATAAAATGGTGTGATATACACACATTAAACTACAAGTGAGATAGTCTAGCATGTGTGGTGATGAAAATGAAAATAAAACCGAGTTGCATATAAAACACAGTTAGATGTCTATAAAGATATTATAAAGGATAATAAGATAAAGTAAGGTCTTAGAATAAATTTGACCATGAGATTGAGTATTGATTTTATTTATTATCAATCTCGCACTGATGTAGGTTGTGCAAGGACGCCAAGTATTAGCGCAGCGTGTTGGTAAAACGCCCAGTAAAGGCAAGTCTTTCAGCCTTTATTTCGACATACGGAGAACGAAAGTTATCGCCCAGCTTTTCAAAACTCGCTAACACTTACGCAAAAAGCTTAAAATGAGTTCGAACACGCACCTACCGTCCAATGACACGCAAACACACACATAGCACCGCGTAGGTAATAGACACGCGTTAGAACTTACGGGACTCGATTCCGACATACGAAGACCGAGTTATCGCCCAGTTTGCAAAACTCGCCAACACTTAGGCAAAAAGCCGAAAAAGAGGTCAAAACCCGCACCGGCCGTCCGAATGACACGCAAACACACACATAGCACCGTAGGTAATAGACACGCGTTAGAACTTACGGGACTCGATTCGACATATAAGAGGCGAGAGTTATCGCCTAGTTTACAAAACTCATGCCAACACTTAGGCAAAAAGCGAAAAAGAGGTCAAAAACCCATACCGCCGTCCGAATGACACATAAAAACACACACATAGCTCCGCGTGGGTAATAGACACGCGTTAGAACTTACGGGATTCGATTCAACATCTGAGAGACCAGAGTTATCGCCAGGTTTGCAAAACTTCGCCAACACTTAGGCAAAAAGCGAAAAAAAGAGGTCAAAACCCGCACCGGCCGTCCGAATGACACATAAAACACACACATAGGACCGCGTGTAGGTAATGAGACACACGTTAGAACTTACGGGACTCGATTCGACACACGGAGAACGAGTTATCGCCCGATTTGCAAAACTCGCTAACACTTAGGCAAAAAGCGAAATGAGAGGTCAAAACCGTACAACCGTCGTCAGAATGACACGTAAAACACACATAGCAGCACCGCTAGGTAATAGAAACACGTTAGAACTTACGGGACTCGATTAAGACATACGAGAGGCAAAGTTATCGCCAGATTTACAAAAAACTCGCCAACACTTAGCAAAAAGCCGAAAATGAGGTCAAAACCCGCACCGTGGTCCCGAATGACACAAACACACACATAGCACGCGTGTAGGTAATAGAACAGCGTTAGAACTTACGGGACTCGATTCCGACACATACGGAGACCAAAGTTATCGCCAGGGTTACAAAACTCGCCAACAATTAGGCAAAAAGCCAAAAATGAGGTCAAAACCACCACCGCCGTCCGAGTCGAATGACACACAAAAACACACATAGCACCGCGTAGGTAATAGAAACAGCGTTAGAACTTACGGGACTCGATTAGACATCACGAGACCAGAGTTATCGCCCGATTTGCAAAACTCGCCATGACACTTAGGAAAAAAGCGAAAAAGAGGTCAAAACCAAACACCGTCCGTCCGAATGACACGCAAACACACACATAGCACCGCGTGAGGTAATGAAACACGCGTTAGAACTTACGGGACTCGATTCCGACATACGGAGACCAGAGTTATCGCCCGGTTGCAAAACTCATGACACTTAGGCAAAAACCAAAAAATAAGGTCAAAACCCGCACGTCACAAACACCGTCCAGATGACACGCGTTAAAAACACACACATAGCACCGCGTAGGTATGAAACGCGCGTTAGAACTTACGGGACTCGATTCGACATACGGAGACCAAAGTTATCGCCCGGTTTACAAAACTCATGACAAACTAAGGCAAAAAAAGCCGAAAATGAAGTCAAAAACTTGCCGGCCGTCCAGAATGACACGCAAACACACACATAGCACCGCGTGAGGTAATGAACACAGCGTTAGAACTTACGGGACTCGATTCGACATACGAGACCGAGAGTTATCGCCCGGTTTGCAAAACTTCGCCAACACTTAGGCAAAAAGCCCGAAAAAGAGGTCAAAACCCGCACCGTGCCGTCGAATGACACGCAAACACACACAGCACCAGCGTAGGTAATAGAAACAGCGTTAGAACTTACGGGACTCGATTAGACATACGGAGACCGAGTTATCGCCAGTTTGCAAAACTTCATGACACTTGGGCAAAAAGCGAAAATGAGGTCAAAAACCGCACTTTGGCCCGTCCGAATGACACAAAAACACACACATAGCACCGCGGAGGTAATGAACAGCGTTAGAACTTACGGGATTCGATTTCAACATCTGAGAGAGGCCAGAGTTATCGCCCGATTTGCAAAACTCACAACAACTTAGGCAAAAAAAGCGAAAAAAGAGGTCAAAACCCGCGCCGCCGTCCGAATGACACACAAACACACATATAGGACCGCGTGAGGTAATAGAACAGCGTTAGAACTTACGGGACTCGATTAAACATACGGAGACCGAGTTATCGCCAGGTTGCAAAACTCGCCAACACTTAGGCAAAAAGCGAAAAAGAAGTCTCAAAACGCACTTACCGGTCCGAATGACACGCGTAAACACACACATAGCACCGCGTAGGTAATAGAAAGCAGCGTTAGAACTTACGGGATTCGATTCGACACACGAGAGCCAGAGTTATCGCCGGTTGCAAAACTCGCCAACACTTAGGCAAAAAAAGCGAAAATGAGGTCAAAACCCCTTGCCCGCCAAGTCCGAATGACCACATGAACACACACATAGCACCGCGTGTAGGTAATAGACAGCGTTAGAACTTACGGGACTCGATTCGACACATCTGAGACCCGAGTTATCGCCCGGTTTGCAAAACTCGCCATGACAACTTAGACAAAAAAGTAGAAAAAGAGGTCAAAACCACCATGGCCGTCCAGAATGAGAATGACACAAACACACACATAGCACCGCGGAGGTAATAGACACAGCGTTAGAACTTACGGGACTCGATTCGACATACGGAGACCAGAGTTATCGCCGGTTGCAAAACTCGCCAACACTTACAAAAAGGCAAAAAAAAAAAAAATGAGGTCAAACCTTGCCGGTAGCCGAATGACACGCAAAAACACACACAGCAGCACCGCGTAGGTAATAGACACAGCGTTAGAACTTACGGGACTCGATTAGACATACGGAGACCAGAGTTATCGCCCGGTTTACAAAAAACTCACCAACACTTAAGGCAAAAAGCGAAAAAAAAGTCAAAACCCTACCGCCGTCCGAATGACACACAAACACACACATAGCAGCGTGTAGGTAATGAACACAGCGTTAGAACTTACGGGACTCGATTAGACATACGAGACCGAGTTATCGCCCGGTTTTAAAAAACTCGCCAACAACTTAGGCAAAAAGCGAAAAAGAGGTCAAAAACCTTACGCCGGCCGTCCGAGATGACACATAAACACACACATAGCACCGCGTAGGTAATGAAAACAGCGTTAGAACTTACGGGACTCGATTCCGACATACGGAGACCAGAGTTATCGCCCGGGTTGCAAAACTCGCCACAACTTGGGCAAAAAAGCCGAAAATGAGGTCAAAAACTGCCCTTTGCCCGTCGAATGAATGACACGCAAACACACACATAGCACCGCGTGTAGGTAATGAACACAGCGTTAGAACTTACGGGACTCGATTCCGACATCACGGAGCAAGAGTTATATCGCCGGTTTACAAAACTCACCAACAAAGGCAAAAAAGCGAAAATGAAGTCAAAACCCGCCATGCATAGCCGTCCGAGATGACACGTAAAACACACATAGCACCGCGCAGAGGTAATGAAACACAGCGTTAGAACTTACGGGACTCGATTCCGACATACGGAGAATAGAGTTATCGCCAGTTTGCAAAACTTACTTGACAACACTTAAAAAAAAAAGCGAAAAAGAGGTCAAAAAAACCACATTGCCGTGGAAGTCCGAATGACACGCAAACACACACATAGTACCGCGTAGGTAATAGAAACGCAGCGTTAGAACTTACGGGACTCGATTAGACATCGGAGACCAGAGTTATCGCCGGTTTACAAAACTCGCCAACACTTAGGCAAAAAGCGAAAAAAGAGTCAAAACCGCTTGCCGTCCGAATGAATGACGCAAACACACACATAGCACCAGCGTAGGTAATGAACAGCGTTAGAACTTACGGGACTCGATTGAGACATCGGAGACCAGAGTTATCGCCCGGTTTGCAAAACTACGCCAACAACTTAGGCAAAAAGCGAAAAAAGAGGTCAAAACCCGCCGGTGGCCGTCCGAATGATGACAAACAAACACACATATAACCGCGTGTAGGTAATGAACAGCGTTAGAACTTACGGGACTCGATTCGACATCTGGAGCAGTTATTATCGCCCGGTTTGCAAAACTTCGCCAACAACTTTTGCAAAAAAGCGAAAAAAAAGTCAAAAAACCTTGCCGGCCGTCCGAATGACACATGAAACACACACATAGCACGCGTGTAGGTAATGAACAGCGTTAGAACTTACGGGACTCGATTCGACATACTGAGAGCCAGAGTTATCGCCGGTTGCAAAACTGACGCCAACACTTAAGCAAAAAGCGAAAAATGAGGTCAAAACCCATGCCCGGCCGTCAAGATGACAAAACACACACAGCATAGCGTGTAGGTAATGAACACGCGTTAGAACTTACGGGACTCGATTAGACATACGGAGGCAGAGTTATCGCCGGTTGCAAAACTTCATGACAACAGGCAGGCAAAAAAAAAAAAAAAGAGGTCAAAACCATACACCGCATGAGCCGTAATCCAAGAATGACAAACACACACATAGCACCGCGTGAGGTAATGAACAGCGTTAGAACTTACGGGACTCGATTCCAAGACATCACGGAGACCAGAGTTATCGCCGGTTGCAAAACTACATCCACAACTTAGGCAAAAAGCCGAAAGGCAAAAGGTCGAAAACCTTGCCACCACACCGGCCGTCCGTCCAGATGACACACAAACACACATAGCACCGCGTAGGTAATGACACGTTTAGACTTACGGGACTCGATTCCAGACATCACGGAGGCCAGAGTTATCGCCGGTTTACAAAACTACCATGACACTAGGCAAAAAAGCGAAAAAAGAGGTCAAAAAAACACATGCCGGCCGTCAAGATCCGAATGATGACAACACACACACATAGCACCGCGTGGGTAATGAACGCGTTAGAACTTACGGGACTCGATTCCAGAGACATACGGAGGCAGAGTTATCGCCGATTTGCAAAACTTCGCCAACAACAGGCAAAAAAAAGCCGAAAAAGAGGTCAAAACCCTTGCCGGCCGTCAAGAATGACATGCAAAACACACACATAGCACCGCGTAGGTAATAGAAAGCAGCGTTAGAACTTACGGGACTCGATTAGACATACGGAGCCAGAGTTATCGCCCAGTTTACAAAACTTCATGACAACTTGGGCAAAAAGCCAAAAAAAAGGTCGAAAACACCTTGCCGCCGTCCGAGATGACCACAAAACACACACATAGCTAGCAGCGTGAGGGTATAGAACCGCAGCGTTAGAACTTACGGGATTCGATTCGACATCTGAGGCCAGAGTTATCGCCAGTTTACAAAACTTCATGACAACACTTAGGCAAAAAGCGAAAAAGAGGTCAAAACCATGCCGCCGTCAGAATGACATGAAACACACATATAGGACCGCGTAGGTAATAGAACAGCGTTAGAACTTTACGGGACTCGATTCAGACATCACGGAACAGAGTTATCGCCCGGGTTGCAAAACTACGCCATGACACTTAGGCAAAAAGCGAAAAAAGTCTAAAACGCACTACATGCCGTCAAGAATGACACACAAACACACACATAGCACGCGTAGGTAATAGAAAGCAGCGTTGGAACTTACGGGACTCGATTCCAGACATCACGAGAGACCAGAGTTATCGCCCGGTTTGAAAAAACTACACAACAAAAGCAAAAAGCGAAAAAATGAGATCAAAACCCCATGCCGTGGCCGAATGACACAAACACACACATAGCACCGTGTAGGTAATGAAACACAGCGTTAGAACTTACGGGACTCGATTAGACATACGGAGGCAGAGTTATAGCCCGGTTTGCAAAACTCGCCAACAATTAGGCAAAAAGCGAAAATGAGGTCAAAACCCTTGCCGTGAGTCAAGAATGACACATGAAACACACACATAGCACAGCGTAGGTAATGAACAACGCTTTAGAACTTACGGGACTCGATTAGACATCGGAGACCAATTCCTACACATCTGAAGGAGATCGTTAAAAGCGAAAACAACGTTTTGTTAAAGAAATTGTGAAGATGAGTTTTATAATTATGTTTGAATTAAGATTTTGGGTGATGGTATATTTTGATGATTAAAAATATGTTTTGACATATGTAATGAATATAGATATGCGTTATTATATTCTATGCATAATTAACCATTTAAGATCAAGTGTTGAGATAAGTTAATGTGTGCACATGCGTGCTCGATAAAATGCCTAAGAGTAATAGTGTTTTCTAAACTTTGGTATACAAAGTGTCTAACTAATAGCTAATATTGGATATCTAAGTATGAAAAGATGATAATACAAGAATAATAATGGAAAGAAATCGAAAAGGGTAATTTTTGATTTATGAAGGAAAATTAAACATGTAAACAATTTGTTGAATATGCATTTTGAAACCAAATTGGTAAAATAAAATGGTGTGATATCGCACATTAAACTACAAGTGAGATAGTCTAGCATGTGTGGTGATGAAAATGAAAATGAAAATAAAAGCAGAGTTGCATATAAAACACAGTTAGATGTCTATAAAGATATTATAAAGGATAATAAGATAAAGTAAGGTCTTAGAATAAATTTGACCATGAGATTGAGTATTGATTTTATTTATTATCAATCTCGCGCATCTGATGTAGGTTGTGCTGAGGGCCTTGAAGTATTAGCGTGTTGGTAAAAAAAAAGCAGTAAAAAGCAAATCTTTGAGTTCCTTTTGCTATGTGAACTTGATGATGATACGCTTTAAAATTTTAGTGTATGATGTATTATATATGTCAAAAGTATGAAATGTGAAAGTCGATCTATGACTATGATGATTGAACTATGAATGTTGATTGAGTAAGGAACTCGATCTTTATAGTTGTTATGTGAACTATAACATATATGCTATGTTTGTTTATGATTATTCTTGTATGTTGAGCATGTTATTATGTGTCTACGTGATGCATGAAAAGCTATTAGATTTTGTTGAAATTTGTCGAGCTCATTCTTGCAAATAACCATTTTGCAAATTCAAAAATGAAAAGAGTAGCAGCTATGTCTTTACTTGATTGTTATAGATCAAAAGTGATATATGAAGATTTAATATCTAGCTAAGTTGTTATTCTTGTAAACCATGTCTAATGTTTGAATAATGTATTAATGTTGAATTGTAATATTGATTTGCGAATGTAAACTATTGTAGTATTAAAATGATTACGAGATATTTAGATGTAAAGGTTGAAGGTTTTGGGAGCGAGGATAGTTTGTAATAGAAAATTTTAATTATTACGCAAATTTCAATGGTTGTATTCTGGATTTAATGATGTAAAATTAGAGGTTGAATGTATTATTAATGAATAGAAGTCGAGAATTTAAATTGTAGGAATTTTGGGAATTAGTTACACAAACACACACATATAGTCTGCAGCTTAGGTAATAGACAGCGTTAGAACTTACGGGACTCGATTAGACATCGGAGGCAGAGTTATCGCTTGATTTACAAAACTAATCGTCAACACTTAGGCAAAAAGCAAAAAATGAGATCGAACACACTTGCCGTGGAAATCTGAATAACACGCAAACACACACATAGCACCAGCGTAAGTAATGAACAGCGTTAGAACTTACGGGACTCGATTAGACATCGAAGAGCCAGAGTTATCGCCCGGTTTGCAAAACTTCATGACAACAGGCAAAAAAGCGAAAAAGAGGTCAAAACCCACTTGCGGTAGATTCGAATGACACGAACACACACACACATAGCACCGTGTAGGTAATAGACAGCGTTAGAACTTTCGGGACTCGATTAGACATACGGAGAACGAGTTATCGCCCGATTTTCAAAACTTCGCTAACACTACGTAAAAAAGCGAAAACGCGAGAAAAAAAGCGAAAATGAGGTCGAGAACATGCCGTCGTCGAGATGACACGCATGCAAAAAACACACATAGCACGCGTGGGTAATATGAACAGCGTTAGAACTTACGGGACTCGATTAGACATCGAAGAGCCAGAGTTATCGCCCGGTTTGCAAAACTTCATGACAACTTAGGCAAAAAAGCAAAAAAAAATTGAAAACACATGCCGTGGCCGTCTGAATGACATGAAACACACATAGCAAGTGTAGGTAATAGACAGCGTTAGAACTTTCGGGACTCGATTCAGGACATATCGGAGAGCCAGAGTTATCGCCGATTTTCAAAACTACATGACAACTTAGACAAAAAGCGAAAAAAAAGAGGTTAAAAACCATGCCGGTAGTCCGAATGACACGCACACACACACATAGCACCGCGTAGGTAATGAACACGCATTAGAACTTACGGGACTCGATTTAGACATACGGAGAGCCAGAGTTATCGCCCGGTTTAAAAACTCCCAACAACAGGCAAAAAAAAAAAAAGAGGTCAAAACCTTGCGTGGCCGTCGTCGAATGACACATGAAACACACATATCACCGCGTGGGTAATAACAGCGTTAGAACTTACGGGACTCGATTAGACATCACGGAGAGCAGAGTTATCGCCCGGTTGCAAAACTTCATGACAACAGGCAAAAAAAAAGCGAAAAAGAGGTCAAAACCATGCCGTGCCGTCAAGATGACACGCGCAAAACACACATATAGTACTTCTGCGTGAGGTAATGAACAGCGTTAGAACTTACGGGACTTCGATTCCGACATCACGGAGAGCCGAGTTATCGCCCGATTTGCAAAACTTGCCAACAACTTAGACAAAAAAAGCAAAAAAAGAGGTCAAAAATCCGCTGCCGGAGTCAAGAATGACACGCAAACACACACATAGCACCGCGTAGGTAATAAACAGCGTTAGAACTTACGGGACTCGATTAGACATACGGAGATCGAGTTATCGCCCGATTTGCAAAACTCGCATGACAACAGGCAAAAAGCGAAAATGAGGTCAAAGCCCTTGCCGTGCCGTCCGAATGACACGCAAACACACACATATCACCGCGTAGGTAATGACGCAGCGTTAGAACTTACGGGACTCGATTAGACATACGGAGCCAGAGTTATCGCCGATTTTACAAAACTTCATGACAACTTAGGCAAAAAAGCGAAAAAGAGGTCAAAAACACTTGGAAGTCGTCGAATGACACATGAAAACACACACATAGCACCGCGTGAGTAATGAACACAGCGTTAGAACTTACGGGACTCGATTCGACATACGGAGGCCGAGTTATCGCCCGATTTACAAAACTTCGTCAACACTTAGGCAAAAAAGCGAAAATGAGGTCGAGAACCCTTGCCCGGCCGTCAGAATGACACGCATAAACACACACATAGCACCGCGTAGGTAATGAAGAACGCGTTAGAACTTACGGGACTCGATTCCGACATTGAAACCGAGTTATCGCCCGTTTGTAAAACTTCGCCAACAACTTAGGCAAAAAGCAAAAAAAGAAGTCTAAACCCCGCGGCTTGCCGTCAGAATGACACGCAAACACACACATAGCACCGCGTAGGTAATAGAAAGCAGCGTTGGAACTTACGGGACTCGATTCCGACACACGAGAGAGCCAGAGTTATCGCCCGATTTGAAAAACTTCGCATGACAACTTAGGCAAAAAAGCGAAAATGAGATCAAAACCCCATTGCGGCCGAATCCGAATGACACGCAAAACACACACATAGCACCGTGTAGGTAATAGAACCGCAGCGTTAGAACTTACGGGACTCGATTAGACATACGGAGGCCAGAGTTATAGCCAGGTTGCAAAACTTCGCCAACAATTAGCAAAAAAGCGAAAATGAGGTCAAAACCCCACTGGCCGGAGTCGAATGACACGCAAACACACACACATAGCACAGCGTGGGTAATGAACACGCTTTAGAACTTACGGGACTCGATTAGACATCTGAGAGACCAATTCCAACATCTGAAGGAGATCGTTAAAAGCGAAAACAACGTTTTGTTAAAGAAATTGTGAAGATGAATTTTATAATTATGTTTGAATTAAGATTTTGGGTGATGGTATATTTTGATGATTAAAAATATGTTTTGACATATGTAATGAATATAGATATGCGTTATCATATTCTATGCATAATTAACCATTTAAGATCAAGTGTTGAGATAAGTTAATGTGTGCACATAGCGTGCTTTCGATAAAATGCCTAAGAGTAATAGTGTTTTCTAAACTTTGGTATACAAAGTGTCTAAGTAATAGCTAATATTGGATATCTAAGTATGAAAAGATGATAATCTGAGAATAATAATGGAAAGAAATCGAAAAGGGTAATTTTTGATTTATGAAGGAAAATTAAACATGTAAACAATTTGTTGAATATGCATTTTTGAAACCAAATTGGTAAAATAAAATGGTGTGATATACACACATTAAACTACAAGTGAGATAAGTCTAGCATGTGTGGTGATGAAAATGAAAATAAAACCGAGGTTGCATATAAAAACACAGTTAGATGTCTATAAAGATATTATAAAGGATAATAAGATAAAGTAAGGTCTTAGAATAAATTTGACCATGAGATTGAGTATTGATTTTATTTATTATCAATCTCGCATATGATTATGTAGGTTGTGCAAGGGCCGCGAAGTATTAGCGTGTTGGTAAAAGCAGCCAGTAAAAGGCAAGTCTTTCAGTTCCTTTATTACGACATACGGAGAACGCGAGTTATCGCCTTGATTTTTCAAAACTCGCTAACACTTACTTACAAAAAAGCGAAAATGAGTTCGAGAACACCTTGCACCGTGCCGTCAAGAATGACACGCAAAAACACACACATAGCACCGCGTGAGGTAATGAACACGCGTTAGAACTTACGGGACTCGATTACGACATACGAAGACCGAGTTATCGCCCAGTTTGCAAAACTTCGCCAACACAGGCAAAAAGCGAAAAAAGGTCGAACCCCACTTACCGCCGTCAAGAATGACACGCAAACACACACATAGCACAGCGTGTAGGTAATAGAACAGCGTTAGAACTTACGGGACTCGATTCGACATACGAAGACCAAAGTTATCGCCCGATTTACAAAACTCGCCAACACTTAGGCAAAAAGCCGAAAAGAGGTCGAAACCCGCACCCGCCGTCCGAATGACACGCAAACACACACATAGCTCCGCGTAGGTAATAGACACGCGTTAGAACTTACGGGATTAGATTCCAACATACAGAGACCGAGTTATCGCCCAGTTTGCAAAACTCGCCAACACTTAGGCAAAAAGCCGAAAAGAGGTCGAAACCCGCACCGGCCGTACGAATGACACGCAAACACACGCATAGTACTGCGTAGGTAATAGACACGCGTTAGAACTTACGGGACTTGATTCCGACATACGGAGACCGAGTTATCGCCCAGTTTGCAAAACTTGCCAACACTTAGACAAAAAGCCAAAAAAGAGGTTAAAATCCGCACCGGTAGTCCGAATGATACGCAAACACACACATAGCACCGCGTAGGTAATAGAAACGCATTAGAACTTACGGGACTCGATTCCGACATACGGAGATCGAGTTATCGCCCAGTTTGCAAAACTCGCCAACACTTAGGCAAAAAGCCAAAAATGAGGTCAAAGCCCGCACCGGCCGTCCGAATGACACGCAAACACACACATATCACCGCGTAGGTAATATACACGCGTTAGAACTTACGGGACTCGATTCCGACATACGGAGACCGAGTTATCGCCCAGTTTTGCAAAACTCGCCAACACTTAAGCAAAAAGCAGAAAAAGAGGTCAAAACCCGCACCGGCCGTCCGAATGACACGCAAACACACACATAGCACCGCGTAGGTATAGACACGCGTTAGAACTTACGGGACTCGATTCCGACATACGGAGACTGTGTTATCGCCCAATTTACAAAACTCGTCAACACTTAGGCAAAAAGCCGAAAATGAGGTCAGAACCCGCACCGGCCGTCCGAATGACACGCAAACACACACATAGCACCGCGTAGGTATAGACACGCGTTAGAACTTACGGGACTCGATTCCGACATACGGAAACCGAGTTATCGTCCCGTTTGTAAAACTCGCCAACACTTAGGCAAAAAGCCGAAAAAGAAGTCTAAACCCGCACTAACCGTCCGAATGACACGCAAACACACACATAGCACCGCATAGGTAATAGAAACGCGTTGGAACTTACGGGACTCGATTCCGACACACAGAGACCGAGTTATCGCCCAGTTTGAAAAACTCGCCAACACTTAGGCAAAAAGCCGAAAATGAGATCAAAACCCGCACCGGCCGCCGAATGACACGCAA
This sequence comes from Panax ginseng, assembly GCA_020205605.1. Classification (NCBI taxonomy): domain Eukaryota; kingdom Viridiplantae; phylum Streptophyta; class Magnoliopsida; order Apiales; family Araliaceae; genus Panax; species Panax ginseng. The sequence goes on along the minus strand of CM035136.1, from coordinate 57,566,161 downwards.
ACACACACATAGCACCGTGTAGGTAATAGACACGCGTTAGAACTTACGGGACTCGATTCCGACATACGGAGACCGAGTTATAGCCCAGTTTGCAAAACTCGCCAACAATTAGCCAAAAAGCCGAAAATGAGGTCAAAACCCGCACCGGCCGTCCGACTGACACGCAAACACACACATAGCACCGCGTAGGTAATAGACACGCTTTAGAACTTACGGGACTCGATTCCGACATACAGAGACCAATTCCAACATACGAAGGAGATACGTTAAAAACGAAAACAACGTTTTGTTAAAGAAATTGTGAAGATGAATTTTATAATTATGTTTGAATTAAGATTTTGGGTGATGGTATATTTTGATGATTAAAAATATGTTTTGACATATGTAATGAATATAGATATGCGTTATCATATTCTATGCATAATTAACCATTTAAGATCAAGTGTTGAGATAAGTTAATGTAATGCACATAACGTCTTTCGATAAAATGCCTAAGAGTAATAGTGTTTTCTAAACCTTGGTATACAAAGTGTCTAAGTAATGGCTAATATTGGATATCTAAGTATGAAAAGATGATAATACAGGAATAATAATGGAAAGAAATCGAAAAGGGTAATTTTTGATTTATGAAGGAAAATTAAACATGTAAACAATTTGTTGAATATGCATTTTTGAAACCAAATTGGTAAAATAAAATGGTGTGATATACACACATTAAACTACAAGTGAGATAGTCTAGCATGTGTGGTGATGAAAATGAAAATAAAACCGAGTTGCATATAAAACACAGTTAGATGTCTATAAAGATATTATAAAGGATAATAAGATAAAGTAAGGTCTTAGAATAAATTTGACCATGAGATTGAGTATTGATTTTATTTATTATCAATCTCGCATACAGTGTAGGTTGTGCAAGGACGCGAAGTATTAGCGTGTTGGTAAAACGCCGGTAAAGGCAAGTCTTTCAGTTCCTTTATTCTGACATACGGAGAACGAGTTATCGCCCAGTTTTCAAAACTCGCTAACACTTACGCAAAAAGCGAAAATGAGTTCAGAACCTGCACCGGCCGTCCGAATGACACGCAAACACACACATAGCACCGCGTAGGTAATAGACACGCGTTAGAACTTACGGGACTCGATTCCGACATACGAAGACCGAGTTATCGCCCAGTTTGCAAAACTCGCCAACACTTAGGCAAAAAACCGAAAAAGAGGTCGAAACCCGCACCGGCCGTCCGAATGACACGCAAACACACACATAGCACCGTGTAGGTAATAGACACGCGTTAGAACTTACGGGACTCGATTCCGACATATGAAGACCGAAAGTTATCGCCAGTTTACAAAAAACTCGCCAACACTTAACAAAAAAAGTCGAAAAGAGGTCGAAACCCGCACCGCCGTCATCGAATGACACGCAAACACACACATAGCATAGCCGCGCGTAGGTAATAGACACGTTAGAACTTACGGGATTAGATTCCAACATACTGAGACCGAAGTTATCGCCCGCTTTGCAAAAACTCGCCAACACTTAAGCAAAAAAAGCGAAAAAGAGGTCGAAACCAAGACCTACCGCATTTAATGACACGCAAACACACGCATAGTACTGCGTAGGTAATAGACACGCGTTAGAACTTACGGGACTTGATTCCGACATACGGAGACCGAGTTATCGCCCAGTTTGCAAAACTTGCCAACACTTAGACAAAAAGCCAAAAAAGAGGTTAAAATCCGCACCGGTAGTCCGAATGACACGCAAACACACACATAGCACCGCGTAGGTAATAGAAACGCATTAGAACTTACGGGACTCGATTCCGACATACGGAGACCGAGTTATCGCCCAGTTTGCAAAACTCGCCAACACTTAGGCAAAAAGCCAAAAATGAGGTCAAAGCCCGCACCGGCAAATTCAATGACACGCAAACACACATATCACCGCAGAGGTAATATACACGCGTTAGAACTTACGGACTCGATTCGACATACGGAGACCGAAAGTTATCGCCCAGCTTTTGCAAAACTCGCCAACACTTAAGCAAAAGCGTAAAAACAGTCAAAACCCCCGCACCTATCGTCCAGAATGACACGCAAACACACACATAGCACCGCGTAGGTATAGACACGCGTTAGAACTTACGGGACTCGATTCCGACATACGGAGACCGTGTTATCGCCCAGTTTACAAAACTCGCCAACACTTAGGCAAAAAGCCGAAAATGAGGTCAGAACCCGCACCGGCCGTCCGAATGACACGCAAACACACACATAGCACCGCGTAGGTATAGACACGCGTTAGAACTTACGGGACTCGATTCCGACATACGGAAACCGAGTTATCGTCCCGTTTGTAAAACTCGCCAACACTTAGGCAAAAAGCCGAAAAAGAAGTCTAAACCCGCACTAACCGTCCGAATGACACGCAAACACACACATAGCACCGCATAGGTAATAGAAACGCGTTGGAACTTACGGGACTCGATTCC